>CM055647.1:20233959-20655876 GCA_029378325.1 Elaeagnus macrophylla | reverse complement strand
TACGCGAATAAGGTTTAAGTTCTGGTTGTTCTTTCAATAAAATGTAGCCCTAGGAGATTTTAAATCAGTTATTCTTGAGGAAAGCAGCAAGGATAAATCAGAAGGACGGCATCCAAACAGGGAGATAGAAATTACTTCAGCTTCTACTGCCCCATTGTTTGAAGGTAACATAACTCTATAACTATAAGCTTTCTCTTGTAATGAAGATTAAGTGAGCCTTTGTAATATTGTTACTATAATTATGACAGGCACTGATATGGCAGTAAAGAGTCCTGCTGACAAGTCAAGTGCTAGAACTGCTGAAAAAACATCTAAAAGAAAAGGGATGGTGTTGCCCTTTCAGCCCTTGTCACTTGCATTTGATCATATTAATTACTATGTTGATATGCCTGCAGTAAGTCCCTTCTTCATGTCTCTCTTCTACCTTTCGACGACTAAAAGAATTTAAGCAGATTTAGCAATATTTGACAATTAAGCTGACATAACACTCAAAATGGTTTAATATAAAAAACGCAAAATGGTTTAATAATAAAAAAACTCAAAATGGAGACGTATCCAGCAACAATACTTAGTCCCAGTTTTAAGAGCATTTATAATTTCAATTCTTCAGCTAAGGTTTTAATACTTCAAAGCTGTGTACCAGGAAATGAAGAGCCAAGGAATTGAAGAGGATCGTCTCCAACTACTACAAGATGTTAGTGGTGCTTTTAGGCCTGGTGTTCTTACAGCATTGGTTGGAATAAGTGGTGCTGGAAAGACCACATTGATGGATGTTCTAGCTGGAAGAAAAACTACTGGCTACATTGAAGGAAATATCATCATTTCTGGTTACCCGAAGAACCAAGCAACTTTTGCTCGCGTTAGCGGATACTGTGAACAAAATGACATCCATTCTCCACATGTGACTGTTTATGAATCTCTTGTTTACTCTGCCTGGTTGCGTCTTGATAAGGAGATTAAGAAGGAAACACGACAGGCATGTTGTATTGCACCCAAATCTTTACACTTCAAATCATTTTACTTTTTACTATTGAGACATTATATAAAAGGGAGCGGGACCATAGAAGTCCCTTAGATTATGTCATGTGTGTCATTTGGTCCCTTAGATTATGTTATGTGTGTCATTTGGTCCCTTAGATTATAAGTGGTGTCATTTGGTCCCTTAGTTTTAGAAAAAGGGGCCAATTAAGGACAAAACATATGATTTTAATGATTTTTTAATTAAAATATTATTTTTTAAGAGGTCAATTAATGAAAAATTGTATTATTTTAATGTTTATGATATTAAAATATTAATTTAAAAAATAATATTTTAATTAAAAAATCATTAAAATTATGTGTTTTGTCCTTAATTGGCCCCTTTTTCTAAAATTAAGGGACCAAATGACACCACTTATAATCTAAGGGACCAAATGACATACATGACATAATCTGAAGGACCTCCATGACACTTTTCTCTATATAAAATAGGGAAAGAAAATGAAATATAGTCAACAAGAAAGTGCACTACTGATTTGTTAATTTTTTTGTTTCATTTGGGTCAAGAGTTTTATGATTGTTGTTTCTTCATCTTCTGTCATAATAGACGTTTGTTGAGGAAGTCATGGAATTGGTGGAGCTAAAACCATTAAGGAATTCTTTAGTAGGTCTTCCGGGAGTAGATGGATTGTCAACAGAACAGAGGAAAAGGCTAACCATAGCTGTAGAATTGGTTGCTAATCCATCCATTATATTCATGGATGAGCCTACATCTGGTCTTGATGCTAGAGCTGCTGCAATTGTTATGCGTACAGTCAGAAATACCGTGGATACAGGGCGAACTGTTGTCTGCACAATCCACCAGCCAAGTATAGACATTTTTGAAGCATTTGATGAGGTATTTGAAGTACTTTTATTCATTTTTTACTTAAATCAGATAGGTTTGTGATTTCTTTAATCATCCACATACTTCTTTTCAATTTGATTTACTTTTCATTTCATCACAGCTATTGCTAATGAAGAGAGGAGGACAAGTCATTTATGCTGGACCTCTCGGTCGCCATTCTCACTTGTTAATAGAATACTTTGAAGTGAGCCCAAAATTATAATTTAAAGTTCAAATTAACTCTCAAATTTTGTGATAAAAATAAAATGTTATATCTTTTGCAGGCAATTCCGGGGATTCCCAAAATCAAAGATGGTTCTAATCCTGCTACATGGATGTTGGATGTCAGTTCTTCTGCAGTTGAGGCTCAACTTGGTGTAGACTTTGCAGAAATTTATAGGAATTCCGAGCAGAACAAGTATGAAGTTCCCTACATTCTTCCATTCTTAGTTAGTCTCCTTAGTTTTCTAATAATTTCTCATGTTCTAGGAGAAATAATGACCTTATCAAAATGATAAGCACTCCTGAACCAGGCTCTAAGGATCTCTACTTCCCCACCAAATACTCTCAATCTTTTACTACTCAATTCAAAGCTTGCTTCTGGAAACAACATTGGTCCTACTGGAGAAACCCACAATACAATGCCATCCGATTCTTCTTGACAATAGTTGTTGCTATTCTTTTTGGGCTCATTTTTTGGAACAAAGGAGATCAAACGTGAGTTGGGATATTTTTCATTTCTCAACCTTGTCAATACACTTCAGTTGTAGTTATATGCAATGATTATACTGTTTAGTTACCGAAACATCCTTGCATTCATATTCTCAAAATCTTATGATAACCATCGAAAGTTGCTGCGAGAACTAAGTTGTAATATTTGTCTATGTTGTATGAAAACTTGGCAACAGAGACAAGGAACAAGACCTATTAAATCTGCTTGGAGCTATGTACTCTGCTGTATTCTTCCTTGGAGCTACCAACACTTCATCAGTGCAGCCCGTTGTGGCAATTGAGAGAACAGTTTTTTACCGGGAAAGAGCAGCCGGGATGTTTTCTGCATTGCCTTATGCATTTGCCCAGGTAAAAGAACTGGAACTTAAAACCATGTATGAAGTGAAGACAAAAGATTTATTCTGATAAAAAATTTAGATAATCAGAATTAATTAATCATAATATCATGTGTTATGGTACTGTGCAGGTTGCTATAGAGACAATTTATGTTGCAGTACAAAGTCTAGTCTATTCTCTTATCCTGTACTCCATGATGGGATTCCCTTGGCAACTAGACAAGTTCTTGTGGTTCTATTACTTCATAGTCATGTGTTTTATCTACTTTACATTATATGGAATGATGCTTGTAGCTCTAACTCCAGGTCACCAAATAGCTGCCATAGTCATGTCCTTTTTCTTAAGCTTCTGGAACCTCTTCTCTGGCTTTCTCGTACCACGGAAGGTATGTTTACTTAACCTAACTGAGAACTATAACTAGTTGGCTTTACCTGGGAAGTGGGAATTCAAAGTTTTAAATGAAAATCTAATGATGGTAATTAGAAGAATGATATGGAGATAAATTGCCTTCGAGTTATTAATTCTATGGTCTGTGATCAAGTCAGGACCAAAACGGCCAGACTGTATTTTCCAAAGCCTTATTTTTCATCCAAAGGACATAAGTAAAATAATAAAGAAAAAAATCCGAACTGAATAATCTGCAAGAACAATTAGAGAAAATAGCAGAGAAAACTTATGATCTTCATCTTCTGATTACTGAACAGTGGATATCAATTCTACACATGAAGTTTTTTGCTATTTATAGCAGAGTAATGCCATATGCACCAAGTGAGATGTTAGTGTTTGTATTTGATTGAATGTAAAGTTGGGATGTAGGATATTATTTGAATGTAAAGTTGGGATGTAGGATATTAAAATAATTGTAAGATCACTTACCACTGGGTCAATGACATCGTTATATGTGAATTGATGCATTCATCAAGTAAAAATCATTTTCCTTTATAACAATCTAGCCAATGAGATGAATGCTCATGGAGACTCTCCTTATAACTTGTAGAGCTCATACAGCTGGGATAATCACATTTGACTTGCTTCGACTCCTAGTCTCTTTAGGTTCAACACTGTAAGCTGCTTTAAAGATACTGTTAGAAGATTGTTAGCAATTAGTTTTTCCAAAAACTTAATCTATCTAGAAAAACACATGCGCTGGCACATACACACACAAAACCTAATCTTGGACTAAATTGCAAAAGAGGTTACCAGAGTTTTGTAGGATAACTGAATAATCTCAAATTTTATGCAATCAAAATGTGAATATCTAATGCTTTTATTTAAAACTTTGCAGCAAATCCCAATATGGTGGAGGTGGTATTATTGGGCATCTCCAGTAGCTTGGACAATCTATGGCCTCATGACCTCCCAAGTTGGAGACAAGACTGATTCAATGTTTGTTCCAGGTGAAGGTATTGTATCAGTGAATACTTACCTTAAAAGAAATTTTGGTTTTGATTATGACTTCCTTGGAGCTGTTGTTGTGGCCCATATTGGTTTTGTACTCCTCTTTTTCTTTGTCTTTGCGTATGGTATCAAGTACCTCAACTTCCAAAGGAGATGAGCAAGGAAATGTTAAAAACGCTTTTAGGATATACACAACACAACAATCCACTTGTAAAGTTTTTAGGCAAAAAACAGTACAACAAAGAAGACAAACAGTCGATGCCAATTACAAAGTCACCCTTCTTCTTTTTTTCTTCCTTTTATACTACTTATACGTAAGTCTTGTAAAAAAAAAAAATTATATAATCCTTTATTGCCTTTAAGACTTTGTTATAAGGAAACCATAGTTATGAACAAGTAGGAGTAATGGAAGTGAATATAAATATTTACATCGCTCATCAAATGTAAGTACTTCATCTTTAACAGACCTCTGAAACTACCCCAATATCAATGCCTTTTTCAGGTACTGACTCTCGTATATGTCATTTTTGTGCTGGTTTTTCTTGCATGTCAAGTATAGCGCGCGCGCGTGTGTGTTTTTTTTTTCAATGGATGTCATAGTTTGTGCTTGAAATCACAATAATAATGCTATTTTACATGGACTATTCAATTTTCTTCAAGTCCATGTGTCCAAGCAACGCAACATGGAAATGTACATGGGTACTCGATACTCAAGTTAGTGAAAATTTATAGAAATATAGCAAAAGGGGTTTGTCTAACCCCTGATACATTACCCAAGAAGTTAAGACACTCGGTGTCGTAGAAGACTGTGTAACGTAGTAGTAATCTAATAAATTGATTGATCTCAACTTAACTAATTGCATGATGTGTTGTTTTCTGGGACAATTGATAAAAATGACAATGTATATTCGTCTGTTGAAGGTGATTCTGGCTCTCATACATTTAAGCATCAAATTTAACAATGAACTTTCCGTAATATTAATTCCTTTTGTATAGGAATTAGGTTCAACAAACGACTAACGCTTTTTTCATCATACTCATTCATCAAGGAAATGTGATTCTATAAAGTATTAAAAAAAAAAACTTGTGAGCTGTAAGTAAATACCATTTTTTTAAATAACAATTCTATTCATAGACTCGTCATTGGGCCACAAACCTTATATTTTTTATATGCGCACATAGGCTTCATACCGTTGATCTATAAATACCAATTTTACCCTTCAAACTAAGAGAATGATCCCCAATTAGACCTATAAATACAACAACAAAGTTCATCTATAGTTAACCCCAAAAGTAGCTTACAATGGCTAGGGCAATTAATCTCCTAATCTTCACTACCCATTTCATTATTTCCTCACCCCTCTTCACCTTTTCAACAATTTTAGCCACCAAAGAAGAAAAAAATGACTTTTTGACAACCTTGAAACCAAGTCACATATTTGGGACAAGAGGGAAAAGCTAAGTCACTTTCAATTGTATTGGCATGACATATATAGTGGAAGAAGACCATCTGCTAAAGAAATAGTGACACCACCTTTAGTTAATACAGCAACAAATGGTTTCGAAATTGTAAGCATAATTGATGATCCACTTACCTTAGGTCTTGCACAAAGCTCAAGATTGATAGGAAGGGCTCAAGGCTTTTATGCCTTAGCTTCACAAGAAGAGAGAGGTTTATTAATGGCTATGAACTTTGTTTTTCTTGAAGGTAAGTATAGTGGTAGTTCTGTTACTATGATTGCGAGGAACTCAGTTGATAATACAGTAAGAAAACTTACTGTTTAGACTTGCTAGAGGTTATGTTGAAGCTAGAACTTACTCTTTTGATGCTAATTCAGGAGATGCCATTGTTGAGTATAATGTTTTTGTGACTATTTCTATATTAAAATAGAAATCGGTTATTTTAACCGTTATAAGCGTTTATCAAATTTCAACTAATTTAATATTTTATCTAGTTTAAATTTTCAGCATCATTTTTTTTTATTTGACCAAATTGACATTAATGAATTTTTTTTTTTAAATATTAATTCCATCATGTATAATAGAAGTTATAGCCTAGTATACCTCTAAAAGCTAAATTATGTTTGGACTCTCAAAAGTGACAAAAGTGACAAGTTTTATCAAAATATAATTACAATATGAAAAAGAATTTTGATTAAATTCACAATTTAATTTGTGTACTATATAGTTCACAATATATTTGTTCATGATTTTTTGTGATTTGTTAGAAATGTAAACTTTTTAAAATTTACACACTTATAAATATATAAAAATTTCGTACATTGATTCAAATAATATTTTTAACAGGTTTTTTAGCGTGCCTATTTTTATATAAAAAAAATTACTGATTAATTTTGTGAATGACATATAATCTAGAGAGAATTGAGGGGTGATTTTTGAATAATTTAATAGTGGAGACAAAAAGTCTAAATTAGTTTGCTATGAAAAAAGTTTACTAGTATGCATTGTTTTTTTTCTTTTCTTTTCTTTTTAAGACAAAAAGTCTCAAGTAGTTGATATTTAAAAAGAAACAAAGAGAGTATCATGACTGTATTAGAAGCAACTTAATAATTGAAATATTTCCGATACAAAATTGATTTTTTTTTCTATTGTAAACAAAAGTTTAATTAATTTATTCTCATATATAGTTTTATATAAAAATTTAAAAAATTATATTGAATAATACACTAAAATTTATACCAACAAAAATACATCTTAATAATATATTAAAATTGGTAATCAAATAAGCCTAAATTGCTAGAAATATTTTAAACGGAATCCAACGTGTAATATAAAGCTGAAGTGTTATTTTTATGGTGTTTTGAGGAGTGTTATAATTTATTTATTTTTGATATTTCTCTATATAAAATTGTTATATATATGGTCGTCTGTCATTTTAATATACAATAAACCAAAGAACTCTCCAATGGCAGATTTTTCAGGCTACATAATACTTTGCCTTACTTGGTTAGCCGCCATGGTTGTGTACCGATTTATATTCAGCAAAACTCGGACGAAACAGCTTCATCTTCCACCGAGTCCAATTTCCCTTCCAATCATTGGACACCTCCACCTTCTTGATAAAATTCCCCACCAGGCTTTTCACAAACTCTCAAGCCAATATGGACCCTTAATCCATCTAAAACTTGGGTCCATCCCTTGTGTAGTTGCTTCATCCCCAGAAGTAGCCAAAGAGTTTCTTAAAACCCATGAAAGTTCATTCTCTAAACGACCTCAAAAGACTATCATTGACTACCTCACATATGGGTCAAAAGATTTTACCTTTGCTCCTTACGGACCTTATTGGAAGTTCATGAAGAAACTTTGTATGTCTGAGCTTCTTGGTAGTCAAACTCTAGATCGACTTCTTCCACCAATTATGAGTGAAGAGATTAGCAACTTTGTAATTTTGATGTTGAAAAAGGCTGAGATTAGTGAAGCAGTTGATGTTGGAAGAGAACTTACAAGGTTAGTTTTCAGTATTATATCAAGAATGACAGTGAGTCAAAGGAGTTGTGAGAATCAAAATGAAGGAAGTGAGGTGATTAAGTTGATTAAAGAGGCAGCTGAGCTTGTGGGGAGGTTTAATTTGTCTGATTATGTTAGTTTTTGTAGGAATTTGGATTTACAGGGATTTGGGAAGAGGGTTAAGGAAGTTAGGAAAAATTTTGATACAATGATGGATAAGATCATAGAAGAGCATGAGGATCATTCAAGGGGTATTAAAGAAGAAGATAATGCAGTAAAGGATTTACTTGATATTTTGCTGGATATATCAGAAGATGAGAGGTCAGAGATCAAATTGACTAAAGAGAATATAAAGTCATTCATCTTGGTAAGTGAATTCTCTTGTTTTATGCACCAAAAACTCTGTTCTTGGGCATTTTTCATTTTTTAATCGTTTGGTATTTAATGAATATATAATTTTTTTGGTAAAAAAGAAAGTATTTAATGAATATATGAATATAATTAATTTCTGAATTTTAGGGGAAAAAAAAACATTGAAACAAGGGTTATGGTTAAGTACTTTCAGTTAATCAGCTCAATTCATATCAACTAATGGAGTGAGTTAGGCTTTTTCTTTGAGGTTAGGGTTATGACCTCAAGGAGGTATGGCCTTTGTGATAAGTGGGACACTGAATTTAATTTAGTGCCTGTATAAGTTTATTATTTTTAAAGTCTCTTTCTTCATTCGCCTAATGTTGATATCAAATGATGAAATTAAGATGTTACTCAAACATGTATAGTTATCACCATGTTGGGAAAAAATTGGTAATTTTTCACAATCAGATTTACGGGGAAGCAAAACAATGAATAAAGTAGAGCAGGAATAAGTAAATAACACACAGAAAATTTTTACGTGGTTCACCCAAAAAATTAATTGGGCTACTCCACGGAGCTGCTGTAGCTCACTTTCACTATGGGAGATAATATTACAGTGTTTAAATACAACATTCAACTCACAAACCCAAAACCCAATATACCCAAATAAAATATCTTTTTCTTTTCTCTCTCTTTCTCTGCTTCTCTACGCAGAGAGTTTTCAGAAAATTCTAAACTCTCTTCTCTCAAGGAATGCTTGTTAGGGATGAATCTTCTACAGGGAATGCTTCTTCTATTTATAGAGGAAAAATGATAGCTGCTGACATATGCAATGAGCTCAGCAGCTCCATTTTTTCTTCATCTCCAGCTAGTGCTTAGCTGCTCCATTTTTTCTTCTTCTTTGGCAACTGTCGGTGGCTGCTTTCTTTGACAAAATTAGGCACCACCAACCACTATTTCTGACAATCTCTCACTTGAAAACTGATTTTAATCATGTTTTCCACACATGATTACTGCAGCAACTCTTTCTGGGTTTGTTACGTCCGCAGGCCAATTGAAGTTGAACACAACTTCAATTTATCAATTGTCACCGTCTTCGTAAACATATCAGCTGGGTTATCATTGTCTTGTATCTTCTCAAGCTTTAGAACATCTTCTTCTAGAAGCGACCTGATGAAATGATACCGTAGTTGTATGTGTTTCGTTCTGGAATGAAAAGACAGATTTTTTGCAAGATGAATGATACTCTAACTATCGCAATGTAACACGTTGCGTTCTTGTTTCTTGCCTAGTTCTTCCAAGAAACCTTGCAACCAAATCATCTCTTTGCTGGCTTCCGTGATTGCAAAATATTCAGCTTCAGAGGTGGAGAGAACAACAATTTTCTGCAGCTGAGAAACCCAACTCACTGCTATTCCGCCAAAAGTATAAACATACCCTGTAGTGCTCTTTTTATTATCAACATTTCCAGCTAAGTCAGCATCCACATAGCCTTCAAGAGCCATATCTCCACTTTTGAAGCATAGTGTCATATTTGTGGTACCTCTTAGATATCTAAGAATCTACTTGACAGCTTCCCAATGTGTCTTGCTTGGATTGTTCATATACCTTACTTACAGCTCCCACTGCATGTGCAATGTCTGGTCTGGTACAAACCATAGCATACATCAAACTTCCAATAGTTGAAGCATATGGAACATTTTCCATCTGAGCACGTTCTTTTGCAATTTTAGGTGACTGCTCTTTGGATAGTTTAAAATGAACACCTAAGGGAGTGCTCACTGGTTTTGCATCCTTCATGTTGAACCTATCAAGTACTTTGCTAATATACTCAGCCTGTGACAACATTAAGGTTCCTGATGCCTTGTCCCGATTGATCCTCATTCTAAGAATTTGCTTTGCAGCACCTAGATCTTTCATTGCAAAATGTTCTGACAATTGATGCTTCACATTATTTATCTCTTGCATGTTTGACCTAGCAATCAACATGTCATCTATATACAAAAGTAAAATAATATAGCTATTGTCAAACTTCTTCACATAACAACAATGATCTACCTGGCATCTGGTGAAGCCACTACTGCTCATAAAAGAATCAAACTTTTTGTACCACTGTCTTAGAACTTGTTTTAGACCATACAAGCTCTTTTTCAATTTGCATACCAAATTTTCTTTTCCTGCTATTTCAAAACCTTGCGATTGCCTCAATGTATATCTCTTCTTCCAAATCACCGTGAAGGAATGCTGTCTTTACATCTAACTGTTCAAGATGTAAATTCTCCGCAGCTACCAACTTTAATATCAGCCTTATTGTGGTTAACTTTACAACTGGAGAGAAAATCTCAATGTAGTCGATCCCTGCTTTCTACTGGAAACCTTTAACAACCAATCTAGCCTTGTGCCGCTTACTCCCATCATGCTCCATTTTTACTCTGAAAATTCATTTGTTATGAAGAGCCTTTTTGCCTTTTGGCAATTTAACAAATTTTCATGTTTGGTTTAACATGAGTGAGTCCATTTCATCTTTCGTGGCAGACTCCCACTTGACAGAATCATCCATCTGTCAAAGAAAGCAGCCACCGACAGCTGCCAAAGAAGAAGAGAAAATGGAGCAGCTAAGCACCAACTGAAGATGAAGAAAAAATGGAGCTGCTGAGCTCATTGCATATGTCACCAGTTACCATTTTTCCTCTATAAATAGAAGAAGCATTCCCTGTAGAAGATTCATCCCCAACAAGATTCCTTGAGAGAAGAGATTCTCTGCGTAGAGAAGTAGAGAAAGAGAGAGAAAAGAAAAAAGTGAGAGAAGAAAGAAAAAAGAAAAAGATATTTTATTTGGGTGTATTGGATTTTGGGATTTGTGAGTTGAGTGTTGTATTTAAACACTGTAATATTATCTCCTATAATGAAAGTGAGTTGCAGCAGCTCCGTGGAGTAGTCCAGTTAATTTTTGGGGTGAACCACGTAAAAATTTTCTGTGAGTTATTTCCTTATTCCTGCTCTACTTTATTCATTATTTTGCTTTCCCGTAAATCTGGTTGTAAAAAATTACCAATTTTTTCCCAACAATTGGTATTAGAGCTTCAAGGTTGTGAAATCCTTGTGCAGAAAATCACATTGTGCAAAAATTACTATTCATCAAATAGTAACGGTTGCTGTACAAATAATGAAAGTACTATTCACCAATCATTAAAGTAAAAGTGAATAGTAAAAGTCAAAAGTTGAATAGTGAATTTACTATTCATATCACTATTCACATATCATTATTTTGCGATTGTGATTTTTTGAAGTTACCAGATTTAAGCGGGAGTAATGGCAGCAGACGAAGGAAAAGTTAAGATCGAGAAATTCAATGGGTTGGATTTTGGTTTTTGGAAAATACAGATTCAAGATTATTTGTACCAGAAAAATATGCACAAACCTCTATCAGGAACAAAACCAGAAAATATGAAGCAAGAAGATTGGGATCTTCTTGACAGGCAGGTGTTAGGAACAATCCGGTTAACCTTGTCTCGCAATGTTGCTTTCAACATCGCAAAGGAAACGACGACGGCAGGTCTAATGAAAGCCTTGTCAAATATGTACGAAAAACCAACTGTCTCAAATAAAGTACATTTGATGAGAAGGCTATTCAATTTGAAAATGTTAGAAGGAGCGCCAGTTACAGATCACCTAAATGTTCTTAACTCTATTCTAACACAGTTGGGAGGGTGAGTAGCGTTGTGTTGGTTTGTGTGGTCTGGTGGTGCGCCTCACTCTGGGTGTACATGGTTCCTCTTGCTGTGGAACTTCTTCTTGTTCTTCCAATGAAACTTTATTCTCTGGTTCTTCTTGTGGAACTTGGTTCTCTGGTTCTAGAATAATTTCATTCTTTGGGTTACTGTGGACCCTTCGATGCACATCATCTTTAGAGATCTCCTTTAAATCAACATACTCTTTTGTTTGAGCATCACTGTCAATGCCACCAGATTTACTGTTGACCTGTCCTTATATACAATCTTCTTATTGAATATGACATCTTGGCTTCTGATAACTTGTCGTCTTTCATAATCCCAAAAGCGATAACCAAATTCATCAGAACTATATCCAATAAAGATACATTTCTTCGACTTCGGGTCAAGTTTACTTCTTTTAGTAGAATCAATATGAACATATGAAATACAACCGAAAACCTTTAAATGTGAAAGGTTTACCTCTTTACCACTCCAAACTTCCTCTGACAATCTTTCATTCAAAGGAATAGAGGGTCCACGATTGATCAAGTAAGCTGTTGTATCGATGGCCTCAACCCAAAACATTTTAGGCAAGCTTGCATGTATTCTCATGCTTCTGGCACGTTCATTCAGAGTTCTATTCATGCATTCTGCCACACCTATTTTGTTGTGGTGTCCTTGTAACAGTCTTTTCCATTCTGATTCCATTACTTGCACAAAAGTCTCTGAATCTTTTGTCTGTGTACTCTCCTCCATTGTCAGACCTTAGATACTTTACTTTCAAGTCAGTTTCATTTTCTACCATAACTTTCTATTTTCTGAAAACATCATAAACTTCTGATTTATTTTTCAGAAAATAAACCCACACCTTCCTTGTTGAGTCGTCAATGAAAGTGACATAATACGATGAGCCTCCAAGGGAATTAATTGGAGCGGGTCCCCACACGTCTTTGTGAACCAACTCTAACTTTTCTAACTTCGGTGTTTTTTCAGCTTTTGAAAAGCTAACTTTCTTCTGTTTGTCGAAAATGCAGTCCTCGCACAAACCAATGTCCACTGACTTCATATCTGGTAGTTTTCCTTTTGACTGGAGTACTTCATCCCTTTCTCGCTCATATGACCATGCCTTTGGTGCCACAGATTTGATTTTCCATCTGCGTCAATGATTGCTATAGTGCTCCCACTATTTGAGGTCACATAGAGGGTACCTACTTTATTTCCACCGAGCTAAAATCATAGCTCCTTTTGTTATCTTTCACGTGCAATCCGTGAAGGTTGTTGAATAACCTTCCTCATCAAGCTGTCCTATTGAGATTAAATTCCTTTTCATTATCGAAATTAATGCATACTGAACTCAACTGTGTTAGAGTAAAATTAAGAACATTTAGATGATCTGTAATTGGCGCTCCTTCTAAAATTTTCAAATTGAATAGCCTTCTCATCAAATGTACTTTATTTGAGACAGTTGATTTTTCGTACATATTTGACAAGGCTTTCATTAGACTTGCCGTTGTCGTTTTCTTTGCGATGTTGAAAGCAACATTGCGAGACAACGTTAACCGGATTGTTCCTAGCGCCTGCCTGTGAAGAAGATCCCAATTTTCTTGCTTCATATTTTTGGTTTTGTTCCTGATAGAGGTTTGTGCATATTTTTCTGGTACAAATAATCTTGAATCTGCATTTTCCAAAAACCAAAATCCAACCCATTGAATTTCTCGATCTTAACTTTTCCTTCGTCTGCTGCCATTACTCCCGCTTAAATCTGGTAACTTCAAAAAATCACTATTGCAAAATAATGATGTGTGAATAGTGATATGAATAGTAAATTCACTATTCAACTTTTGACTTTTACTATTCACTTTTACTTTAATGATTGGTGAATAGTACTTTCATTATTTGTACAGCAACCGTTACTATTTGATGAATAGTAATTTTTGTACAATTTGATTTTTTGCACAAAGATTTCACAACCTTGAAGCTCTAATACCAATTTTTGGGAAAAAATTGGTAATTTTTTACAACCAGATTTACGGGAGAACAAAATAATGAATAAAGTAGAGCAGGAATAAGGAAATAACACACAAAGAATTTTTACGTGGTTCACCCCAAAAATTAACTGGACTACTCCACGGAGCTGCTCCAATACACCCAAATAAAATATCTTTTTCTTTTTTCTTTCTTCTCTCACTTTTTTCTTTTCTCTCTTTTTCTTTTCTCTCTCTTTCTCTACTTCTCTACGCAGAGAGTTTTCAGAAAACTCTAAACTCTCTTCTCTCAAGGAATCTTGTTGGGGATGAATCTTCTACAAGGAATGCTTCTTCTATTTATAGAGGAAAAATGATAGCTGGTGACATATGCAATGAGCTCAGCAGCTCTATTTTTTCTTCATCTCCAGTTGGTGCTTAGCTACTCCATTTTCTCTTTTTTTTTGGCAGCTGTCGGTGGCTGCTTTCTTTGACAAAATTAGGCAGCCACCAACCACCATTTCTGACACACCAATCTTATCATATCAAAAGTACCTTCTTTTTTTCATGGAAAAGTCTTTCATATAGCACTGACATTCTTTTTTATGGACAATAATTGGAGGGTGGGGGAATTTAAACCGACACTCTTGAAAAGTAACAAGCATTTTACCAATCTTATGGCGGGTTATGGCTAACGAGATGTTATTAGTTGCTCCTGAAGTACATGACATATATACTCCCAACATATTATTGATACTTCGACTTTTTAGGTGTGAAGTACCACATTTCGATAAAATGTGTGCAAATTTCATAGTCTGGAGTAATAATTTATGTGACTGGTTATTGATACTAACATCTATTGATGTGTAGTTATACATGAAGCTGGTAAAAGAAGAAAATACTAGAAATCAAAACAATTGACATGTAGTTAATTTTTTGGTTTTATTTTTCAGGACATTTTTGTAGCAGGATCAGACACATCTGCAATTACAATAGAATGGGCATTGGCAGAGCTAATAAACCACCCAAGTATTATGAATAAAGCAAAAGATGAGATTGACTTTAAAGTTGGAAAAACAAGAACAATACAAGAATCAGATATTGCTAACCTTCCTTATATCCAAGCTATAGTGAAAGAGACTTTGCGGCTTCATCCACCAGGCCCATTACTTGTAAGAGAGTCATCAAAAACCTGCACTATCAATGGCTATGACATTCCAGAGAAGACCCACTTGTTTGTAAATGTGTGGGCTATTGGTAGAGACCCCAAACAATGGGAAAACCCGCTAGAGTTTAAACCAGATAGATTTATTGCCAAAGAAGAAAATGGAAAGAGCCCATTGGACTTTAAGGGACAAAATTTTCAATTTTTGCCATTTGGTAGTGGAAGAAGAGGATGCCCTGGAACATCACTTGGACTGCAGGTTGTACACACCACCCTTGCCACAATGTTACAGTGTTTTGAATGGAAGGTTGAGGGAGGTAATAATGGTACTACTGTTAATATGGAAGAGGGACTTGGGTTTACTCTTCCAAGAGCTCATCCCTTAGTTTGTGTCCCTAGGGCAAGGCTAGATCCATTTCCTATTTCATCAAAGTGTTAAATTAAGCATAAAAATGGCTTTTTGAAGACAAAGCAAATAGAACTTGATGTAAAGGCATTACACTATTTGGAGTTTATAACTAATTTGTTGAGACAGCTGAAAGTAGAAGTGATATTTGACAATAACAGAGATAGACATGTTCTTGTTTTAATAAAATTGTCAATACAAGTTATCAACATTTTCTGCTTTTTTAATTCCGTTTAAGCTCATAAGTTCATACAATGAAGTTGCCATATTATAGATGAGTCGGGTAAACCGTATTTGCTAACAAAGTTTACATTGACTAGACTTGTGATTCATAGATTACTAATGAAGGGCTTGTGGATTTGGAGAAGCTTAAGGCGGCAATTAGGCCTGATACTGGGTTGGTTTCAGACTTTCAGATATGGCGGTCAATAATGAAATTGGGGGGTTGGGAAAATTTGTAAGGAAAATTGTGCCTTTTCATACTGATGCTGCTCAGGCCTTGGGGAAGATATCTATTGATGTGGAAAAGAGGAATGTTAGCTTGATGTCTCTGAGTGGTCATAAGGTCTATGGGCCAAAGGGCGTGGGTGCTTTGTATTTGAGACGAAGGCCGAGGATTTGGTTATTGGTTAGGTTTGGTTTGTTGAATTTATGGGTGTCAATTCGTGCAAGCTGTGCTAGTTTGAGCTAGTCCAATCTAACCTAGTTCAAATTAGTTCAATCCTAGTTCAATTTAAATTTAATACTTGAATTTAAAAAGTAATGAAAATAATAATCGTAATAGAATTGAATGTAAATAAAACTATATTATTATTACAATATTTGTTTAAGTAATGTAATTAAAATAAATAATAATATTAAAATAAAGATTATAAAATTTTAAATGAAGTAAAATTAAAAAGTAAATTTTTTTTATTACTAAAAGAGATAAAATGAGCAAAAAAATCATAAATTATTATACAAATTGTGAGAAAAATATAGAGGATTGAAGGCATAATGAGGATTATAAAGGGTTAGAGGCGTAATAAGGATTACAAAGGGCTGCAATAATCCCTTTACATTCTATTACAGAGTACAATCAAACTAAACACAGTAATACTTTAAATGATTTTTATTATAATTACGATTACTATTAATTAAACATGCCCTAAATGTAATGAATTGGCAAGCGAGAGCGAAACTTAATAATTAATTTAGATTTCATAAATAAATAATTATGAATATCGACAAAATAAAAAACAATAAAATTTAGATGGTATACAAAAATTTAAGTAGATTAACCTTTTGACGTAAAAAATCTACTTTATTAACATAAAACATAATATTATCAATGAAGTAATATCTGACACAAAAAGATTTAGTTTCGTCAAGATACATATTATATGTTAAATGTATCAAATTCTGGCCATCACAAAATACAACAAAAAATTCTAAAGTAAACTCATATTACAAACTGAACATCTAAACAAAATAATTTTTTACATTGTTTCTATTGCTATCATATAATTTGTCTCTATAAAAGACAAATTAACTGTAGACTGTAATGTCATAGTAGACTGTACCATCGTATTTCAACTAACAACATAATGAGAAGTGAAGACAAGTTTTTTTAGAAAACTTCCAATAAAATTACCAGCACAAACGAAATCTATAAAACTAATAACATTTACTAAGAACCAAGCCAAAATTCAAAGTACTAATCAAATTATATTTCAATGCTATCAAAGGATTCTTGCGAAAGTTGTTCACAAAACAAATGGCAATACAAACTAAATATGAAATATTTGGACAAGTACAAATCATAACATATATCAAATTTCTAACTACACTAGCATATAGGATGTCATTACTAAAGAGCAATAAAATAAACAAATAAATCAATGTAAAGCCAATAAGGCTGCTCAATTTGCTATTATGCTATATCATTAGCAAAGAATCTAACTTCTTTGCCAAAAGTTGAAAATAAGTGCCTACTTGCACTTTATTAATGACACTATTGTTTTAATTGTCAAATCATTCTTTTTTTTTTTTTACAAACAAAGTATTCAACAAAAATGCAATTGACGAAGACAAATTCACTAAATAACAAGTATTTCAAGCTTCAATAAAAAATAATTTACCCAAAATAACTTGAAAGAGCATCTAACACACTATTTTCAAAAGAGTAAAATTCGAATGTTCTGTAACTCCATATGATCTACTACATACAGTGAGTAGGATTTGAAACTAAATATGACAAGGATGAAATTAAACACTATTATAAATGCACTACCCTTAAGCTTATAGAGGCCATGAAGCAACTGTCTTTCCATAACAATAAGAACATTTTTACAAATTCTTAATTCTCCATTTTTAGCTAAATAACAATAGCCTTTTGAGTCAAGGGTATCCAAATATATTATATTTCTTTTTCAAATATGGAATATGACAAACATCCTTCAAAATTCTAGTAATATCATTATGCATCTTAATTCGAATTATACTAATACCAACAACCTAATAGAATAAATTATTTTACATCGAGAAAACACCCTCATTAATAGACTAATACATAGAAAATTAATCTTTATTAGGAAACATATGGTAAGTACAACCAAAATCAAGAATCCAAACGTTTCTAAAAGAACTAACAAATACTGATAAAACATTATCATCATCAAACTCAGAACTATATATAACACTAGTAATATTATTAAAAGTAGAAGACGTTGTGGTAGACTTATATTTATATTTGAGTTGGGCAATTCAGTTTTTAATGCCCTTTTTGATAGCAATAGCTGCATATATATATATATATATATTTTTGTTTGAAGGCAGAGAGTTGAAGGTAAAGTCCATATATGATCTGATTCGTTTCACAATCTTCTTCTTAGAAGTACTTTCAAACTCGTTCTGACTCTTTCCCTCTCTTTTCTCAAGCTTCACTGCTTCTGCTTTACCTAGTTGCATAGTTTTTTACTTGACGCTATCATCAAAGGTCAGAACCCATTCCCTAGTTCATAGGATTTAAATATCATGTTTTCATTGTTTTGAAGGCTCGTTTTCGGTTTTATGTTCTGCGTAATTTTCCCTCTCTTTTCTCTACCTTCACTGCTTCTGCTTTACCTAGTTGCATAGTTTTTACTAGTCGCTATCATCAAAGGTCAGAACCCATTCCCTAGTTCGTAGGATTTAAATATCATGTTTTCATTGTTTTGAACCCATTTTTTTATATATTTTTTATTTTTATCTACATGTTCTTATTTCTTCATCATTCCCTAGATTTTGTGGAAAAATTAGGTTTTCAACTATGTTGTAATCTTTGAGTGGTTGGTGGTTTTTTTTTTACCAAGCATAGTTCTTCCGCGTTTTGAATTAAAATGCACTCGTAGATATTGCGTACAACATGTTCGATGAAATGTGTGTTAGAACTTACTACTTAGAACAACTTGCTGTGCATTTTTGTATTTGTACTTAGTTGAAGAAAGTGGGTTATTGAGAATATGTTTTATTTTGTCAATAATGCTTTGGTGACGAATACACGCATGTTTTTTGTAACATTGTCTGATAATAACTAGAGATTCTAGGAAAATTTTATTCACCTCACTTGGGAGTATACATCTTTTATTGAAGACCAGCTTTCATCTGGTATCCTTTTTTTCTGACCTAATTATTCTATCATTTCAAACAATTAGGCCTATGAGAAATGCCAATAACACAAATTTGAACCTACTTTTGCACACCCACTCCTTATATTGTGCAATGTGTCTGAATTATTTTGAAAATTGGAGTTGTGATTCATTTTTCTTGATAATACTTATTCATGGCACAACATAAGAAGTGTTTCCTCATAGACCCATTTGTTATTGCTCACGCCACTTGTGTTGATTCATTGATTGATGGTTCCTGTATGGATTGTTGATTGTTGTACATCTACCCAATTTTTATTCCTCAATTTTGTTCTTTCTCCTCTCTATTATTTTCTGTTTTCCCAGCTGTTCATGTTTGAATTTATTTGTTCACTCCCTTTCCAATTCCACCTTTTGGTTTTGCAAGCAACCTTGTTTAGCTAGTATAAGCATGTATGATTCATACTTTCCTAAACATGTGTTTTGAAGTTGCAGGACTTAAACCTCAGTAATAAAGGAAAATGCCACATAGAACTCGACCAATGACGGCCCTTTTGGTGTTCACTGGACTTAATGCCGTATTAGTTTCAACCATTGGTCCGGTGTATGATTTTGTTTGCTTCCTTCCATACTGGGAAAGAAGGGTATTTCACTTCCCCTTCCCCTTTCAGTTTTTTCTCCTTTGATTTCCCTTTCTAGTTATGCTGGAAAGATCATTATTTTAATAGGACGGCATGTCTATTAGTTTATGAGCAGACAAATAGTGAAATTCCTGACTAACTGGCTTCTTTTTCCTACTTGTTCAAGAGAGAGTCCCGTCGGCGAGAGCGTGAAGCAGCTTTGGCAAAGGATTCCAGATAACAGTAGAAAATATACTGTTCATGTCTTTTAGATAATATTTTCTTCTCTTTCTCTTGGTTCTTATCCTTCTTTATTTCTTACTCGGCGGCTAATTCTTGTGTTGCTTCATATGGAAAAAGGCAGTTCACTTTTCCTTGAGTTGGACCGATCTGCTAGAGGCTGCATTTTGTGGGTGGGTGGGTGCTAGTCATCTCTGGTCGCTTGTTTCTTGGGTCCAAACTGGGGCAAATATTGTTATTGATTTGTAGAGAGGCTTTTTCTCAATTCTCAAGCTTTGGTAATCCAACTTAGAATAAATGATGTTATTCTGGTGAGTCTATTCCATCTTACACGTTTGGTCATCTAGCTGATATTCATGGTTAAGTACCAAAATAGTGTTTTCATTGTTAAAGACCATGCCAAGATTTGTATAACATTATGGTTGATGTGTCCAAACCTTGAAACGGGAGAAAGTAGGTTTTACATTCGGATCACGAGGCGAACCACAAAAGGACCCTAAATTAAATTTCTTTAGAGTTTGTAACTATTTTCCACTAGCTACTTGAAATTAAGTTTAAATTATGTGACATTTGTTTTTAGTATCTAGTGGCACCTGAAAACAAATATAGAGCTCAATTTTTACATTGAAAACAAATATAGAGCTCAATTTTTACATTTATTATTTATTAATACCATCCTCGGGTACAAGTAGAGAAGCTACAAGTAGCCCAACCACTACTACTAGACTGAATGGAAAATGTTTTTAATGGGAGTGATTATTATGTTTAATTGCTTGTGTGCTAATAAT
The DNA here is from genome assembly GCA_029378325.1 of Elaeagnus macrophylla. NCBI lineage: Eukaryota > Viridiplantae > Streptophyta > Magnoliopsida > Rosales > Elaeagnaceae > Elaeagnus > Elaeagnus macrophylla. The sequence continues at coordinate 20,635,220 of CM055647.1, read as the reverse complement.
ATATATATATATATATATATATATATATATATATATATATATATATATTTTTTTTTTTTTTTTTTTTAACATAAAAAAATATATTTTTAGATGATTGGAAGTGAAATTAGTTAAATAATTAAGTTATATGTAAGAAATTTATAACTTTTTCTTGACGCACCCACTGCCACTCAAAACGCGTGTGGGGATAGAGAAGCTTTTCAAATTAGTATCATAAATTGTATATTTCTTTACATTTCTCGAGTTAAATTGATTCAAAATAGAGGGACAGTAACCGAATACAAAAATTCGATACAAATAAAAAAGATTCAAAATGTGTAAAGTTTTGATTGCAAGTGACTATAAGTTAGAGAAAAAAACACAAAAATTGAAGGATGAACTGCTCTAAATGTTACATTGTTTTGCATGAAGTTTTTTAATTTAAATATTTTTTTTTTGAAAAATTACATAAAACAATACCACAAATTTATAATTATAAAATAATATTTTAATAATATTAAATAGTGATCAATTAGTTAGAGTATAACTTGGATAATATTTAATTAAAATGTGTTTAATGTAAAATTTTTGTGTTAAAATTTTTTTATAGTAAAAATATATGAAATAAATATAAATAATATTATTTTTGTGTTTATAAATTTTAAGAATAAAGTAAAATTTTTTTTTTACAAGATCAAACCAAAATTGGGCGGAGAAACTTGAGTGAGATATTTGCTTAGAGAGAATAAATCTTTCTCGGGTAACCCCATATATCAATTAACACATCGAGACACCGGGGGCAGATTTGTATAGTTAAGAAGTGCACGTGATTCATTTTAATTTTTAACAAATAAAATTTTAAATATTATATTTATAAAATTATAAATAATTATATGTACAGAATATTATTGTGTCTCACCTGAATTTTAAATTTTAGATTTAATATTCAATAATTCAATACAAACTTAATAATTTACATATATTTTCACTAAAATAAAATACATATAATATATATTTTTAATTAAAAATAATTAATTATTAAGAAGTATTAAATATTATTTTTTATTATATAGTATCCTTCCTTAATATAAGTTTTAAATCCGTCATTGAAGACAACTAATTTATAATTGTCTAATTCTTTGTAATATGAATACAACTCGAATCTGCCATTGATCAAAAATTCAAGTTCAAATTAAGGTGAAGGTAAAGTTTAAATTTCAAACCTTATTTCTAGACTGATTATCATATGAATTAAGAAGAATAAAACTCGAAGCTACTATGAAACAAATTATCTGTCCAACGGTAAATTACATATATTACCAATTAAGTGATATTATGTCACCGCTATAATTAATCTTTTTTTATTTATGTTAATAATTTTTAATGTTATTTATTTTTTTTAAATTATGGACATAACAATATTTAATTAGTGATACGTTCAATAAAACACATAAGACAAAATAATTTCATTCTAAATATTAACATATCAAATTAAGGTAGAGTGAAACACTTAAGCAAGTTCATTTAGGAAAAAAAAAGAGAGGCAAAAATAAATAAATAATTAATAAACAACATCAGTTATCATCATCACTCGTGGTTCGCAAAGCCACTGGATAAGAAATAACGAATGAAGTGAGAGAGACTTTGAAGGGAAAAGGAGGTTAGGACCCAAATGGCATTATCAACGAATGGTTATGCCAAATTGCTGCTTCCTCGTCATGAATTTCACATTCCAACGTACCAGCGTCGTGGTGCTGGCTCTGGGTTTCAATTGTGTGCATCCTCTTCAACTTTTATGCAATGTCGTTCATTGTCGTCTGGAGTTTCTACTCCTTCATGTGTTGTTGTTACAAGTCGAAAAGTTATGGCTCAGTCCAATCTAGATAAGCACGACGAACCCACAACCCAAAATAAATCTGAGGCACAGGAAGAAGAATTTAAAGTACTTACAGCCTTAAGAACTGATTACAACGATATTGTCATTGTGGATACTCCGGATTCCGTAGCGCTTCTTCTTGACCCTTCTCGTATGTCTGTCTATCACTTACGTTACTTTATTAATTGAATTGTTATTATGTGTTTTGATAAAAGCTGTTGCCTCTGATCCAGATAATGTTCATAGCATTCTTTACAAGCATCAGAATTGGACTGGTTCTTATTGGGTATGACACAAACACATTGGCTTTCACTTCTTCTTTTTCCTATCCAATTTTGATGGATCTGTTCAGCTAGTACTCTTTAGTCAGTTGTTTCTTTCTATCTGGTCGCGGGATTGTTGAATTTACACCAAGTGTTGCTTTTATTCCTACTTATCAGTGGCTAGATGTTAAATTAATGATTAATATTTTGCTTCTTATTTGCTACCATTTAGTCTCTATGTGAAAATAAACTTACTCTTTGTTTAAAATTTTTTTTTTGGGTTATACAGGATGAGTTTTCTAGCTTGCCAGCCATTGTTCCGGAGGGTCCCATTGCCATATTGGGTTTGGTAATTCACTTCAATTTGAATTTAGAGTTCTCCTCTCAACTTATTTTAATTCCCTATATAAGTCTAGGTTTCACATTATCATATTTTATATTTCTATACCGAATCAGAGCTTGATATCTTCTCTTCAAATCCTAGTTGAAAGTTTGAGTTATGGATCCTATTAGCCTAGTGGGGGTGAACAGTTAACAGCGTAAACCATGACTAATTAAAATTATCACATTGACCAGACCTGCATGGCGCAATAAATAAAAAAAAAATGGAAATAAAAAGTAAATACAACATGTAGAGTTTTTAGGTGAAAAAAACTCAAGTAACAACAATGACCTAAGAGAAAAACTATCGGTATACTAGACTACCAAACATATCCACTATGAAAATAAAGTGTTTAAGTACAAAGCTAAATCTAATACTACCATTCACAGATAAATCCTCCAACATACTTTACTTATAAGTTGTCGCTTATTTCACAATCTCTACAAGGTTAGTATATGGATCTAGACCAATGTTCCTGTTCACTCGAGTCCCACGAGTAATCGAACCCGTCCAACAAGCACTTGAAAATTGCTGGCACAATAACACCATGCAATGCATATCCTAGTAGGATTCGACAATGAACAATCTTAATATATTGCTTCAAGAATAAAATCAATCAAACTTGTAAGCTAGGTAGATGAACTAAAACAACCATGAAAAGCTCAAAATCAAAGATAAAATCAACAAGCATATGAATTAATCAAATATAACCACACAATATATTTGAGTGATCGAGACAAGGTCCAACCTAAATCTATATGTCTTAGGGAGATCAAATTTATTTTTCTCAAAAAATGATTTTTAGAATGAAATCACAAGGGTCGTAATGCAAAGATGAGTGAGGTGATCTTTTTCGGTGAGTAATGGGTTGTTTATATATAAAAGTTAAAGCCCTAATTCTAAGCTAATGTTTAATGACACTTCTACTCATAAAAGGATTCCATCTAAAAGTGGACTTTTTGGTAATTGTACCAAATGGCTTGAGTTAGAATATAAAAATTTTAAATCATAAAAAAATGTGCTCGATTGATCGAGAACCTTTTTGATTGATATAGCAACGATGAGTCAGATGTCTATTTTAACTCGATGGCACTCGATTGATGTTCGATCAATCTACCATAGGTCGTCGATCGACCAAACACTAGATTAATCTAGTCCCCAAAAAATGCAACTCAAGAGCTCCTAGATCAAACACGGTCGATCCTCAATCGATCAACTCCTTTGTTGGATCGATTGAGTATATAAATTTTGCAACCAGAGAGATCCTGGATTGATCTTGATCGAACCATGATTGATCGACCCTTTTGTTAGATCAATCGAGCAACACATTTTGAGCACCAAAATACTTCTAAGTATTTGTGCAATGCAGTGTTCTCATGAATGCATGAATGTCAATCTTAGTATGATAGGATACAGATTTATATCTGAAGTGTACTTATCTGGAACTTGGTTGTTTCTTCGGTTTTAATTGGCGAACAAGAGAAACGGGCCTAGACACTAGTTTAAGATAAATAATTTGTTCACGGATATTGCAAACACTTATAATACCTCACACCAGTCACCCAAATTGTTGAATTTTAAGTGTTTGTCTATGATGCATAAAGCCCACACTAGTGGGGAGTGATAAATGTATGACAATATTATTTGGATCTTTTCCTAATAGTTTAAGCTTTTAAGTGATTGATGATTAGCACACTTTAAAATGGTTGATTCAAATTATGACTTCAATTAATTTTTGAATGTAACTAGTGATTTCAAAAGTAAACCTTCTGAATGTTTCAGGGTGCTGGAACTGCTGCTCATCTGATGCTTGAGTTGTGGCCTGCCTTGCAGCTTGAAGGATGGGAGATTGACCAAATAGTAAGGACATAAATATTTTCTGCTGTGTAGGCACATCTTTGAAAAATATAAGGATTTGCTATTATTTGTTTTCAACCCCATTGGCTAATCTTGGACTCTGCATATCAGTAATGTGCCACCTCAATTAGGATTTTTCATGAAGCTACATTGTTGTCTTGAGCAAGGAGCTATTTTATGTTGTATTGTTACCCCGACTCAGTGAGTCATAGCAATATGTTTTCAGAGCTGTATATATTTAAGAAAACCCTTAATCATGCTCATGTAGAATTTTTAATGTGAAATCTGAAAGGCTTGGGGATGTACTGAAAATAGATGACTGGTAATTATTACTACTGAAATCCTTTCCTCTTTAAGCTGAGGAGGATGGGAATTAACTTGGCAAAAAAATATTTGTATTTTCATTAACCCTACTAGGGTATTTATATACACATAATAATCTTATTTAAGGAAAAAAGAAAAAAATTCTTAGAATGATTTCTATAATTAAATGTACATTTCAATTCTCTCTCTCAAGTTGGAGCATATATATCATATATGTTCAACTTGGATATCTGTGCTCTAACTTGGATAGTGATGTATGAAAAGAACTTCCTGTAACAACATGGGTCATAATGTCAGCTAGTTGATCAATACTCATGATGTATGGGACTTTAATGACACCAACATTCAAATTGTCTTTGATATAATTTTTGTCAAGTTCAACATGCTTGATTCGGTCATGTTGCACCCAATTATTAGTAATTTTGATTGCTGTTGCATTATTACAGAATAGAGTCATAGGTTTCTTAGGGCCAAAACGAAGTTCATTCAACAAAATCTTTAACCAAGAAGGCTTCGTAATACCATGGTGAAGAGCGCGGTACAACGATACCACGATTTGTTTCTTACACACAAAATTTCCTCCAACAAAAGTAAGGTATCATGAAGTAGAATTCCTATTCATCTTGGATTCTGCAAAGTTAGAATCGGTATAACCCGTAATGTCTAAGTGTTCATATTTTGAAAACAAAATACTCTTGCCTGGGGAGGACTTCAAATAGGCCAAGATTTGGTTCACAGTTTTTATGTGCCTGTCACTTGGATTATCCATGAACTAACTTACCACACTAACATTATAAAATAAATCAGGTCAAGTAAATCAATTCTCTAACTAATTTTTGATATCTCTCCTTATTAATTGAAATCTGATTATGATAAACGGTTAAACCATGATTTACCTCAATAATCGTGTCTACAAGAGCACAAGCAGAATTACTAGTTTCAATCAAGAGATTTAGTATATATTTTTCATTGAGAGAGAAAGAGTCCTTACCTAGATCTAGAAACTTCAGTACTTAAAAAGTATTTCAAATTTTTTTTCCTTCATTTCAAATTCTACTGCTAGGTAAGTGTGTAACCTTTCTATCTCGCAGGCATTACTACTTGTAACAATCACATCATCAATCAACATAAACCAGAAATAAGTTAATATGATCACCTATTCTTTTATAGAAAAGAGTGCGGTCTGTTTGTGCTTGTTTAAAACCGTATTTCTTCATTGATCGGTTCAATCTGCTAAACCATACTCTAGGTGACTGTTTCAAACCAAACAAAGCTTTCTTCAATCTACACATCTTCCCATCTTTAGTTAGAAACCCAAAAGGAGGATCCATATACACTTCTTCTGACAGATCTCCATGGAAGATTACATTTTTACATCAAGTTGAAGTAATGGCCAATATAGATTCATAGTAATAGAAAGTATAACTCGAACGGTACTCCTTTTGGCCACTGGAACAAATATTTCTTGAGTCCATTCCATAAGTTTGAATATATCTCTTAGCCACTATTCTGGCCTTATCCTCTCCCATGTTTCATCGAAATGAAACTTGACAGTGAATACCCACGTATAACCTATAGTCTTCTTCTCTTTAGGTAATTCAACCAACTTCCAAGTACATCTCTTTAGGAGGGCATTCATTTCTTCTACCATAGTAACTTTCCACTTAGGGTCTTCAAAAGCCTTCTAAAAATGACTAGGGATAGGTACAAAAGAAATCTGAAGAGCAAAAGCTAAGTGAGTTTTAAAAAAATGATGATAAAAAATAAAGTCAGATGTGGGATAAATAATATTAGATGAAGACTGATGTTTACGAGTTCTAAAAGGATACTTCTTGCCTTGATCATTAATCAGTGAATTCAAGATAATAGGTTTTGTTACTACATGATCAAAAGGTATGTCAAAGTAGAGATATTATGAGAAGTAAATGAGGAATATGTGCCTCAAAATCAATCTCGGAAGAATCATTTGAAGGTATGATAGTATCATCAAGAAGAGTATCAAAAATCCAATTTTTTTCCTCCAATCATAATTTCTCCTCTTCTTTACTATTAGTCTCCTCTTGAAGAGGAGTCAAAGAGACATCTTCAGAGAAGTAAGACTCATGATCATAGAATTAAATATCCATAGACACAAAGTATTTATTGATAGGTGAGTGAAAATATTTATACCCTTTTGTGTGATAGAGTACCCAAAAAGACACACTTGAGAGTATGTGGATCAAATTTGTTCGGATGGAGTACATGGACATCAACATAATAGACACCACCAAACACCCTAGGACATATATTAAGTGTAGAGGATAAAGCTTGAAAAAGATATAATTTTCTCAATGAAGTCTGATTGTCAAGAATACGAACATGCATTTGGTTTATAAGAAAGGCAGCGAACATGACTGAAAATGCTTAAGAATGTGCACAGTAAAGCATAGGACACGCGCTACCTCAAGAAGGTGACAATTCTTATGCTTTGTTACGCCATTATGTTATATTGTATAAACACATGTAATGTGGTGAAGGATGCTATGAGTTTGAAAAAAATGAGTAAGTGAATGATTCACGAACTTACGACCATTATCAAAATAAAAAACCTTAACCGATTTCTGAAACTGTGTGACAATTATATTATAAAATTAAGGAATAACATAAGAAATTACTCTTAAATTTTAACAAATAAAGCCAAGTGACTTGAGTGCAATCATCAATAAAAAAAACAAAGTATTTATGGCCAGAGGTAGTAAGAGTAGAGAAATGATCCCCACACATTAGTATAAACACAAGCAAATAGAATATAACTTTTATTAGAACTAATTTTGAAAGTAGCATGATTATTTTTGGCAAAGATGCATTGTTCACAAAGAAAGTGGAAGCAAAAATATTAGAAAAATATTTAAGAAATAAACGTTCTAAATAAGCAAACGATGGATGTCTTAGACGACAATGCCATAACATAATTCTTGCTTTATCACTTCTATCCACTTGAAAGTCACAATTAGGATTGCCAGTCCCCTTCTTTAAGTAATAAAGGCCTCTTCTTTCTCTACCAGTGCCAATCATCATCTTCGTTTGATTGTCTTGAAATACACAGTAAGTAGAACAGAAGGTTATAGAACAATCAAGATTTTTAATGAGTTAACTAATTGACAAAAGGTTATTTTTAAGATTAGGTGCAAATAAAATAGAGGACGTGAAAAATGTGGGTGATAGTAAGACATTGTCAGCTCTCAATATTGACATTGATGCTCTATTGGCAACATGTACAGACTTAATATAAAAGGGTGTTAAAGAATAAAAAACAGAAAGATTACTAGTCATATGATCAGTGACTCTTGAATCAATAATCTAAGTATTAGAAGGAAAAGAAATAAATGCTCAACCAAAATTACTTTATTGAATAGTTATGCGAGAAACCTGAGAAGCAGAAGCAATAACTTGAGAAAATTTATTTTTTTGCTTAGCTTGCTTAAGTTTGTATTACTTTAGATAGTCATGTTTCTTCCAACAAACATCAATAGTGCGATTAGAATTATTGCAGTAGGTGCAAAAACGAGAACCAGAGTTTGCAGATGGAGGATCTGAATATGGCCTATTCCTTTAGACAATAAGAGCTGATGGTTTAGGGTGATTCTTGGTACCTATTGTGGCTTGCCTTTGTACTTCACAACGGACTAAAGAATATGTTTCTTCTAGACTTGATAAAGGGAAAGTAGCCAAAACTCGACTTTTAACTTGATCTAAACTCCGATCTTAACTAACTAAAAACATATAAATTCGATTCTCATCAATACGGTTTCTCAGTTTCTCAATATCAATGACACATGTCATATCATTAGGTCTACGATAATCCAACTTCATGAAGATATAATTCATTTCATTGTAATATTCAACAAGAGATCGACCACCTTGAAGAAGTTGAAGAGTAAGAAACATCTAGGTAGTTCCTTCTTACTGCATCCCATACTTCCCTTGCAGTGCCACGTTGAATAAAGTGAGATATCTACTTGTCTGTCATGGAGTTGATAAGCCATGATTTTACTAAGGCATCTGCAGCTTCCCATTTATCATAAGTTAGATTATTGTTTTTTGGGGTAACTTTTCTTTTTGTGATATAACCCTTTTTCCTATCAGCAATATACATTTTTAAAATCTTGCACCAAATTCGATAATTAGTACTATCTAATTTAATATTAATAGATAATGAACTATTGTGTATAGTGATAGAAATAATTTTACTCTTGGATGGAGCCGAAGTGTTTGATGGTGAGTCTATTTAATCCTTAGACATAATATGTAAGAAAACAAATCCAAAAAATGAATAAATGAGAACTAGAAAACTGTAAAATAAAAGGGATCTAAAGAGTAAAGATGCTCGTGAAAAACAATACAAAAAATATGATAAATAAAATCTGTAGGAAAAGGAAGACAGACCCCTAAGCTAGTGAAAAACAAATTGGATCTACCGGCCTTGCCTCAGTTCAAGAATAGGCCCGTGTGCAGCAAGTCCAGGCGGCAACTAAGGCCAGACAAAGTAGTGATAGCAGTGATTGGGTTGGGTAATGCAACAGTGACGTTCTACAAACACGAAAATAAACTCTTTCAGTTATAGCAGGTGCGAAGAGAGAATGGAGGTATGATGGAAAAAGATGCAAAGAAGAATGACAACCTTTTTTTGATAGCACAGAACCCCAATCGACGCTGGACAACTGCGGCTCTAGTCAATATGGTTAAAAACAGGCTTAGGGTAGCGGCAAGTATTTTTTTTTTCTTGCTCTGGTACTAAATTAACTTGGTGAAAAAATACTTGTATTTTCATTAATCCTAATAGGGTATTTATATACACATAATAATCTTACTTAAGGAAAACATTAATAATGATAATAACGAAAAAAATTCCTAGAATGATTTCTAGATTTAAATGTACATTTCAACTATGGGTTTTTCTTCCCTAGAGTGTGTAACTGAGTCTTTTGTTGTTTGTACCTAGAATGTCGTGAAATATAAAGATGACTGGTAGTTAATATAAATATCATTCCTTAAAACCATTTTCTACTTGCATTCTTAAAGTGGCTGTATTTTTTCGTTGATGGATTTTCCTCATACCTTACATCCCATATGCCTTGATCCTGATGGTTTTTGTTCCTTCAGTGAATGCACGCTTACTGGATATTGTTGTATATTTTAGTTGATTGATAAAGCAAGAGAGTATTTTAGACTCTCTGATCTAGAGAAGCATACTAAAGATGGTGGCATACTTAATATTCATGTTGGTGATGCCTTTCTCCCTCGGTTAATATTTCTGGAGGATATGCTGGTGAGCTCCTTGTTTACATTCAATTGTTTAGTTTTGGTACTGGAGTGGGACTCAACTTCAGAATGATTTTTATAGGAAAATTCTTCTATTCTCTTCTTTTTATTTTGCTAACTTTGCTTTCAGTGAATACCAGGCATTGTTGTTGACTTGTTTTCGGGTGGAAATGTTTTGCCGCAACTGCAGGAGGTATGTATTACTCTGTTGTAATCGGACTTGGCTGTTGTCGGTTATTCAGTTGTATCATCTTGCATCCGGCTTGACAATTACCTCTAAACACTGATGTTTTGAATAACAAGATTGCGACCTGGTTTCTGAAGTCCTCTCTGGCTATGTAAAATTATAAGTTTTAAGACTAAGTTATGATGGGAAAGCATCATTATCTCTTTATTTGATCAATGATTGACTGGTGGCTGGATAAATAGTAAATGATTTGTCGGAGAAGTTGCAGTCTCTGGTTTTCGCATTAACACAGGAGCAAAGTTGGAAAATTAATAAGTTGCGTTTCATCATACATGATGATTTTCGATCTTGGAAAAAAATAAGTTCCTTAAAAGAACTTGAAAAAGTACCTCTGTAGATTTTGTACTTTATACCTTGCCAGTTTTCTGGAGTATCATCTTTGTGTTTGATTTCCGTTAGATTTTTTTCTTGTTATTATGGGTGTGGGATAGTTGAATATAAGAGCCTGTATCCATTTTTCTCTCATATTTACATTCCGTATTGTTCTTATCTGTTTGCATTTGACAGGTTGCAACTTGGTTGGAATTATCTAATCTTTTGATGCCAAATGGTCGTTTCATGGTGAATTGTGGAGGCATCAGTGAAGAACCTCATGCAACAAATGGGACAGTTGATCCTCAAAATTCATCAAAAGATGGAACTTGGGCACAAAATCCTACTCTCAAGGCATTGTCAGAAGCATTCGCTGGACAAGTAGGGGTTGTTGGTGTTGAAATTACGAATTTATTTTATTTTCATTCTCGCACTGACTGATTGTTTATTTTCTTTTTACATGATGTTTGTACTTTAATAAATCTCCCTGCAAAATTTTGATTCTAATATTAAGCATTAATCTGAAACTGCAAAATGCTCACTACATTTTGAAACAACTTTAGAAGAATGGACTACTCTTTTAGCTCTGTGGCATATTTCTTTTTCAAAAGTTATTTAGGAATGTATTCCTATGAAATTTTAGCAACTTCCCTTAATTTACATTGAATATCATGGGAACTTTATGTTTCTCTCTCACATTTTTTTGCTTGCCAAGTATCTTGTCCTTTATCATTTAACTGGTGCACTTTTTTTGTTATGTTTCTTATAAGAAACAATATATTATATTAAACAAAGTAATAATTAGAAAGGCATAAAGTGGACCAGTAATCCTCTTAGAAAAGAAGCATCAGACTATAACAAATAATATTTATACATCCCATCCATAATAACACTCCAACATCTAACTATGTTTATATACAAGCTTAGTTTGATACCTTTGTAAAAATGTGTAATTCAAACTTATGTTATGTTTAGGCTCCAAGAGCACCTTTTTTTAAAGTATAAGACTAAATTGCACCACTTAAAATGTATGAACTTTAGCTCATTTGTCCAACGATATAGATTGTTGGTGACTTTTTTTCCTAAATTAATACCAAATCTTGATGATAAAGTTAATTTATATGGAACATATGTGTAGAAATCCCAAAATATTTGGGTCGTTGAGAATTAGTCAAGAGTCAGAAGTTATTTAGGAATATTTTTCAGTTTAAGATTTGATTTCTTGTAAATATTATTTCTAGATTTATTTTCCAATTTAGTTTTTATTCTGTAATTATTTCTTCTATATAAACCCTAAACATGTAACAGTTTAATTATTCAAGGAAATTAATAAAACAATACCAGTTTTATTATTGTCAATTCCTTTTATCTTTATGGTATCAGAACCACATGATCTTCCCTCTTCCATTTACGCCAATCACACAAAAGAAACCCCCTAAATTTCAAAATAACGTTCGAATCCATCCCAAATCCAACTGAATCAACAAAATACAATCCTCAAACCCTAATTCTTTTACCAGACCACAGTCTACCGGATCTAGAGCACGAAATTCCTAACTCGTAAGGTAGAAAATTTTCACCAAAAACAGTAGACCACCAAACTCTTATGTCTAAGGAAGATTCAAGGATCTTACCTCGCCGTAGAACTCTGCCATTCCGTCACCAGAAGTTGACCGCTTGCCTAACTCCGATCGTGACGCGAATCTCAGGCGTATTAACAGAAATCTGGGTGCGGCGCAAAGAAAACCGCCGGGAAGTGATGATGGTTGATGGTGGCCGAACGTCAGGATCTGGTTTGTAGTCGGCGGCGACTGGGACGGCTGGGTCTAAAAAAAGGAATAATCAAGGGTATGCGAAGGAGGAGAGTTTTAACCAGCAGATGGGCGGTTTCACGGGTTGTGGATTTCAACCCGAACCGGCACTCCAAGTGGGTGCTAATAACGGGCCGCTCCAGATTGGCCGAACGGGCGGGCCGCTCCAGATGGGCCGTATGGGCTGTTCTTTTGACAATTCTGTGGGCTGTTTTTCTGGGCAGCAAGTATTTTCTTGTGAAAATTCCGAAAATACCCCTTATGGGCTTCTATCACGTGGCCCACCAAATACTTCTGGATATAAAAAATGACCTTGGTGTGAGCATTGTAGAAAACTTGGGCATACTAAGGAGACTTGTTGGGAAATATATGGAAAATTGGCATATTGGAAACCGAAACAAAAATACAAGGGACGAGGATATCAAGTTTCTACTGATTCAGGTGTAACAACTTTTAATTCTGAACAAAGAGAACTTAAAAGAATGTTTTCACAACTCCAGGTGACCGGTCAGTCCTCTTATGTTTCTTCTGGCTCATTAGCTCATAAATGTACTTTGTCAACCGCCTTACTTACTACATCCAAAACCTCTTGGATTATTGACTCTGGTGCGTTAGATCACATGACCGACAATTATCTGCTTTTTTCGTCATATACACCTTGTGCTGGGAATTTAAAAGTCAAAATTGTAGATGGTATCCTTTCCCCAATTGCTGGAAAATGGAGTATTAAGATATCTGACTCTATCACTCTTGATTCCGTCTTGCATGTCCCAAAATTATCTTGTAACTTATTATCTGTCAGCAAATTGACAGCCCATACAAATTGTTCTGCTAATTTTACTTCTTCCTCTTGTGTCTTTCAAGACCTATCATCGGGGACGACGATTGACAGTGCTAGAGAAAGTGATGGCCTTATTACTTTGAGACGGCCAATGTGAGTGATCCATATCAAATTGCAGCTTGTAATTCTACTTTTATCCCTAGGAATAATAATTATCTGTTATGAAACTTTAGAATAGGTCACCCAAATTTTCAATATTTGAAACAGTTGTTTCCTTCAATTATTCCAAATAAAGAATTATTTCCTTTACAATGTGAAGTGTGTGAACTTGCTAAATATCATCGTACATCTTTTTCAAAACCGAAACACACGCCTTCTAAACCATTCTCCCTTATCCACAATGACTTATGGGGACCATCCCAGCCTCCAAACCGCACTCATACAAAATAGTTTATTACCTTTATTGATGACCACACTCGTGTATGCTGAGTATATCTCTTAAAAGATAAAACTGAGGTTCAATCCATATTTGTTGATTTTCATTCTATGATCCGCACACAATTTCAGACACATATTCAAATTCTACGTACTGATAATGGTACTGAATACCTTAACCAACCTTTCCGAAATTATCTTCAAACCAATGGTATTATTCACCAAACCTCTTGTGTCTACACTCCTCAACAGAATGGAGTTGCTGAAAGGAAAAATAGGCACTTATTAGAAGTTGCCCGTGCACTCATGTTTACTACCAATATGCCTAAACTGTTTTGGGGAGATGCAGGCCTTACATCTACTTTTCTTATTAACAGAATGCCAAGTCGGGTTCTTTCTTTTGAGACCCCAATACAGAAACTGAAAGGTTGTTTTCCAACTTCTCGTCTTGTGTCTGACCTTCCACTTAAAATATTTGGATGTATAGTCTTTGTCCATATTCACCCCCATGATCGTAGTAAATTGGATCCAAGAGCTCGTAAGTGTGTCTTTATCGGTTATTTTCCTACTCAAAAAGGTTACAAATGCTATGATTCATCTAGCAAAATTGTTTTTACGAGCCTCGATGTCATCTTTTTTGAAACTACACCATTTTACCCTTCCAAACCTTCTCTTCAGAGGGAGCGTGTCAATGTAGAAGAGAAGTTTTATTCCTTTGATCTTGTCTTTTCAAACAACTTGTTATTTTTCGGCCTGAGCATGAACCTGTCACACTGCATCACTTTAAAGAACCAATTACAGATGAACATTTAAACCTAAGGGGAGATGAGTTACAGGTTAGCAAAGAGATACGGGTGTACTCAAGACAGCCAAAATCAAAATATAGAGGTAGATTCACTCTCGATACACTGCGAGAGTCTAATCCGATGAATGGTCCAGAGTTTGTTGAGCCCTCCTTTGACATAGGTACTTCCCACTCTACTGATGATTTACCTATTACTCTCAGAAAAGCAAGTCGATCTTGTACTTCTCATCCTATATCTAAATTTGTCATATAACAATTTGTCTCACAGATTCCATGCTTTCACTGCTAATCTTGACAGGATTGTAATTTCGAAAGATATTGATGAAGTTTGAAAAATTTTCGAGTGGAGAGAGGTTGTAATGGAGGAGATAAAAGCCTTAGAAAAAAATGAAACTTGGAATGTAGTAGAGTTGCCAAAAGGAAAGAAGCCAGTTGAGTGTAAATGGGTATTTATTGTGAAGTATAAGGCTGATGGAAATATTGAAAGGTACAAAGCTCGCTTAGTTGTCAAAAGATTCACTCAGACCTATGAGATTGATTATACTGAGACATTCGCACCAGTTGCTAAGTTAAATACTATTAGAATATTATTATTGTTAGCAATAAATATGGATCGGACACTCCAACAATTGGATATAAAAAATGCATTTCTCAATGGTGTATTAGAAGAAGAAATTTTCATGACATTACTACCAGGTTTTTGTGACAATAGCGAACAAAACAGGGCATGCAAGTTGAACAAGTCTCTCTATGGACTCAAATAATCACCCCGAGCATGGTTTGATAGGTTTGCAAAAGTAGTAAGAGGTCAAGGATATCAGCAGGGTCAGTCAGACCACACAATATTTTTCAAACATTCTCAAAACAGATTAAAAACAATTATGATAGTATATGTGGATGATATTATACTTACAGGAGATGATCTGATGGAAATTGACTGGTTAAAAAATGTCCTGGCTACTGAATTTGAAGTCAGAGATTTGGGACAAATGCAGTATTTTTTAGGAATAGAAATCGCAAAATCAAAGGAAGGTATAAGTGTGTCTCAATGAAAGTATGTTCTCGACCTTCTAAAAGAAACTAGTATGCTTGGAAGCAAACCATGTGACACTCCTATTGAACTAGGATGGAGAGCAGAAAGAAGTGAAAAACCAGTGGAAAAGGAAAGGTACCAAAGATTAGTAGGAAGGCTCATTTATTTGGCTCACACGAGGCCTGATATTGCCTTTGCTGTAAGTGTAGTCAACCAACATATGCACTCTTCAAATGAAAGTCGTCTAGAAGCTGTGTACAGAATTCTTAGGTATCTCAAAGGCTCTTCTGAAAAAGGACTATTCTTTAGGAAGACTGAACAGAGGAAAATAGAAGTATTCTCAGATGCTGATTGGGTTGGCTTTATTAAAGACAGAAGGTCTACCACTGGATATTGTACCTTTGTTTATGGAAACTTAGTCACTTGGAGAAGTAAAAAACAAAATGTAGTGGCAAGAAGCAGTGCTGAAGCAGAATTTAGAGCGATCTCTCAAGGAATTTGTGAAGGATTGTGGTTAAAAAAATTATTAGAAGAATTACAGGTAAACACGGAAACACCACTCAAAGTTTATTGTGACAACAAGGTTGCTATCAATATTTCTCTTAATCCTGTTCAACATAATCAAATCAAACATGTTGAAGTAGACCGACATTTCATAAAAGAGAAAATTGAGAATGACACAATTTGTATGACATACATTCCTACACAGGAACAGGCCGTAGATATCTTTATCAAAGGACTTCCAAGTCTACAATTCAAGGATTTCATAAGCAAGTTGACCATGATTAACATCTATGAACCAACTTGAGGGGGAGTGTAGAAATTCCAAGATATTTGGGTCGTTGAGAATTAGTCAAAAGTCAGAAGTTGTTTAGGAATATTTTTCAATCTAAGATTTGATTTCTTGTAAATATTATTTCTAGATTTATTTTCTGATTTAGTTTTTATTCTGTAATTATTTTCTTCTATATAAACCCTAAACATGTAACAATTTAATTATTCAAGGAAATTAATAAAATAATATCAGTTTTATTATTGTCAATTCCTTTTATCTTTAATATGGTTAATGTTGGTCAAAATTTTCAAGAGTGAATAGATTATGACTCGAAATATTTGTGTGTTCATGCTTAAGTATAGTGCACATACCTCTTAAGAAGGACTATCGTGCTCATGTAACTCATTTAGTTCATTAAGCTAAATTGCAGTGTACTCCTCCAAATGGAAGAATAAAATTTATTTGCAAACTGCTGATATTGCCATGATGTGTGGCAGTATTTTACGATTAAAAGAACCCCAATTTTACTTGGAGTTATAATGATACCAACTTATTTAAACCTTACTTTTACTTTGCTGATGCCTGATATTTGAACTGACGAACCTTGTTCTCTCTTAAGAATTGCAGGATAATTCTTATCTATATTTTGACTTGCATTAAGTAATTAATGTAGTTTGTTGTGACCATTTTTTCAATGTCAGTTTAGAAAACAGATCACTTTTTCGACTTCGATTTTGTCCTATGCAGATAAGCTGGAAGATAATGCCAGAAGCCAATGGTCAAAATTATCTTGCATTGACAGGACCTTTACCTGAAATGAACTCATGGTCGGCTAAGGTATCAGGACCTTTGAGTGCCAGCGTGAAGCAATGGATGCCACTGAGCACATGAGCCTTTCCCTGCTAAAAGCATAAAAGTAGGTTGTTATAACTGGAACTTGAGATGCGTATTAAATTTCATGCTGATCTGAGCTGACCAAGCATCCTTTACACTATTCATGTTGATGATCATTGCATTAGAGCATGCAGAAGAATTGAAACATAGCGGCTGCATATTTTGATGTTGATTTGAATTCTGTTTGGTCAACTATTCTCTAATAGTAAGAAAATTTTGGACCGAAAATACTTGTATATACATTGTAGACAGAGAACACCTAATATTGCAAGATTTCTCTTGCTGGAGAGATGGTTCTTCCCTCTGGAAACTTCTCTCTGGTAGGCTTTGTTAATTACTTTTGGGTTTAATTTCAGTTGTTTGTTAATTGTTATTTTTTTTTATAATGTTTTTGTGGTATTTATCTTTTGGTTATGCTCTAAGGAATGCTTTGATTATGGTTTATAACTCTTCTCAAGTGTCGGCGTGGTGAGCTATGTGTTTCTTTCAGGATTTGTTTGATTGTTTTGCCTACTGGAATTTGGTTAAGCATCATGAGTGGTGTTGTTTAATATAATACCCTCAAGATTGATACAAGTTCTCAATGGGATTTTTATCAAATGTTTGTTTGATTGGTACTGTCATTCTTCTCAGTTCAGTCAAAAAGTCTCATGTTCAAATGAAAACAAGCACATGAGCTGTAGATTTTAAAAGGCTCCATTATGGGAGTTGCAACTTCATGCTTGTTGGTGGTGGGTTTTTTGATTGGTACTTCCATTCTTCTCAGTTCAGTCAACAAGTCTCATGTTCAAATGAAGACAAGCACATGGGCTGTAGATTTTAAAAGGCTCCATTATGGGAGTTGCAACTTCGTGCTTGTTGGTGGTGGGTTTTTTGATCGGTACTGCCATTCTTCTTAGTTCAGTCAACAAGTCTCATGTTCAAATAAAGACAAGCACATGAGCTGTAGATTTTAAAAGGCTTCATTATGGGGTTGCAACTTCATGCTTGTTGGTGGTGGGTTTTTTTTATTCATGTTAATATAAAGTGCTAATCATCACAAATTTTTAATACATGTATCTCAAATGGTTTAACAGAATGTAACCGGAGATATTTATGATATTATTGTGATATATAATAGTACTTGTGTTAATATGCTTACCCTCTTGTTTGGGGTTTAGTGTTGCCTTTGCGCGATTGCTTTTTATGCTCCTAGTGTGTGTTGTCTCAAAATGTTTAATGGAATGTCCATTTGAAATCACCACGACAAGGGCAAAGAGACACCATATATCTTTGGCTTTGCTTCTACCAGATGGTGGCCTTTCAATTTTTTGTATTGTGCTCTCAGTGTTCGTGAAAAGTACTAAAAGAAATTAGAAGAACTATAAGTTTCATCTAATTAGGGATATAAATTTAGCTTGATTCAATCAAAATTCGAATGATCCTACCTGATCTAGACTCAAATTGAAGTCCGATTTGGCTGGCCTGGTTTTACTCGAATAATTTTAGAGTCCAAACATTTATATTATGAGTCCGACCCAAACACAACCATAAGTGCGAATTAAATTTAAATTTTATAAAATATATGAATATTTGAATATGGTATGTTATTATTTTATAATTCCTTGAATCATTTAAACTCAAACATTAACTTAAATCAATGCAAAGTTTAAAAAAATTAGGTTTAAATCTACTCGAATGTGTTTAAGGATGGGCTTGCATTTAATTTAAAATTTTTAATCTGATCTAGCCTAAAAATATACATAACTCAACGATACTTGACTCAAATCTAACCCGAATGCCCTGCCTTAATTTACATTCCAACTTCTAAGCTTGCATCTTGGAATAGTATTGTTGTTGGTTGTACCAAGTCAATCCATAGGCTATTTTCAATTCAAATGAGCTACCAACTAACAATGCTATCAGAGATTTGCATCTGATTAATTGTTTGTTTTGTTTTGGCTCCATTCTTTATGTAGAGAAATTGTTTTAAACGTTTATGTTTATTTTCTTGCTGAAGTGCATGTTGTACTTGTATTCTAGTCTTGTACTCTATTATTTGAAATGAAGTAAATAAATAATAAATAACTAAACAAAAAAATGAATGAATGAATGTTATTCAGGAAAATCAAAGTTATGTTTTTATGGTTTTATATAACATGTGTTACAAATGGCAGCAATATATACAAGTAATTTAATTAATTAGCATACATATAATAACCTTCTAAACCAGTACATATATCAGATCTCATGAAATCGAAAGGAGTACAATGCTTTTTTTTTTTCCTTAAGAAAATTAAGGATCACATAACATTTATGAGGTACTCTGAATTTGGAGTATTAATTAATTAAAAATTATGGGATCCACTTTACAACACACCAAAACATTAAAAAAAAAAAAAAAAAAAAAAAAAAAAAGACCTCAAAATAATAATAATAATAAAACTTCACAAAAATATTGTCTAGATATTCTGTAACCAATTAGAAGCTAGCACATATGAAGTGCTATAGAGTTATTTATTTCTCTCTTTTGTTTGTTCATAAAAAAAATTATGATTTTGTTGTGGTTCTTTTAGTGTTCCTGAGAGCCTTCTTGTTAACCTTTACTCTTTGGCCTCTTTAAGGTCTTGTGCACTCATAATCCATGATTTTGCTCCTAGCAAAATAATAATAATAATAATAATAATACATATGGTTTTGCTGGCCATATTATAGATAACTCTTAACTCTAAAAATAAAATCCATATAAATATGTTTAATGAATTATCAACAAATTAGTGATTATTGGCTCCAAAATTCTCCAAGTGTCAAATAATTATAAGTTAAACTTTATTCTATAAATTTCTTAACTTTTATATGTATGTCTCGTTATCTTTAGTATCTTAATTTCCTCCACAAATTTTTTTATCTCTTTGGTTGTTCAAATATATGTAGGGGTGGTTACCCTCGTTTAAATGTATAAAACTCTATGTTTCCCGCTTCAAATCATTATTTGAAGTGATTCATCACAGAAAAATTTAAGGTATATTTAATTTACATAATTGAAATTATTGATCGACTAACATGCAATAATAATTAGTATAATTTAGAATCTAGGAAAATGAATTATAATTTTTATTCATTTGTTCAGTTTTCACTATAAAATAAGTGTAAAAAAAATTATATAATCACATTTAGTATATTACTATGAAAATGAATATAAATATTTCTTATGATTTTCCAAAAATAACATTTATCTCTTTGTTGTTGATATTATTTATCTCTACAAACTAATTGCTGTTTTTTTTAATACATTTTTTTATAATAAAAATACATTAAATCCTATTCTTTTGGAAGAAGAAATAGCTAATTTTAGAATACAAATTTCTTCCCACAAAAGAATTAAACAAGGAATTGCAATTCTGAATACTAAAACTGATAAATGAACAGAGAAAAATAAATAATTATTTCATTCATTTATCTCACTACTACAATTTAAACAATATAAGACAATTTTTAATATAGAATAAAAAATAAATAGGACAGTCTTAAATATGTGACCGTCTTATAAAAAATATAGGACAGTTATTATGAAAAAAAAATTAGGAAAAATTTTATAGGATGATTTTTTTTAAGACGACTAGTAGCCATCTTATATTACTAAAAAAATTTACACACAAATTCTTTTAGGATAGCTATTAGCGTCTTAAAAACATTTGTATGTGCACATTTTTTTTTACTTTATTGTCTTTTCGTGAAACTATTTAGTATCATGAAGTTAAAATTTACAAACAATTTTTTTTAGGACGGCTATTAGCCGTCTTATATGTTACTATATAACAAGCCATCCTAAAAAAATTTGTGTGTAAATTTTTTTGAACGGCTAAAAGTCGTCTTATATATTATTATATAGGAATTTTTTAAGATGACTATTAGTCGTTCTAAAAGAATTTTTTTAAGACGTCCTATATAGTAGCTGTCCTATATAGTAACATATAAGACGGCTAATAGCAGTCTTATAAAATTCTGCCTAATTTTTTCTGTTATAGCCGTCCTAATTTTTTTTAGGACGACCACATACTTAATACCATTCTATTTGTTTCTCACTATATAATAGAAACCGTCTTATATTATCTAAATTGTAATAATATACTAATAAATTCATTACTTTATTTTATTTTAAGTCATATATTTAAATTATGATATCATTTGATTTTAAAAAAAAATATATATGATTTGAAACACACCCAAAAAATCAGATTTGAAAATTTTGTATAGGGTTACTTTGTGTGGTCAGCACTAATCCAAAAACTTATATTACAAGTCTTATCCAAACATTTTAGGTTGATTAATTTAATAGAAAGTAATCTCTATAGTCTCATTGGTATTGTAGATACGTCCTTTTATTATTATAAAAAAATTATTATATAGATATGTCGGCCAGAAGTGACTCCTGGATTTCCTATATGGTTGAAAATTTAATTAGTATATTAATAAATAAAAAAAAATATTAACTTTATAAGACATTCAAGGGCTTCTTTAAATGTGTATATATAATATGTTGGTACATTAGGGTTTTTTCTAACTAGCAAAATAACATTGTTATAGTAGTGTGGAGAAGATTACAAGATTGCAATTCAGTGTAAGAATTTATTTTCCTAATTACAAAGATAATTAATTTCTATTTTATTACCCCTTTATCTTCTTCTATAAATACTTTTCATTAAATTTTTTTTTTTTTGTCACAAGTATAAATTATTTTATGTTAAGCTAATTAATGTTACCTATTATTTTCTTTATTATTTTTAATTGAAAAACTCTATCAAACATGACCTTTAGAGGTGATTTTTTTATTTTTTTTTATTGGTCATTGAAATGCTAATATGTGATATTGAAGATTTAAAACCAATCGACAACAACTAAAGCGAACCAATGTAATTACATTTTATTGCTTTCTTTTATTGTATAGATATAATTGATGGAATAGAAAAATCATGAATCAAATATTGTGTTTCAAATTATCTTGTAATAATTTTTCTCTTTATTGAGAATTAAGCCACATGGCCTTGTTTTAGGATAAGAAAGGGAGATGAAAAATCGATTCTTGTAAGTGCTTTTCAATAGAGACATTGATTATTGGTTGGGCTAGCTAACACAGAGCTCAAGTAAATCATGGGCTGTCTCTATAGTGTCAAACGTTGGTTCCAATAACTTTCCCAACAAGATTAAAGGACTTAATCCATAAACAACACACCACGTGTAGATTATAGAGATTTGTCACTTAGTGTTGAGAAAGGAGACATTTAGGATAGGATTGGACTAACCTGAAAACGATAATCCAACGAACAAAACTAACAAAAACCCAAACCATAAAGGTTGTCTATAATATCTCTGTATGAAAAATGGACAAAAGCCCATGTTAAAACATAAACTAGGAACAAGAATAGTCTAAGTACTAATATTAAATATTAAATATTAAAACATGAAAAATTGCTAAGATGTAACCTAAGTAAGGGATAATATAAAATATTTGTAGCAAATAATAAAGAGTAGGGCCTCTTATAACCCGTGAAGATAACTTTTACTATGACTTTTTTTTTTTTTTTAATATTTTTTTTTCATGGGACTGCATATAAAAACTAAAATAGTTTACGGGCTATAAGATAAATATATTATTTTAGGGGGATAGTGGTGATTAGTAAATGGTGATTACAGTTTGTCTCAACCATACAATTCATGTTGTTTCATAAAAGCAAATTAGAGAAAACTACAAAAATAATATATTTATAATTAAAAATTAGCAAATAATTTAATTGATCTGCTTAAATTAAAAAATTCAATCTAATTCGTCAGATTCAGAATTATAAGGTTTACAATTTATTCATATTTGAATCGAATTTGGATTAACAGATTATATAATCAGCTGCAATCTGATTTGAACCAAATTATTCTTAAAATTATAAATAAACGCATATGTTATATTTAAATATTATACATACCACGATTACATTAAATTACTATTTTAGCTTTAAAATGAATATAAATGTTAAATCTTCTATAATAATTTAATAATATTCAAGTGCATACTTTTTATTATTTTGATTATCTTATTTGTAATTATAAATAAATAAATTCACTTAATGATGTACTAATTTAAAATTTAAATATTAGTATATATTGTGTTTTATGTATAATAATAATTTAAATCCAACCTTATCTGATTCAAAAAATTCGATCTGCATGGACTCAAATTAGTTCAGATTGAATTATCATCGGATCGGATACGAATTTGATATCTTCAAATCTGCTTTGGATTGGATCAGATTCGGATTGGTAAAGACAGGTGATTTTCACCATATGCTCAGCCTTACTTATAATTATAAAAATAATAATTTTTATGTCTAGCACATTATTTTTTATTAAATATTGTATAATTAAATATCATTTAAGTTAAATTATAACTATTTAAATATATTCAATTTTTAACATAGTCAAATTGAATCCGTTCAATATTATTAAGGTGTTATGTTATTCTACGTTTTAATGCTAATTTGTTTGAAGGAAATTTTTTTTTTGTCTTGGTGTGAATGAATGGCTAATAGGTAAAAGGAATCTGCCTTTGCATTTTTATCTTTCAGTTTGATTCTTCAAAGTTGGAATCTTTCGGAGACTTCCCATTCTGTTGCAAAGGGAAAAGAAGGGTGAGAAAAGATAGAGAATCTGATGTGATGTAAACCCTAATCCAAGTTGTTCCTAACATAACAAATCTGAAAAGAAATAGCACTATTAGGGTAATTTTCGGTTCGTGTTAGATTTAATATACATGATAATTTAGGTTAATTAACACATGAGATTAGGTTAATTAGCACATGAGAGAGGGAACATTGATAGACACAAAGAAGAAAACGAAATGGGTAATTTTATATTTGTAACTATCTACTCACTTATTTGTTAAATGATTATAGCATATTACATTGAATTTAAAATTAATCAATAATATTTCACATTATACCTCATATACACTATTTTAGTGTCTAATCACGCTTTACTAAATTATTTAAATTATATATAAAAAAAAATTGTGATATTTTTCCCTTTTTTAAAGAAAAACAAATTAAAGCAATGATAGAGACCTAAAAACTATATAAATACATATTATGTTATTCAAGTTGATATCGTAATTTATAATTTAATTTATAAAATTGAGAGTACAAATTCAACCACTATTATAAATATAATTTGAGATTAATTTTTGGTTACAAGTATTTGATAAAAGCAACTAATTGCTACATTCAAGTATCTAACGAGGTTTTAAAAATAGAAAAAGAAAAACTATTTAGACACATGCGAAATGTTTGTAAAAATTGGGTGAAGTAAAAAAATAAAAATATTGTATCGGGCTTTTATTATTTTTATTTTTATTTTATTTTTTTTGTCATCTAAATTTTGAAGCTTTAAAGCTAAGTTTTCCTCAACTTTGCCTCGGCATCTGCTACCCGCCGCCTTAGTGTGAGTGAAACAAAGAAAGAACAAAAAGGGTTAAGCTTTGTCCCTTCGGTCTTTCTGGGTCTGAATCTAAAGTCCTTTCCTTATTGCGTTTATATTGGAGAGATCAACATTTGCGTTCATTCTCAAGGAAAGGGACTTACAGGGTATTTTTCGTTTTGCTTTTGCTTTGTTATTTGAATAGACTTGGACTAGAAGCATTAATAGTATTATGATATTTTTTACCCACAAATTATAGAAACAAAGTAAGGGAGGTAGAACAAGAGAAGGGTACAGAGGGCTTTGTAAAGACCGTCATTGTGAACACGTTTGGGTTCTATATTTTTTTTCTTTGTAGAAAATAAGAACTTATCTGTGTACTTATCCTCTTACTGGCATCCACTTATGCACTTAGTACTTTATTTGTTAGTCCTTGTTTTTATCAGAACAAGAGAGCTAATGGGTTTCTTTCATTTTAACTTGTACTATTGTTCTTGCTACTACTTGGGCATTTTCGATCGGTTTGGCCTATTTTGTCTTTGTATTTTTGTGGTATTGTTAATGACTTTTATTTGTACTAGGCAGTAGCAGTTAGCAAAATACAATTTTTCTTATCCAAAGATGAAGTACGTATTGGTGACGGGTGGTGTTGTTAGTGGACTCGGCAAAGGGGTCACTGCTAGTAGTATTGGACTTCTTCTTAAAGCTTGTGGCCTCCGTGTTACTTCTATTAAAATTGGTACCTGTCTCTTTCCCCTTCGGTTATTTTCTCGTTTGATTTTGCTGAAAATGTGTCTTTTTCTCTTTACGTTGTACAGAAGCTATAGCTGGATTTAAATTTTAATGCTTTTAGACATTGACATGTATTGTGCATAAACATAATGTTTTTTTGTTTTTTGTTTTACTTGGGCATACGATTTTTGGAGCTTAATATTCAGTTTTGTTCAGAAATTCTCACCATTATCTCATTTATAGTATTAGTTTTTTACCATCATTTGTTTGCTACTATGGATTAGATGGATGATGGATGATGTAATTATAATTTTGTCTGGGTTTGCTTCATGTAAGTGAAGATAGGGAAGGATTCGGTTGTTGTTCTAAGGTTCAAATGTTTCTCAAAGAATCTGGAATTAGTTTTATTACTTTAATTTTTTTTAACTCATGAAGTATGTAATAATATCTGCGGTTTTTAATTAACCGTATATGCCGAAGTATAACAACAAGATGTTTTTTTAATTTCAAAGTTGAAAGTTCTAATGCTAGTATGTCAGTCTTTGGAATTATACTAACTATGTTTGTTTTTCTTCCATGCTTGCAGACCCTTACCTGAACACGGATGCTGGGACAATGTCTCCTTTTGAACATGGTGAAGTTTTTGTCTTAGATGATGGTGGTGAGGTAATCTTCAAATGAATGGAAATTTATATTCCATGGCATTAATTCAGTGATGCTAACTTTCATGTGTTTTCTGCTCTGCTGCTTTGAGTAGTGTGATTCTTTGGTTTATGTGTCAAAGAAAGAAATATGACACTATTTCTCTCTCTTTTTCAAGGTTGACCTTGATCTTGGAAACTATGAACGCTTTCTGGGCATCACACTGACCCGTGATAACAATATAACTACTGGAAAAATATATCAGGTTGTTTGAGTTTCATCTTTCTGCTTGAGAGCTATGTTTAAAAAAATTATATCCCAGAATTATGTGAGCCATATCTATTGACCTTCATCTTTTTTCAATTCTTATCTCGGTGAACAGTCAGTTATTAACAAAGAGAGAAAAGGAGATTATCTTGGAAAAACTGTCCAGGTCAGTGTTGATTCTGGTTCTCTAATTTAAGAATTTGGACAAGAATTTTTTTTCTTGGTTTGATGTATACTCTTTTACTTCAAAAAGGTTGTTCCACATATTACGGATGCAATTCAAGAATGGATAGAGCGTGTTGCAAGGATACCTGTGGATGGAAAAGAAGGTCCAGCTGATGTTTGCGTTATTGAATTGGGTGGAACTATAGGTATTGTTGAATTATATTTTGTGTGATAAGAGTAAGTTGTACTTTATGTCACAAAACTTAAAAGAGTTTTGCGGTGCAGGGGACATTGAATCTATGCCATTTATCGAAGCACTTTGTCAATTTTCATATCGTGTAGGTAAGGTTAAAATGTGTTGCTTCTTCACGTGACATAATTTATAAATTTAATTTATAGAAAACTTATCTTAACATATTTCAACTTGTTCTAGGTCCTGGGAATTTCTGTTTGATTCATGTCAGCCTCGTTCCTGTTCTTAATGTTGTTGGTGAGCAGGTACTGGATCTAGTTGGCATTAATTTAGTATCTTTCACTAGATCATAGCCCCTGCATCTTGTTTACTTATATTTGCAATGATTCACTGCTCTAGCTAACTTGTTGAGTAACTTTCTAATTTGTAGAAGACGAAGCCTACCCAACATAGTGTTCGTGAACTCAGAGGGCTGGGATTGACCCCTAATATCCTAGCTTGCCGCAGTACAAAGGTCCCATCATCTGTTTTTCCTTGTATTATTATTCAGTTACTTCTGGCACTGCATCTTTCTAAACTTTTTATCTGTTTTCAACAGGAACTTGATGAGAATGCTAAGGTGAAGCTTGCACAGTTTTGCCGTGTTCCGGTAGTGTATCATAGTTATATAAACCTCAATGTAGTTCCCTTGTCATTCCTTTAAACCCTTAACTGTTATCACTAAAGTTCCATCTAATTTATAGGCGGAAAACATTGTCACCCTCCATGATGTTCCAAACATCTGGCACATTCCTTTGCTATTGAGAGTAAGTTTATTTTGGTGCATCTCAATTATTTCGCTTTAGCTTGTTTTTGCAAGAACTTAAATATTTTCTCCACTTTCTTTTCATGTTGTAAATAGGACCAGAATGCCCATGAAGCAATCCTGAAAGGACTGAACCTTCTAGGGTTTGTCTCATGAACACAACCTTTTTCCTTTTCTTTTGTTGTAACACTGCTTGCTTCATGTGTTCTACCCATGCCAGTAACGTTATGATGGTGTGCTGATTTTTTCATTCTAGTATGCTACATAGATGTTTAATGATTCTACATTCTACAGGATCGCTAGAGAGCCTGATTTGAAGGAGTGGACTACTAGGACAAGAATCTGTGACAAATTGCATACCCCTGTGGGTTTAAGACTTCATTACATTTGCAATTAAGATATTTTCTTATTTCCTTTGTGTAATACCAATATAATGCTGATAATTATTTATTCATTGCAGGTTAGAATTGCAATGGTTGGGAAATACACTGGCCTTTCAGATGCTTACCTCTCTGTTTTAAAGGTACATTATTGTTTTAATACTGACTTTTCCAATCCATTTGCAATGGATTATTTGAGTATATTATTTTATATTCTGTGTGTACTAAAAATACTCAAGTAAACCGTTGACATGCTTTTTCTGCGAGTCTGGTTAAGTTTGACACATGCTAGTTGTAAACTTCTGATGATGCTGATTTTATTCCTTTCTCTTCTGTTATGGTTGTCATTTCATTGTAATTACTTCTTGCATCATTTGTTTTTCCTCATTTCAATCTTCTCAGTTGCAATTTGTGGAAATTGGAAAGCAAGACTTGTTCGTTTTTCTTCATTTTTTTAAGTATCATCATGGAAATTCTATTGAGCCATGTCTTGATTTTTTTTTTCCCGAAGCCATGTCAAACTTTTAAGTTAGGAAGCTTCTGAGTTCTTCACGGAGTGCTTCACTTTCTTCAAATCAATAGTGTGTGTGAGCAGTTTTTATGTATTAGTACAAATTTTTAAACCCATTGCACATTATAAGTTCAAGTGTACTCTTTTTGAGAAACTTGCTCTCAGCCTTGTTCTGCAGAGGATTGTGGACCTGCATTAACCAGTAACCACTTTTCTCCAATTCCAATAATTATCATGTTGCATATGCTATCGGCTCTCTGAAATATTGCCCTGGATGCATTATGCTTTTATTTGTTATGTTTGTTGACATGCATAAATACTATCTAGATTTTTTGATATCACAAAAACGTGATCTTTTTTTTTTTTTCAGGCTCTTTTGCATGCTTCTGTTGCTTGCCGCCAGAAGCTTATTGTAGATTGGGTTGCAGCAGGTGATCTTGAGGATGCAACTTATAAAGAGGTGAGGTTTGATTTTCACTTCACACACGCACGCAAAATTTGTGTTGGTGTACTACTAAAAACGTTACTGTTTTCAGGCCCCTGATGTCCATAAAGCTGCATGGAATCTTTTAAAGGTGATTTTATTGCCTCTATAAGGTTGTGATTCAAGGTAGATTGTTTTCTTTGTTGATTTTTTGAACATTATGTTATTTAGGGTGCGGATGGTGTTCTTGTACCTGGAGGTTTTGGTGATAGAGGAGTACAAGGGAAAATTCTTGCAGCAAAGTATGCTAGAGAGAACAAAGTTCCTTTCCTAGGAATTTGTCTAGGAATGCAAATTGCTGTCATTGAGTTTGCACGATCTGTTCTTAAATTGCATGATGCTAACAGCACTGAATTTGATCCTGAAACTCCAAGTCCTTGTGTTATATTTATGCCAGAGGTATTCCATCATCAATTTGTTTACCTCCAATACTCTACGACTTCTTCCTTTTTAGGTTAATGTTGTTAAGACATAAGTGATCGTGTTTTTCTTACTAGGGTTCCAAAACGCATATGGGAGGAACTATGCGTCTAGGATCAAGGAGAACTTACTTCAAGGTTGCTGACTGCAAATCTGCTAAATTGTGAGAATTTTGTGACATATTCTCCACCCGTTTGAATGCACTTACAATATTGAAGTATTTTATTCATGTGTACTTTTCGAAAAAAAGCAATATTTTTCATAACAACTTATGGTACAAGTACTTCGCATCCAAATGCACTCTGAGACACAAAATGATGCTTGTATTCAATTTATTTGCTTCATAGCATACTTTTGCTTCTACAATTGTATGGTGCAGTTCACTAATAATATTTATAATGTGATCGATTCATAGTTATGGCTGTATTTATTGAAACCTTGCAGTACATTGTTCTTTAATTGACCATGCAGTTTGGATCTTTCAGGTATGGTGGTGTAAGTTATGTTGATGAAAGACATCGACACAGATATGAGGTAAATTATGTTCACTTGTCACTTTCAGCTTATGTCAAATGCTGTTATGATAAAAATAGTATATTATACTATTTGATGTTAGTTTCACAGCCATTTGAGGAAATTGATCATATTATCTAGGTCAATCCTGATATGATATCACAACTTGAAAATGCGGGTTTATCATTTGTGGGCAGAGATGAGACAGGCTGGCGTATGGAGGTAACTACTGGCTAAAAAAACAATGAGGCTGTGCCGTGTATAAAACACCCAGTTATTTGTGCAATTAATTATATCATTCAATATTGCTTTTGTATAATGAGCATTTTTACTGGTGTAATTGACTTGCAGATAGTTGAGCTTCCTAATCATCCATATTTTATCGGAGCTCAATTTCATCCTGAATTTAAATCAAGACCAGGAAAGCCTTCTTCATTGTTCTTAGGTATTTGTTTTCTTTCTTTTTATTAATGGTTTTCGATCACGAGACACATTTTATCTTAATTCAAAAATTTGTTAGGGGATATGGTATGTCTTAAAGAGAAGAGAAAAGAAGAGAGAGAAATTAACAAAGGAGTTATATACAAGCAATCAACTTTATATGGTATTCTTAGCCAAAAAAAATGTGCAAATAATCGTTTTAAGGGTCTTCCTTTTTATATAAATGGTGCCGATGAAATATGGAAGGAGATAGAATTTTATTAGAGAAAGCATGTAGAATTGTACATGAAGTGGCTGATGTATCGACTTATTTCCTTTACAGGACTTATAGCAGCGGCATGTGCTA
This sequence comes from Elaeagnus macrophylla, assembly GCA_029378325.1. Lineage (NCBI taxonomy): Eukaryota > Viridiplantae > Streptophyta > Magnoliopsida > Rosales > Elaeagnaceae > Elaeagnus > Elaeagnus macrophylla. The sequence continues at coordinate 20,604,803 of CM055647.1, read as the reverse complement.
ACATGGAGAAAGTGGTGCATAACAATGGCCACATGGAGAAAGTGGTGCATAACAACGGCTGCCATGTGGACAAAGTGGTGCATAACAACGGCCACATGGACAAAGTGGTGCATAACAATGGCCACGTGACCAAGTCATTGAGCAACGGAATTAGCAATGGGCACTCAATGATAAAAACACACCAAAATGGAAATGCCTTGAAGCCTTCAAATGGATTGGTGAACGGTGTATATAGTAATGGGAATGGTGTGCACTGGTGACGAAGCCGTCTTGTGGTAGTACCCTTCAAAAGGAAGGGGGGTTATAGTAGCCATCGGTTTTGTGTGTATAGCTGTCGAGTTTGGGTAGGTGGTGTAGCTGTCAAGGACTTGTCTTAAGGATGAAGCTGGATTTTGAGTCTTTGAAGGACACAGCTTGTTTTTCCGAAAAGATTTGGACTTTCTTTTTCCTCTTTTTAACAATACATGCGAGGCTGTTTTGGCTTTTGAGCCTTTTAAAAAGAAAACGTTTATGAGAATTTCTATATTATGTTTGAGAGAATCAATTATTTTGTTTGACACAGTAAAGTTATGTACTACAAGGCCTTCATATATGACTTAACAACCTTTAGATGTAAACATCTTTTTATGTCATGCATGATGGCATATTAACCGTGTTTGATGTACAACTTGAATTTTGGAGTAAAAGGTCCTGAAATCACTTTTATTGAAGTGACTGTTTAGGTATCTTACTTATTGTAAAAGTGAATTTTTTTTTTTTTTTTTTACAGTTTAGTGATATTGTTAATAACAAAAATCTAACTTTAAATAAAAGGCATCAAGAAGTGTAATGGTCAAATAAGTTAAATAATAAATGAAAGGGTTTTATGTGAACCTGCATGTTGTTGGAAAGATTTTATGACATGTTTGATACATCGTAAATATTATATCATTACAGTGTTTGGTAGCTCTCGTACTGAAAAATTGAATTATCAATCCTAATGTTTGATGCTCGCCAAAAACAGATTGGACTATATCTAATATTCAGAGCTTTCAATAAATCCTGATTTGTTTTATTTCTTTTCCAGCTCTAGAAAGCAACTTAGTTTACGATTGGTTCACTAAACGTAATCGTAATCGTAATAAAATATAAAAGAAAATAATATTACTATTACAGTATTTAATTTAGTCACTATAATTTAAAAAGAAATCAATATTACAGTATTTGGTTTGACCACTGTAATAGAATGAAAAATAAAATAATATTACATTAATAGCTCATATTCAATAAAATTTAAATAATGTTATTTTACTATTATTTTCTAAATCAAATAAAATATATTCTTTAAAATTATATAATTATTTTAAATTCAACAATTCAGCAAAAAAAAATTTAATCATAACAAAAAAAAATTTAGCATATACAATTTCAGCAATTCATAACAACAATTAGTAAAATTTAATCATAACAATTTCAGCAAAAAAATTACAATTTCAGCTAATTCATAACAACAATTAATAAAATTGTATCACAGAAATTTAATCACAACAATTTCAGCAAATAAAAAAAAATTTAGCAAATAAAAAATGCAATTTAAGCCGTAGCAAAAAAAAAAAAAGAAGCAATTTTCAGAAATTTCCAGCACGGCACATGGGATGGTCCAACGCCATGGATGGTTGGACGACGCACAGAGGGGAGACAGAGCTTTCGAGGGCGACGGCAAGTCCTGGTTCTACCGTTCGAGCGTTCAAGCGCGGGGGAGAGCTGGTGCGGTGGAGCTCGAGAACAGACTTGGACGGCGGTGAAAAGACCGCCAATGGCGCCGGAGGAGAGCGACGACTTCGACCCCATGGTTGGCGCACGAATGGCAATGAGCAATTTCAGAGAAGACAACGGCAACAACAATTTTAGCGTGAATAGCACACGTAATGTAAAAGTGTTTACGTCTCCCTTCACTTCACATGTAATTACAATTCTTTATTTATTTAATTGATTACATTAAATTACATCTCTTTAATACAACCAAACATTGTAATTGACTAAATCAATTACATTATCTATTTTATTACAACCAACCAAAACACTCTTAAATAAAAGAAAACGAAATTTGTAAGCTTTAAGGAACTAAAGCCAGATCTCAGGAACGCCACAAACCACTCGTAGTCGCTTCAGTTGCAATTTTCTTTTCAGATTAAATTTTTTTTTTATGCTATTCAAAAAGCTTTAGATTCAAATACAAATTCGAGAATATTTTGTAAAAATGTTCCTGTTTATGATATCATCGGCACCGGAGTGCTCAAAGAAAAAGGAAAACTAGACAACGATGATTTTGTAAAGATGGTGTCAAATTTCGATTGTCTTCGTGGTATGTTGTAGATTTGTCCCCCACCCACCCAACCACATGGTCTTAAATTTATCAACTTTTAGTTCAAATTTGGATTGTAATTATCAATTACCAAAATGTGTCAAACAAGGATAAGCTTAAAGTTATACAATCAGGCCTAATAGTGCGGTCCACCGAACAAGGCCTTAGTGTCTTATGTACAGTATTAATTTTCTTATAAGCAAAAACAGATTCATGTTATTTCTAAAAGTACTCAAACTCCACATAATCATTAGAGCTATTACTGTCTTTATTAGACTTGACTTCTGCAGCCTTCTTATCTGTAGGGTCCTTACTAGCAAACTGTGAGAAATCTACAGGTTCTGGAATGTGAGGAGGTTGAGCACTTCTCACTAAAGCCCAATTAACACCTTCAAAAAATGGATGTTGTTTTATTTCAGTAGCACCTCTCTTGTATGCAATTCTCTTATGTGGTTCTTTTACCAAAAGTCCTCTTATAAGATCTCTTGCCACAATACTCACTTGTGGTGTTTCTGGGAATCTCAATGGCTGCCCAACGACGTTGAATAGTGTTGCTCGGTTTCCTTGGCCTTTGAATGGAGTCGTACCATGTAATAATTCGTATAAGAAAATCCCAAATGTCCACCAATCCACTGCACTACCATGACCTTCTCCTTGGATAATCTCCGGGGCTAGGTATTCATGTGTGCCAACAAATGACATTGATCGCACATTTGTTGGCTCTGCCATAAGCTCAGGGAGAGAACCACCAACAATTAGGCCAAATTCGGATTTTGATTTGCGATTCTTTTTCAAAGGCAAAATACGTGGGAAAAAACTTGATGGCTGCATACAACCTTGCACAATTTGTTCATCATCCAAAATACATGCAGAAGAACCATTGCTTACATGGACAGATGATGACTTGACAAGTATAGGATTGACAGAACAACGAAGTGATAAATCAAAATCGGAGAGCATGATATGACCCTCATCTCTTACTAGCACATTCTCTGGCTTCAAGTCCCTGTACACTATGCCTAGCATATGCAGATACTCTACAGCTAACAAAACTTCCGATGCATAAAACCTGCCAAAGGGTAATCAACAACTTCAGAAACTCATTAGATTCTTAAAAATTGCTATGAAAAACTCGAATTAATAGTAATATAGCTGTTAAAAAATTGTTTTGATTAAACTTCTACAGGTGAAGAGTACTTTTAACAAAAGTTCAGGTTTAGGTGTAACTAAAACATCTCACATTCTCTAAAACTTTTTAAACTAGGAGCTGTTAACTGCAAATCGAATTTTTTACGAATCAAAATTGAAATAATGATGAATTAAACCAACACAATGAATTTAAATGTATCGATACAACTGCTACATGTTAAACGAGTTTGTCTTTTGGCAATGGAACCGACAAAGGCATCAGTACAATGTGATGCAGTAAAGGAGGCATATTGACTGCGTAGTGCAATCAGAACCATAGTTTTTAAAAAGATAAAACTTCAGAACACAGTTATGCTCATAAAAAAACAAAACAAAACAAAACAGGTAAGGTAGCAAATATTAGAAAATGGAAGGAAGGAGACAAACCGTGCAGCTTCCTCAGTAAAATGATTGTGGGTTTGCTTCTGCCGAAGAGAATGAAGATTACCACCACTACAAAACTCCATAACTAAGCAATAGAACTTATCAGTTTCAAAGTAAGAATACAAAGTGGGCAAAAATGGGTGATCAAGAAGTCCAAGTATTTCCCTTTCTGTTTGTGCTCTTGGTAGCTTATTTCTACTAGCAAGTGATACCTTGTCCATGACCTTCATGGCAAAATAGGCATCAGTCTCTCTAAGTTGAACAAGATAGACACTCCCAATATCTCCATAACCAAGGCGCTTAAGAAGGCGAAAATGGCTAAGATCAAGTGAACTACCTTTCGAAATCATGTTAATGGCATCCCACCTCCCATCACCACCAGTATGTGGCCTGAAAGGTGCATTGGTGCCCTCTAAGCTGTTGCTGCGACTGCTATAACTAGCAGAGGAACTGTTACTCTTTGACTCATTTGCCTTTTGGGAGGGGATAGAACTATTGTTATTCGTTGAATCAGCTATGCTCTTAATACCAGGTTTTTTCCTTTCTGAGAATGTAGTTGAATTGGCATAACTTTTTTCCATTTTATCTGCATTTTGAGGCTTCAAAAGTTCCTGATTCTTAGATGTAGCACTATCCTTGGCAATTAATTCGGTCTTTTTAGGTTCTGATGGCGAATTTTCGGATAAAATGTAACCCGTCTGCACGATATATATTCGAATGCATCAGTCCTAAAGAATGTTCAAGCATGAAACTAGAAGAAGGTGACAGAAATGACTTGCCTTCAATAAGTCGGCGGGCCTCTTGATTGGCTTTGATGACATGACTGGGGCAGAACAGAAATACCCCTTAGGCCTTAGCAACTGTAGCTGATCAGATTATCATTCAAATTTTTAAAAATATTGCTCATTGAACAATATGATATTGTTGAAGCCTTCACACGGATTGACATATAATTCTAGTACCAAGCTGAACATGAGTTTAACACTTTGAAGAAAGTTTCTCTTTGATACAATTATGTCTAGACAACTACAATGTGTGGTCAAACTCTGTCACAATCATGATTAAGGATATATTACCAATTTGTGATAAAAAGCATGGTCCTGTTTACAAATTTCAAAAGAAAATTTAAGAACTTCTCGTAAGCTGATGATGCCATGTGTTCAGCTCAATGAATGAAGAACAATAATCTCTAAAAAGGGGAATAATTGTGCATCATGATTCAAGATTAAAATGTATAATATTGTTATTTTCACAGCAAAAGTATATGAAAAATCCATTTTACCACTATTATTAATTACACCTTAATGCACTGTATTTTTTGAATCAAATAATGCCACTATGCAACGAGAGAGAAAAGGTATATACAAAGAAGAACCATGAAGGCACTCAAGGTGAAAATGCATTAAATGTAAGAAACTTACAATTGATGTAGCAACAAGGTCGTGATTGTTTCTCTTTCAAGCTTCTTTATGTTTTTATTATTAGAAATTAAGTCATTGTCACTCGATAGTCATGTGGAACAAAAAAAAAATTTCTAACGAAAGAAAGAAAATTGAGATATGGGATTGATTAGAGGACGGAAAATGAGAAATGGGTATGGAAAATGGGAATGAGAATGAGAAAGAGCTGGTTGTTGATCAAACCACCGTCCATCATCAGGAGCTGTGAGAATGGTGAGAAAGTTATGGAACAGATAAATAGAATGAATTTTAGTATAACTACATTTAGAAAAATCCATTAATATTTTTCTACATAATTGAAGGGAAATTAAAAAAAGAAAAAGAAAATCAAATGTATTTAGAAAGTTGAAGGGGAAGATAAAGGGAAAAGAATTGGTCATAGCTAAGAAGACTAATGGCTCGGCTTTTAATCCTCTGTGAATCTCTGAAATTGCGGTCCGGCTGATTTTGAGCAGTATATTATAATATGATATTTTTTTCCCAAAAAACTTAGGATAATTGCTCCCCAATTCCTAATTAAAACTGACAATTTTCATTCCTAAAATTTTAGAAGTATTATTATAATTTTAATATAGTATTTTATTAATAAAAGTTTTGAAATTTTTTTTTCTCTTTTTTTCCTAAAATCTTCAAGAATTTAATTTAATTTTTTATATTTAATTTTTAATAATTATTTTAAATAAAACACATATTTGTGTTCTTTTCGCATAGATTTAGGTATTCATCCTCCTAAAATTTATGTTTTATTATCGATCTAAATTTTTATTTAAATTTGTAGTGTCAACAAGATTATAATATAGTATAAAGATTTTATTTTTCAAAATAACGATCAATATATTAGTTAGACTAATAAAATAATTGATTGAATAACTTTATAATAGATATAAAAATAAAGCTCATTTTTTTTATGTGCTTAATTTAGTTATTTTTAGTTTTTGTTTAATAATTTTGACTGTTGATGAATCTAGTTTGTTGATTTTTGAACTAAATTGTATTTTTTATATATATCTATATCTACTGACATATTAATATATTCTTCTTTCTTTTTATATTTTTCAACAATATACTGATAGACTATTTTTTTCTCTCAATAATATATGATATACTAACATTCTTTTAAATATATTTTTTTTAGAAATTTTTTTTTATATATTTAAATTTCACATATTTTTTATAAGAAAAATTAATATACTATTATTATTATTATTATTAATATTTATTTTATTACCCATTCTAATTATTTTTGTTGTGCTATTAAATATTTAATAACTTATATATATTATATTAAAAGTGATGCATTTTTATTAAATATATAAAATGCTGAATATAATAATTTATTTATTTTTATTTTCATAATTTTATGAAATACAACAAATTTTTTTTAATAATTATGTTATAATATTCTTTATATTATAAAGCTAAAAAATAGTAATTAATTTTCTTTAAAAAAAAAAACCAAATAATTTCAAGTAATCAAACAGTTCAAGGTAGTACTTAGGCACGCCGAAGTCCATTACATTCAATGAAAATATGCTTTAAATTTATAACTATTTCGTCAAAAATTAACGGATTTAAACTAGCATTTCTCTTATTTCATAATACTCTGCTTGTTAAGACATTACTCCACAAGATGTACTGACATAACCAAGGGTCTCAGAGATTTATTTAGAAAAGGGAAATTCTGAAGAAATCCCAAAAATTACTCAAAGACATCCCACTAAATAAGAAAAAATTTACAAAATAAATAATAAAATGGAAAATTACAAAATTACCCTTAGTGTTTCTTAGCCATCCCACCCCCACCACACCCCAACCCACCACACCCCACACATCCCACTCTCTTAAAAATTTCTCATACATCCCACTCCTTCTTCTTCACTCATTTTCACCTCCACCTTCACCTCCACACTCACATTTACCTCCAAAATTTAACTTAAGAAATTAAAAATGGAAGATACATACATGAATAATGTAGAAGAAGTGGATTTTTATGAAAAAAATGGAATAAAAAAGCAAATCAAACTGGTAAAAAATTTTTTTTTTCTGCAAATCGCGCAGTGGTTCGGTAAGGACCACCGAACGTTTATGATATGTTCGGTAGGCCCTACCGAACATGTCTAAAATGTTCGGTAACCCCTACCGAACATTTCTAAAATGTTCGGTAACCCCTACCGAACCTCTGTGAGTGAGGGATGTCCGGAATGTGTAAAATATACTAAGGGTAATTTTGTAATTTCTCATTTTATTAAATTTTTTCTCATTTAGTGGGATGTCCATGAGTAATAATTGGGATTTCTTCAGAATTTCCCTTTAGAAAATATGTCTCATTTGAAAAGATAAAATAAATAAATAAAAACATATTTGACTACATGGAAATGGACTTGTAATGGCAACATGCAGTTTTTTTTTTCTTTTACTATAATGGCAACATGCAGTCCCCCACCCCCACCCCCACCCCCCTAAATAGCATTATTTTTTATAAATATATCAATTTTTCGTAACATGTAACATTTTATCTCAAAATTCAAAATTGTATATAATATTATTTAACTAATAGACCTAGACATTCTTATTTTATAATTTTAATAAACTAAAATAAAGGTAAGAAAGACCCCATCCCATCTCTAGCAGTCAAAGTCGATAATCTTATTAGAGCTCCAATCACTCTATTGATAATCTCATCCTAGCTTCGGCGATTCCATCGAAGATAATATAATATGTTACATTCAAAAGTAAATGTAGATAAAACATGTTACATAAAAAATAAATATAGATGTAACATTTTACATCTAAAGGTAGAGGTTGATGTAACATGTTACATCCAAAGATAGAGGTGTATATAACTCATTAGATGCAAAAATTCAACTATATATAATGCATTACATGCTAAGTAACATGTTACATATAGTAAATCACAAAGATGAAAAAATTTAAATTACATTAAAAAATTGATCATTATATATATAAAGATATATGTGGTGTAACTTGTTACATCTAAAGATAAAAGTAGGCTCACCTCAGAGCTATTTTTTCACTTGGGCTAGTTTATTAGGGACTTAAAAACTTATATGCATTTGTTGTTAAAGCTTAAGTCTTGTTTTACACACCAATGTTATGCACCGGAGCTATTGAGGTGTATAGCCTCTACTTAGTCTTAGAAAGAAAAAAAAAAATTGTGGGTTGGAATGCAAAATTAAGGCTCAACTTAAATTCTTAAATAAATTTCATTAATATTTCAACCAAAACAAGTAGAATAGAAGCTAAAAAAAAAAAACTGCCATTAAAGTGAAAGTAAAAGTAAAAAACCCAAGTTTTTATAATGAAATTTCTTAGCATTCTTTTTTTTCCTCTGCCTCTGGTCTTCTTCTTCTTAGTCCCTTCTTCTTTCAATAACCTCACATTTCTTTTAACAAGCAGTTTTCGAAAAATACAATCAAATATGTTTTTCTTGGCTAAAGGAATAAAGTTGAATAAAAAAAAGTGAGTTGAAGTTAAAGGATAATGAATTTGAGAAAAGAGATGACAAAATTAATTATTTCTATAATGAAATATGGTGATCATATATGATAATAGTAATCTTTTTGGTGATACGAGAACTATTTTTTGGTGATGATTAGAAAAAAAATGATAATAATACTTATAATGATGAAAATGAGAATGAAGAATATGATAATGATAATGAGTTTTAAATAAAAGAGATATTTTACTTCAATTTAAGGCTATTAAATTTTTTATAAACTTTATTAATGTTTTACTATGTTTAGTATGGGTTGAATTGCTATATTATAAACTATGTAAAATTATTATGATTTTACTTTATCATAATTTATTATATTTATTATTTATATAAAAAAAATTATTTCATTTTAATTTGAAGCTTAAGTATCACCTCAAGACTTATCACCTAGAGCTACGCTTTGAAACTAGAACATGTCGTTTAGAACATAGGGTAAATTAGCACATTAACATGTCTCTTAGAACATATATTTTATAACATTTCGAATGCATTCACAATATAGTACATTTAAATATAAATATATAAAATGTTGCATGCACCTATTATTAAAAAAAAAAAAAAAACAATAAAAATAAAATCAATCTAAATGTTAATAAAAATAACATAAAAGATAATGAAATTTGTCATCACCGAAACAAATTATTCAGAAAAAATCCAAAATTGCCTAAAAAAAAAAAAAAATTTCTGAATGGACATGAAAGAAATTATGAAATATTATAACCCATAAAGCCTAATAAGTCATTCTTCTTCTAATGAAAGTTGGAAACTCAGATAATATTGTCTTCGCACTATTTTTCTGACAACCAAACGTGTTACTGATCTATAAGCAGTTGCAAAAACCAATAAGATTTACAAACAAAAGAACTAATAAATTCTATCAACCAAATAGTAGAAAAGAAGAGCACAATACGTAACCCATGAGATCCAAACATAATCTTAATTGGCAGAGAGGGAAACATATATATATATATCTGCTCTGGCTCAAAGCCCTTAAGGCGACGGAGAACACGTGGATCAGAATTGGGCAAATCGACAGCGTGCGTGGCAATGCAAACTAACGTCTAAAGGCCTAATCACAGAGATGGGCTCTAAAGAACTGTCCAAAATAGTCGGAATGCGGCATTGAATGAAGAAACAATAACTCACGAAAGCCAAAAAACATGACAAGGCGGAGACTAACCTTCTAGAAAGGAATTTTGTCTAAAATGGGCAAATCTCATAGCTTAGTTTAGAAATGGGCAGATTTGTATTAAACTTTACAAATGGGCAAATTAAAATTGGTTCTTCCAGTTGCCGGTTCCCACCTCTTATTTCCCACCAAAGTTTATTTCTCTCTCCTTCTTTACGCACTCTTCATTTTTTCCTCTTTCTTCATCTTCTTCCTCTTCCTCTTCCTGTTCCTCTTCCTTCATCTTCTTCTTCCCCTTCATCTTCTTCTTCTTCCTCTTCTTCAGAGAACACGTGGGTAATTTAACAGAAACAACGCCTCACATTTCTTGCACAAGTTGATGCTAATCAAATTGCACTGTTCATCATCTTCTTCAAGTTATCTGGCATACCAGAGATATAGACTATTGAATTAACAACATGCAAAAAATATTTGATTGGTTTAAATTCAACGAAGGAGAGGTCTTCATATAGACTATTGAATTTTAAATGAGCCAAATTTACGCAGCTCATACAAATATAATAGTGCTTACAATTTGCGTCACTATCTAACATTGAAAATCAGCTGCAAGAGGAAGAATAAGACTATATAAAAGAACTATCAATTGCAAAATATTCTCCAACTAATTTACCATTTAATTGGAATTTATATTATTCAGATTATACGTGCTAATCAAATTTAACCAGCATTGCACTATTCATCATCTTCTTCAAGTTGCATTGCATTGTGGTATATCTGTGGTATATCTCGATATACCTTGGTATACCAAGGTATATCTCTGGTATATCTCGATATACCTTGGTATACCAAGGTATATCTGTGGTATATCTATGGTATATCTGTGGTATATCTCGATATACCTTGGTATACCAAGGTATATCTCTGGTATATCTGTGGTATATCTCGATATACCTTGGTATACCAAGGTATATCTGTGGTATATCTCGATATACCTTGGTATACCAAGGTATATCTGTGGTATATCTCGATATACCTTGGTATACCAAGGTATATCTGTGGTATATCTGTGGTATATCTCGATATACCTTGGTATACCAAGGTATATCTGTGGTATATCTCGATATACCTTGGTATACCAAGGTATATCTCTGGCATATCTGTGGTATATCTCAATATACCTTGGTATACCAAGGTATATCTCTGGTATATCTGTGGTATATCTCGATATACCTTGGTATACCAAGGTATATCTGTGGTATATCTCGATATACCTTGGTATACCAAGGTATATCTGTGGTATATCTCGATATACCTTGGTATACCAAGGTATATCTGTGGTATATCTCGATATACCTTGGTATACCAAGGTATATTTCTGGCATATCTGTGGTATATCTCAATATACCTTGGTATACCAAGGTATATCTCTGGTATATCTGTGGTATATCTCGATATACCTTGGTATACCAAGGTATATCTGTGGTATATCTCGATATACCTTGGTATACCAAGGTATATCTCTGGTATATCTATGGTATATCTCGATATACCTTGGTATACCAAGGTATATCTGTGGTATATCTCGATATACCTTGGTATACCAAGGTATATCTTTGGTATATCTCGATATACCTTGGTATATCTCGATATACCATGGTATATCTTTGGTATATCTCAATATACCAGGGTATACCAAGGTATATCTCTGGTATATCTCGATATACCTTGGTATATCTGTGGTATATCTCGATATACCATGATATATCTGGTATTTTTCTGGTATATCTCGATATACCAGGATATATCTGGTATATCTTTGGTATATTTGTGGTATATCTCTGGTATATCTTGAAGAAGATGATGAACAGTGCAATGTTGTTAATTCAAAGTTCAAACCTTTATTAAATTACAAAATATATTTGTTGTTTTGAACCTAACAATTGAGGATTTTATATTTGAAAACGTTTGTTGGTTTTACTTTGAACATATGTAACTCTCTTGAACAAAATGTCAAATACAAAGTCTACTGACATTTTACTTCAGACCTTGATTTTATCAAATTCTGTTCAATGTCGAGGACGAGAAAGAGGAAGACGAAGAGATAATTGAGGAAGACAAAGAGGAAGACGAAGAGATAATTGAGGAAGACAAAGAGGAAGACAAAGAGAGAATTGAGGAAGAGAAAGACGAAGACGAAGACGAAGAGGAAAGAGGAAGACCTGTTAACTTAAAAGTTTCAGGTTCTAAGTCAAAAGTTGCCCATTTCTAAACTAAAACTTAAATGAGCCTTTTTTTAAACTATTATATACGATTTGCCTATTTTAGACAAAAACCCTTCTAGAAATCGACACAAGATGAAGTGTGGTCAGATGAACCTAGACAAAATTGTAATTTATCTCCCGAAAACGACGACGTAAAGTGAAAAGGGGTAAAAACATTATTGAAACAAAAAGCATGCTATAATCTCGGCGACATAGGGCCTATTTCGAGATGTTCCCCCATAACAATGCCTTAAATTTTGGGCTTTCCTTGTAGTCGTTCTTGCTCTTTTGGGCTTCCTAGAGGAGCCTAATAAATATATACTTATTAACTTAATAAAAATAATTAATGATAATTTTATTCAATATTAAAATATGATTTATATGAGAAGTAAAATGGATATTTTGTATACTTTTATTGTGATAATAATAAAAACAATGGTAACAACATCGTTACATTATAGAAATTTAAAAAGAAAAATCAGAGAGATACTAGTTCGCTAAAAAAACAGAAGTGCTATACAAGCAAGAAGCAAGAAGCAAGAAGCAAGAAGGGAAAAATACATAAAAGTAAACTAAATAAGGAAGGAAAAAAAAAACTTTTACTATTTCATACACGAATGAAATCTTACTTTTTGAATAAATAAATAAATAAACTCTTTATTTTTTCTTTTCTTTTTATCATTGCTTTATTTATTTAGTTAACAAGCCTTGACGTTTTGAATAAATTTTTTTTTTAAATTTCAAACTTTTATATTACTTAGTTCTTCAAACAAAATTATATTTTTGAATTCATACTAAAGTTGAAAATTGACAAAGTTATATATATATACTTTTTATTTTATTTTATGTATATCATAATTAGGAGTGACAATCATATCATGTTAGTCGTGTCTGTGTTGTGTTTGTTTTGTGTTATTCGTGTCGGTATCATGTTCATTTTGTTTTATTCATGTTAGTTGACACTTGAAAAAATTTATTCGAATTTTTTTCGTGTTGCCTATTTAAAATAATAAGAAATAACAAAACTTTTAAGAACATAAAAAAATTATTCATCAATTCTTACTAACAAAAATTCGTGTCGTGCGGTGTTATCGGGTCGTGTTAGAAATTGCAACCTCTAATCATAATCTAATTAGCACAATTTATTGATATTTTATTAGTAAGAGATTTTACAATCACTTCTTTATCTCACATCTCTAACTTTACATTCAATTAATAATTAACACGTTACTTAATGTATATAACATTATTCTAAAATAAAAGAGTAATGATATTGCCAAATCATTTTGTTAATGCTATAACAATGTATAAATTTATTTATTATATCTCTATAATTAATTATATATTAGTATTATTTTTATTGATAAAATTATCATTAATAAAATATAATAATAATTTTAATTATAATTATAACAATAATACTACGTAAAAAAGTGAATGGTTAGTCTATATGCATAACTCAATTGTCAACATGCACTATTACATGTATAAAATAACATGATATAAATTGAATATGCAGTATACGGAAAGAAAAAGAATTGTGATTATTACAAATTATTATCCATAATAACTTTATGATTCTTATAAATAATATAACGTTATTTTATTGGAAAAAAAAACAAATTCTATATAAGCCTTCGCTAAATTAGTATTTAATCCTATATGGATAATACTATTTATTTTAAAATTATATGGATAATTTTAGTGCCAATATAGAAGTATTCCAACATGGCTACTTTTATTTATCTAAATAATTGAAATAAATATTAAAATTATGATTTGACCTTTTACTTTTAATAGCCATAGATGATAGTTACAAAATTTTCAAGTCTTAGCCATTAAGAAACTTGATAATGTCACTTTCCTTGTTAATATGTTTCTTGCGTCTTATGGTTCTCTTTCTTACTCTTTTAATTTCATGGAAATTTCCTTTTGGCATTTGCTCATAAAAAAAAGTTGGCAGCTCAGGGAAAAAAAATCTTAAATATTTAATTTAAAATAAGGTACCTTTTATCGTTGAAATTTAAGCTGGTTTGTTTTAGTATGAATTGCCAACTTTTTCTTGATTCCAATATTTGAAGGGATTTTTTTATTAACACAGAAGATAAATATATTTATTTTACCTCCTTATAAAAATAAAAATAAAAATAAAATATAATTAGATAAAATTAATGATTATTATTAATGAGAGTAGTACAATATATAATATATTTCTAATAGTTAAGGTGATTATTCGAAAATTTTATTAGATTGAACAAAAATGAAAATTTTAGAGGTAATGAAAAATATTTATTTCCACAAATTGCTGCATTATATCTTTAAAAGCATCTTTTAAATATCAAAGTTGTAAGATTTTATGTTACTTGGGTATTAGAGGTAAAAAAAAAAAAAAATCCGAATAAAGCTTACAAGAAAATTAAAAGGAAATAAATTTGATTCCTTAATTAAAGCTTTATGATAAATTTGCATATTATAATATAAATTATTTGTTTCGTTTTCTCTTTGATTTTATTGTTTTTTTTTTTTTTGGTGTCAATAAAAAAAAAAAAAAAAAACGAAGCAAACAGTATTTTTGTTATTATATAAGAAAAATTAAGAGGTGGGCGCGGTTCGACTTTGGTCGATCTTTTGCTAAAAGGCTAACCGAATTGAGTTAGCAAAATTAATAATCAAAATCGACTTAAAAAATATCGGTTAAAGAATATTAAATCAACATATTTATGTGAGTTTAATAAGTTCGATTTGCAATTTAGATCTAATTATTTTTAAAATAAATTTAAATTATATTGATAACATGTTAATGTTAAATTAATAAATAATTTAAAGTTTAATTAATAATAATTCAAAAAATTTGTACATAGTTTTTAAACTAAAATTGTGCACTACTTTCAAGTAGAGAATAATTCTTTAAAATGAGTAAAATATTTAAATTTTAAGGAAAAAATAATTTAAATTTTATTAAATATATTAAATATATTTTTTAAAAATACATTAAATGAAAATAATATAAATTGTTTCACCGTTTTAATATATGATATAAAAAATTAATTTGATGGCCCTAAATATATATAATATACGTATTATAAATGTATAAAATTAAAAAAATTATGTATTAAAAATATATAAATTGATTCGATTGAATATTAATTTATAAATTTTAAAAACTCAATATTTTACATTTTTA
The DNA here is from genome assembly GCA_029378325.1 of Elaeagnus macrophylla. Classification (NCBI taxonomy): domain Eukaryota; kingdom Viridiplantae; phylum Streptophyta; class Magnoliopsida; order Rosales; family Elaeagnaceae; genus Elaeagnus; species Elaeagnus macrophylla. The sequence goes on along the minus strand of CM055647.1, from coordinate 20,589,336 downwards.
AAATTAAAAACAGCTCATTTAAACTTAAGACATAAAAATCAATTTGATTGTACTCGATCTCAATCGTTATTCGTTATTATGCCGACCCTATTAAAAACAGAGTAAAAATAAACATGTATGTTAAAAAGAGCATACAAATTCCTAGGAAGAGACGCGGAAGTCAAGCCACCTTCCTTTTTCTTTTATATAATATATATTTTTTTTAAATATACTTTAGATTTAAATAAATTAATTTTCTTTAAAATAAACTATTATCAGTAAATGTGGTGTATTTGTATGTATGTAATAATATACCTCTATTATCTACTATGATTCAATAAAAGGTAGTTTATTTAAAAAGAATATTTGTTATTATTTGTTTATTTTGAAATAAAAACTTCAACGAGTCATAAATTATAATTACAACAGTTATTTGTTTAGCATACAGCATATATATTTAAATAATTAAAAAATAAAAATTGTAAAAATAAAAGTTAAAATTTTTAATACTTTTTTAATATAATAATAAAAAAATTGTAAGGCTTTTATTTTAAATATACCATTGCCTTTAGATGTCTGACTTTATAGGTTGAGCGTTGCATTTGCATAATTGTATTGAGTTTTTCTGCTTACCTTTCTAATTTCTTCAGTCACAAGAATTAAAAACGAGGACTCTATATCAGTCTATCTTTTTCCTGTCCTTGATTTTCATTGATTTTGGAATTCTGGGCTTCAGATTCTAACAAATTCCTCAGTTGGGTTTTTCTCTCTCTCTCTCTCTCTCTCTCTCTCTCTCTCTCTGTTTTACGTTTCATTTTCTGATTCTTTGGCCATGGCTGCTCCTTCAATTCTACAACAACAAGAACAGAAGAATCAGAAACATAACGAAGCTTCCATGCAACAACTGCATCAGTCTTCAACTTTGGTAATCACCCTCAATTTCTCTAATCCCTTTACTTTTTTGTTTAGTTATAAATTTTATCCAATTTCTTTAGTATGGGTTAGTTTGATTTCTTAAAGAAGGAAAAAAAGGGGAATTAAGTTAGTGAAATTCGTGAATTTTATATGTAAGTACTTGTGTTTTATGAGTTCTAGCATCATCTGGAGGAAATGAAATAAATGATTGTTCATATGAATATAATAGATTATTTGATTAAAAACCATAATTGTTGGAAAATAAATAATAATAATACAATAATAAATTAAGAACTGATGGTGACTTTTTTTTTTATAACTAAGTTTGATTTGTGAATATGGGTTGGTTTGTTTGATATAGGTCGTCCCTAAAGATGAGAGCCCATCTGAATCTGATGGAGCATCCTTTGTACCAGCTTCAGTTGGTAGTGTCAAAGAGAATGGTCAGCCTGCATATAATTTATATCCAACCACCCCCTCTTTTGGATACTACTATCCTTATCCAGGTTTTGATTTAGTTCATGATATTCTGGAATTGTATTATTTGTTGTATTTACAATTGTATTTATTACAAGTAATCACAATTTATAGATCGTAGCTTGTTTTCAGGTTACAGTGGTTCCTTTGGAGGTCTGGATACTCAAGGGTACTACAACATTGGTGGGAATACAATGGATGATCAGTATCCGGTAAGTTCATCTCAATATTCCTAGTCACGGTCACGTGAGGTAAAAGCGCTTTTGTTTGTAAAAAAGGCTTTTGAACTAAACAGACATAAGTTTTTTTATTTAAAATGCTTTTTCCAAAATCACTTTTGCTTAAGCACAAGCAAACAGATCCTTAGTCCTTTGCAAAACTTCAGTTACCCTAAACCATTGATTCAAGCCCCTAAGATTTGACAGATGGAGACTTTATTATTTGGACTAGTATCTCCTACTCTGCAAAACTTCATGTTAAGTTGTTTGGGTTTCTTGTTTCTATTGATGTCTGATTCCAAATGACTTATTGAAGTTCATACATTTGTTAGCTTGGGTGTTTGCTAAAGCTTCCTGTGGCCTAGAGGATATAATGTAATATACTCAAGTTAAAATGATTAAAGACTTATCACAAGCCTTGAGTCTCTTGTTGGATATTATTGGCTTCTGCAGCTAAAACCATCCTCTCATTAATTGTGATCTGCATTTTGAGCTGTTCATATAGTTCTAACAAAAAGACCACCTTGCTAATAATACCCTTGTGCTCACAATGGATCTTTCTCCGCTTATGTAGATCGTGCAAGCTGAAAATGGATCTTTCTACTACATGATTCCGGGATTTAATAATCCTTACTCTCCGTGTGTACCCTTTACGACTATTGGTGTTGAGGGACAATATGTTGGTGAACAAGTGTATCCATCAAGCTCTACTGCTCAAGCAGCAATTGCTTCTAATGGATATGCCCTGCCTACTTCCATACCTTACTTTTGGGATCCATCACTTCTTGTTGGACATGGCTATACAAATTTCTCAACTCCAAACCATACTCATTATCCAAATTCCAAATCAGACTTTACGTATCCTTCATTTGATGTTTCATCGGATCACAATAGTAAGCTGAGACCATCAAATAAGGTATTATAAATTTGTGCATGCCTCATTATATGTATCTCTCTTCTTCGTATTCAATAAAATTGCTGATGATTCTTCAAATTTTCAGGCTTCAGTGAATGGTCCAAATCTCAAGTCAGATTTAGTTCCCAAAGGTTACTTTGCTGTCACAAAATATCCTATCTACAACAACCAAAGGAAAAGTGGACTTCTTTATCCAAACAACTTGGTTAGTGTAAAAGCAAATGGAAAGCTGAAAAACAGAAGCAAGGCTAGTAGTGTTGGTGATATGAATGCACTCAGTGAGACAAAGCATGGCCCTGGATTAACCAGTGCGAGTGATGAATTATCATTTGGATGTAACGACATAACATCTTTAGTCAAGAGGGATCAGTATAACCTTCCAGATTTTGAGATCGAATATGATGATGCACTTTTCTTTGTGATAAAATCTTACAGTGAAGATGATGTTCATAAGAGTATCAAGTACAATGTGTGGTCTAGTACTGCTCATGGGAATAAGAGGCTTGATAGTGCTTACCAAAACGCACAAGAGAAGATGAAACAGAGAAACCGCAAGTCGTATCCTTTGTTCCTTTTCTTTTCGGTACGAAGCTTTACAAAGATGATCATTATTTTTAATGTATGGAGTCTTTGTTTGATCTTTCTCTTTCTTAATCTATTTTTGCATATTAGGTAAATGCAAGTGGACAATTCTGTGGATTAGCTGAAATGACTGGCCGAGTTGATTTTGAGAAGAACATGGGTTTTTGGCAACAGGATAAGTGGACTGGATATTTCCCAGTCAAGTGGCATATCATAAAAGACATTCCAAACTCACAATTAAGACACATAATATTAGAAAACAATGAGAACAAGCCTGTAACTAATAGCAGAGACACTCAAGAGGTATGCACAACATCACATATTAGTATCTGGTTTTACTTTTTTTTTTTTTTTTAAATGATTAGTTACCTTCACTACCTTAATATTTTCAGGTAAAATTCAACAAGGGTATTGAAATGTTAAATCTTTTTAAAAATTATGTGCCAAGTACGTCTATACTGGATGACGTTGATTTTTATGAAAGTCGCCAGAAAGTACAGCAAGAAAAGAGGATCAAGCAATCTGTGCCCCACTATGATTTGCAGGTTTGCCTCTATTCCATGTGTTTTTTGTTCTCTCTAAAACTCTGATGTGACTTCAAATTACCTGTACTAGTTTTGATGCCACCGGCAAACATATGAATATAAGGGTCATTTTGGAAAGAAAGTCAACATTTTTCAACCATTTTTGTTCACGCCTCCGATTGGTAGGACATGCAGAGGCACACCAAAAGTGGCAAAAGAGAATTGAACTCCTCTGATGCATGCTCTCTTGTTTCAATTTTGGATGGTGGATAAAATTATCTACACAATTAATACTCATAAATACTTTTTAAGGATATACTAATCTACTGGTTTGTTAATATTTGTGTGAACAAGTAGGCATTATTGTTTGGTTATTGGAATCGAGTCTTGCTAATAAGCTTTAACCATGTGGTTGGTTGGTGCTAGAGGTTTTTTTTTTTTTTTTTTTGACAAATCTTTAAAAATAATTCTACATAATAGAATATGACGAAAGTGTTGTGCCATTGAAGTTTTATGCCTTTATTCTATTCTTATCTTAGAGGGATATTTATGATAACAGTAATCTTTTCTTCTCTGTGCACTCTCATTTGCTCCAACTTTTCTAACACTAACATATGCATATAAATACTAATCTGCCTTGCTTATACATTCTTAACTGATTTTTGCAGCAGAAAGTGGAGAACTTGACCACCACTTTTCAGTCATTCAATATGTCTACTATGAAGCATATAGACAAAGGGAAGGAGTGAGATAAATACCTAATTGTTTTGTGTTCCAGATAATAATAGTGGCATCAATAACAACACAATAAATATGAAACCTTGATGTTGATACTCAAAGTAATAAAAAGGCAGATAAAAGTGAAGGTACACAATGAATTGCCTCCCTCTCAGGCTGGTTAATTGTGTGTAGATTACAGAGAGTATATTTTTCCTTTCTGCAACATGTATTTAGATTTTCAGTTTTGCACCCCACCACCCCAAGTATAATTGTTCATTGTTTAGGCAGGCACGTAATGTAATTGTGAAGGAATAAAGAGTGGTACGTGGTGGCTGAATCAAAGAATAAAATATTTGTCTATATGAACCATAAGTCCTGTAATCTCAAAAGATTAATAATTCAATTATTAGAGACACTTGTACTTGTTATAAATTCTTACACAGTATTATCTTTTATCAATGTGGAGCAATTTTTTTAACAGTTCTTATTGATAGTGTAAACGGCTACTTAAATCTTTGTTGGAGCTGATGCCGAATTTGAGAGTGCCAGAAATTACTTGGTGGATTTTTTCCCCCTTTCTACGTGACCTTCAGTCCATGAATTGTTGAAATTCATAATTCTTTTCTTGAGGACAGCAATTGATCATATAGATTTGACTCATCGTTCATTAAAAATAAGGTAGTGGGTTGTATGTTTTCATAATATTTTGAAGTTGGTGCATTTTAAATTCGAGATGGTAAAAAGTGTCAAGTAGTTTCTCAAAGATTGGGGAAATAATATTAATTGAATAATTTTTTTTATTATAATATATATTTTTTATGTTAAAGTGGTTAAAATGCGAACGATGGATGAGACTAAGTGAATTTTATATAAAATTATTGAAGAAAAAAATCATCAATAATAACATTCTAATAAAAAAATTTAATTAAACATATATTTTTGTTTTATAAAATAAAATTGTGACCATGAAAATATTTAAATAAATATTTCCTGAAAAAAATTCATATTAAATGTCATTTTATTATTTTTAAAAGCTCGGATTTAATTATATTTTAATCGCTTGAAAAAAATATTTTAATAAAAATTTATTAAAATAAAATTATTTATTCTTAATTACTCGTATTCACAAAGTTAGAGGATAATAGGAATGTATTTAATTAAAAAAATTAATAATTTAATAAAGTTAAAATCTATATTCAATTACAAAATAGAATTTTAAGGATTCTATAAAAATTTAGTTTTAGTCCCTTGAGATCATTTACAAGTCTTGAAAAATTCGCAAAAGTCGTTAATTTTTAAAACTTAAGTTAAAACTCAAACATAAGACATCTAATTGATTACATCTTCCTAAAAAAAGAATTTTATAATCTTCGAAACTAACACACATTAAAGCTTAATGTAAAAGACTTGGCGTTTTGCTCTAAAAGTAAAAAAGACGACCTTTTTTTTTTTTGGGGGGGGGAAGAAATAAGAGATCTCAAGCCCACCCCCAGTTTCAATGCCGGATGTTGCTAGAACAGCAAATGTCTAAATATCTAAAAGATATTAACGTAGTTGAAAGCAAAAGAAAATTATCCACTGAAAAAGCGCAAAATAAAATTTGCATCAAAATATGCAGAAAAATAGTTACAGAAACAGTGAATTGGCAATTTTTATGTATCTTTCAATCGCCAATTAAAAGTAACAAAATTTAACATTTGGTAGACCATGGGTAATTCACTTAGAAAGAAAAAGAAGGCTGCACATAAAGCCTCATGAAAACGCACTACAGTTGTCGACCAAATCAGGACATTTTCACATTTTATGGCTCAACTTTGATCACCAGATGATTGACCTCGTCTACCACGCACACGTCCACGTACTCCCCGGCCCCGCACTGAAGTCCTTCCACGACCTCTACTGGAAGGCGAAGCTGAACTTAATGAAGGCACTCCAGCAGCAGCTCTTCTCAGCCTAGCCTGCTGCAGTGCACGTTCCTGCAAATTTATGGTAGTCGATGTGCTACTCATGGCAGAAACCTGTTTTACTTCTACTTTTGCAGGAGAAACCTCTTTTACCTCCTCTGCTTTCACAGGAGAAACTTGTTTTACCTCCTCAGGTTCTAGTGCTACACTGGGACTTTGTGGCTTCAGAGAAGCATTTTCTGCATTACTAATTGTTGAACTGCTCCCAGTAAGAACAGGGTCCACATCAGCAGCCTGCTCATCTACCATATTTTGGTCATTACTATCATTTGATTTATCAGAACCTTCAGCAGTTCGTTCAGTTGGATTGATCTCATCGTTCCTGTCATCAGATAGAACATCTGAAGGATTAACCTCACCAACATCTGTTGCAACCGAGTCAATAACCTCATCAGTTACCCTAGTTGGTGTTGCCACAGGAGTTGCAGCAGGTTCATCTCGGCCTTCCCTTAACTGCATGGTTCCTGTTGTATCACCTCCAACCTCAAGCTCCATAGCATCAGGGTCCAACTCTCCCTCTTCCCTCTCAAGCTCAATAGCATCAGGGTCATGTGCTCCATCATCAGACGCTACATCTTTCCCCCCTGCCCTGTCCAAATTCTCTTCCAAAACATTGTTGCTGTCATTTTTGGGTTCAGCTTGATCCATGGCATCAAACTGTGCTTCAGCCTTCTGTCCTGTAGTCTCAGCTTCTTTATCGTTATCAACAGGGACATCCTCATTCGAACCTTGAGGCAAATCACTAAAATCTGCAGATTCTTCAGTGGCTGAAACAGTTTCAAGATTTTTCAAAATGGCAAAAGATTGTTCTTCAGTGCCTTTTTGTGGGGAATCTGAACCCTTGGACTTCTTCAGAGCTGGTACAGCCACATCTAGTCCACTCTCCCCTTGAGTGGCTGGTTCTTCACGAGAACCAGAAGTGGAAGACAAAGCTTGGCGTTTACGAACTACTGGTGCAGATAAAGAAGTAATTACTTGAGCTTCACTATCAGTTGAAAGTGCAGTCTTGCCTCCACCACTCGGAGCTTCCATCTCAGTCATCTCTGCATCACCATGTAGTTCTTCCGGTTTTATAAGAAGTGGCCGTACCAACTTTCGCCCTGCTTTCCGAGTTTCAATATTTGTTTTGGATAAGGCAGATCTTCTTTCACTTTCTTCAGCTGCTTTTGTAAGCACACTACCTGTTATATAGGACCCACCGAGGATAAGACAATTGAAGGTTGAGCAGGTATACGTAAACACATCAGCAATTGTTTCTTTAAGGCACATTAGTAAAAGTGTGATTATAGTTAAGATGGAACGTAAATAAAAGTAAATTTGAATAAATAAATATGAAATACAAGTACACTAGAACAATAATTATAAAGGCATGCATCGGTCAAAAGTGAATCCCAAATCAAAAGGAAAAAGTACCAGCTGCAGCTGCTAATGCATCCACAGGTGAAGGAGCCTCTACAGGAACAGCATGAGTGCTGACCTCAGTAAAAACTGATCGTGCTGCCTTTTCAAAATTCTCAAAAGCCAAAACATAGGCAGCAACACGATCATCCAACAGGGTTCCAGCAAGACATTGAACCACTGATGTGCCCTAAGAAATTTCCTTTCTAGTAAGTTAAAGTGATCCAATTAAGATCGCTGTATAATAAAAGAAATAATCACAGAGGTAATCATCCTGATTACTGAGGAATAGAATGCATTGGAAAAAGATGAAGATAACATACATCTAATCTCCAAAAGCTAATCTGTCCATATCCTCACCCCACTCCAACTAAACCAACATGGAAAGCACACACAATAACAGAGTGTCTTGTTACCTCAGGGAGACTATCTTTCGCATGCTTAAGCTTTTCGAGTTCAACTGAGAGCTGTCTTACTGCCTGCTTGTGCTTCTCCAGCTCATTAACCAATTTTGTTTTCTCCTAATGCAAAAGTAGATAATAGATGAAGAAACCCGAGAAAAAAGAATATGAAAAATCTACAGAGAAAGGATAACCAAATTTCTAGAACCAAAAAAAATATAAGCCTTTAGATGTCCACAGAAGATCAAAACTTCAAATACTGGCTGCTGTGGTGTTCGAAAAATAGAAAATCTATAACAGGAACCTCTTGAATATCCTTTATGCCCAGCATGAAACGTTTGTGTGAACCACACAATTCAGCAGTTCAAAACTTCGTAGGCAAAATAGTAGCCTAAAGGCTAAAACTAATCTTCCAACTAAGGTATTCCATAAAAGGAAACATTACAGTGCCATTCTCAAGGAGAACATAATAAAATCTTAAATTGATAACGAGGTTTCTAGAAACCTTGTATAAAAATCAAGTAAAAATAATATGGTAATGATCTAACATAGAAGAGACCATGGTATATTTTACAGAGTGATGTCTCACAGTAAACGTTCAACAGGACCACAAGTCTATGGACACATTTCCCCAGACAAAGATATCCATGTGCCTCCATTTGCATTTATTTGGCAAATCCAATTAGAAGAAACTCATAATTTTTTTTCCTGACAACCTTTAGCACAAGCATACTATAGAAGGCTAGAGCCTGCCAGAATAGGAAAAATAGTCAAATTAAAAGATAGCAAACCTGCTCAACATTATTATAAGAATCCTTTACTGCCTTCTCATTCTTGGCACGCCTTGCCTTCTCCATCCGATTATCTTCCCTTTCCCTTTTCAATTCCTCTTTGTGCCACTCGAGTGCTTTTTCAAGACTCTGGGAAAACATGTAAATAAATAACATTATGGAGGGGAGAGAAGGCGCATATTATTCATTATTAAAAAAAAAAACACATTATAAACAGAGATTTAAGACTCATGAACCTGAATTCTGGTGTCCCTCTCCTCTTTCATGGCCTGTTCTCCAGAAGTATCCCCAACAGGCTTTTTCCCTATAACATGCATATAACATAAAAAATTAATTGCTTGTTATGCTGCAAATTTGCATTTCAGAAAGGAAAAAAAAAGGCATGAAACCATAACTACCTTTGACTTCCTCCAGCTGTCTAGCAAGGGACTGATTCTCCTTGTTCAATTCCTCCTTTTCCATGTCATTCTTCTTCTGGTTGAAAATATAGAAATGATAACAAGTTCAGCCAAACAGAATTACACTGAGATACATGATTGAGTCCATAATCAAATCAGCTCGTTCAATTATATAGGCAATCATGCATTCTCTGGGACACTTCTAATAGCCAGATAGAAAACAAGAGATAAAGTAACGACCTTTGCACTAAAATTAATCCTCCTTTGCCTCTCCAACTCTGACTTCAGATTAGCCTGGGCAAGTAAACCAAGATTTGCAGCTTTGCACATAAAAAACATTAAATACGTTTAAAGCCAAAATTTCCCTTTTCAAGTAAAAAGGACCATGATATACCTCAGCTCGCAAACTATCATTTATCCTTTTCTCTTTCTCAGCGAGTTCTACTTTGCAGTTTGAAAGGTCAAGCTCTAATTGTGATATTCTTTCCTGCTTTTCAGAGAGAAGCCTTTTCATTTCCTCCAACAAAGCATCCTTATCTTTTAATTTTTCCTGGTTCCAGAAAACAAAAGAATATGATGAAAACAATGTCATAATATATTCAAGATACAAAAGAGCACACAAAAAGGTAATGTTATATTTTTGACAAAATGAATGAAAAATTTGTAAAAAATAATTAGACCTTAATAGTTAATCAATTAGAACAGATTTCAGACGAGAAAACAGTAGCAGAAGGGCAGTCACAATTTTGTCCACACTCATTTTCACACAAGTTACTATGGGTCTGTTTGTTTCAGCTTGTGAAAGTGTTTTGAACAAAAAAAAGCGCTTACAAACCAAACATAAAAAATTGCTAGAAATGCTTTAAGAGCTCAAAAGGCAAATTTTGTGTTTTCTGAAAAAAGAACATAAGTGCTTTCTTCTTAAAGTGCTTCTATCTGAAATCAGTTCTAACACAAGCACAAACAAACAGACCTTATATTTATATGTACTTCAATGGAATTAATAAACATGAGAGAAACAAACTATATTTAAAATGATTAAGAGTTATAGTACCACAAAGATTTAACTAAAGTTTTGACGGTAGTCCAAAAGCATAAAAATGACAGTTGAGGCAAAGTTCAGAATCTTCCAAAAGAAAAAAGATGAAAGAATTTCATGTAATCATATTATCATCGAACACCCACCTGCATGTCCAATAGATCATCCTTCACACGACCATATTCTTCCATGTCAATATTTCTACACCTTTCAATTAACTTTAGAATACAATGTCAGAAACTTAAAAAAATATATATGTGTGTGCTGCCGGTATGCATTTGCAAGGAATTAAGGCTAATATATACATAAATAAGTAATCTTAGGACATGAATATACAACTTATTTGAATTTAAAATGAATATAAAGTTGTATTTATGATGAAAAATAGATCTTAGTGTTATCTGATTATAGAGGATGGCAGCAATTCTAACTAATCAGTGTTATTGATGGCTCAATTGACCTTTCCTACTTCGATTGACCACAATACTCACATAGCTAGAAGGAAAATAGTCATAGAATCACCCACACTAAGCAAATATTGATACAATCAGCATTTTTAACTCTCTAACAAACATAATGGATGCTGTAAAAATGCACCAGGTTAAAGATACATATGCATGTTCTTTTATCTTCTTATGGAACAGGATGAAGAAAGCAGGGGAGCATCTCAAGTACCTCAGAAACCCTCCTTTCCAGTTGTTCCTTCTCCAACCTTTGCATTTCAATCTCCTTCTTACAGGCTTCCACCTCAACTTGTCTCTCCTTAAAGAGTCTTTCTAAGTTACTTGTCTCAGCATTAGCTTTTTGGGCTATTTCACGCAATTTCTGAGTTAACATATGAGTTAAAAACATTATTTGGACATATCAAGTAATAATAAGAAAACACGGATATCAGAATACAGATACCATAATTTGAAGCTTTTATTAACACAAACTACAATCAGTATGATACCTGGCATTCCTCTAGATTGTGTTTATTTTCTTCCCTGAGTTGCATGTTGCTTTCACGAAGTAAGTTCATTTCCCTAACCTGCAGAAGCATTTCTAGTTAAGAACAATTTTTTTAGACCGAAGGAAAAAGAACCTCAGTTCTAGAAATTGAGCAACTAAGACTCAAGCCCCATGATATTGATATTCCTCGAGAGTAAAGTCTATTACAATCAAAAAGATAATTTCTCCAAATCTGTCCTACCTTTCCCTCACTCCTCTCTATAAAAGGAAATTAGTTACACTAAAAGACAAAAAGGAATAAACACAATAAGTTTTAAATAATAAGCAAAGTAGAAAATATAGGCCTGATCTCCAGCATCAATTTCACAAAGACAGCTTTTAAATTTGGAAGGAATGAAAATTTTAATAGGGATACAGGAAGATGTCACATATGTTCACTTCAGCAATCAAGGGAGAAAATGGAATTTTTAAGCCTCAAACTAAAGTTAGCATGCCACAAGTTAAATAAACTACGACCTTTTTTATTGGTTAATTAATTGAGAATGAAGCATAAAAAACCGGGAAAGTTATACATCTGCCTTCTGAAAACTGTACATCAAAAATGACAGAAACTAACCTGCAGCTGTAAGGATTTTATTTCCTCATCTGTAAACAAAAGTGATCTTACATTTGCCCGCTCAGAATTAAGTGAAGAGTGGGCAGTTTCTGCAGCTTTAAGGGAACTCTCAAGCTGTAAAATAATTCGCAAGGACACTGTCTCGTCAGTTATCCACTAATAGTAAAAATATTGAAATACCAAGACAAATTCAACATCCTACAAATTACAAATTCTAAAATGGGTAAACAGGAAGGGTTATTCAAGTAGCAAAGCACTTCTCATACCAGTCCTAATCAGAGCAATGTGATGCAGGTTTCAGTAGTTGATGCATGAGAAAATGTGGGAAAAAATGACTAATGTACAGCTAGCTTTCTAGAAGATTTTGTGACAGCTTGTATCCCTGATTTTATTTTGATTAGTTTCCTATTATGTTAGAATATTCCATAAATCATGGGATTTTATAGCCTAGTTAGTTTCCTTTTCTATTGCTAGGGTTATTGTATATATACAACCACTATGTACATATTTTTTCAATGAGATACAGCAGAAAATTCTTTAATAAAAATTGTTTCTCAATTTACGTCATGGTATCAGAGTTTTAGGCTCAATTCTGGGTTCTCTTCTTCCAGCCTTCATTGCTGTTTACTTGCTCAGTTTTTGCTGTTTTTGCTCAGTTTTCACTGGTTTTTTGCTCTATTTTTCTAAAGACAAAACAGAGTATTTCACGTGTTCTTTTTACCAGCATTCATAGCTGATTTTTCCTCTATTCTTCATCACTAGTGGTCTTTCTTTGCTGTTTGGCCTTCATTGTCGCTTTTTCCCTGATTTTAATCAGTTTTTCAGCAAGTTGTGACAAGTGAAAGATGTCAGAAGGCAGAAACAACCACTATAGCCCAAGCAAAAGAGGTTGTTCCATCTCAACAACCTGAAGAGTTACAAAATATACAGACTGCCTATAAATTGAAAGGAAAAAACTATCTCAAATGGTCCCGGCTCGTTCGTATTGTTCTTAAAGGAAAGGAACTAAAGAATGCACAAAACAACCTTTATATCCTCTTGCACACTTCCTGTCCTTTAAACATTTTTCACCATTACATATAGCCTTCCTAGTTAACCTGAACACCATAGCCATCCCTACCACCTTATCCGAGGCTTTGTTCAATGATAAATAGAAACAAGCCATGAATGTAGAAATGGAGGCATTGGAGAAGAACAAAACATAGGTGTTGGTGAAAATACCAGTAGGAAAGAAACCCGTTGGGTGTAAATGGGTTTATACAGTGAAATATAGAGCAGATGGTCAATAAAGAGGTATAAGGTAAGGCTGATAACCGAGGGCTATACTCAAACCTATGAAATTGACTACCTAGACACTTTTGCTCCAGTTGCAAAAATGAATACTGTTAGAATCCCGTTGTCATTAGCAGCTAATTATGGTTGGGAGTTACAACATTTTGATGTTAAGAATGCATTTTTGTACGGAGAACTAGAAGAAGAAATTTATATGGAGGTCCCACCAGGTTATGGGAATAATTTAGATGCTTATATTGTGTAAATTGAAGAAAGCCTTATATGGACTTAAGCAATCACCACAGGCATGGTTTGGCAGATTTGTGAGAGTTATGAATACCAAGGGGTATAAACAAAGCAAAGGGGATCACACAATGTTCATTAAACACTCATCTTCAAGGCGAGTCACAGTACTCTTAGTGTATATTGATGACATAATAGTGACGGGGAATGATGATAAGGAGAGACAGCTTCTAAGTCAGTGCTTGTCTAGGGAATTTGAGATCAAAGTATTAAGAAAGCTGAAATATTTTCTTGGAATTGAGGTGGCTCACTCTAAGCAAGGCATTTTTATCTCCAAACAAAAGTATGTTACAAATCTCCTTAAAGAAACAGGCAAGTCAGCATGCAAACCTGCAAGTACTTCAATAGACCCAAATCTTAGGCTTGAAATGGTAGAGGAAGATGTTGTAGTAGATAAGGAAATGTATCAACGCCTGGTAGAAAAACTCATTTATCTGTCTCACACACGACAAAACATAGCATACGCAGTGAGTGTAATTAGCCAATTTATACATAGTCCAAAGGAAGTTCATCTACAAGCAACTTACCGAGTATTATAGTATCTCAAAGGGACACCAAGAAAGGCTATTCTGTTTAAAAGAAACGGAGGTTTGGTGCTTGAGACATATACAGATGCTGATTGTGCTGGGTCAATGGTTGACAGGAGGTTAACCACAGGATATTGCATCTTTCTTGGTAGTAACCTCGTGATGTGGAGCAAGAAACATGTGGTAGCGCAGTCTAGTGCAGAGACAGAATTTCGAGCAATGGGTCAAGATATGTGTGAACTACTTTGGTTGAAAATCATCTTACAAGACTTGAAGATCGAGTGGTATGGCTCAATGAGACTTTATTGTGATAATAAGTCTGTGATTAGCATAGCTCACAACCCAATACAACATGATCGAACGAAGTACATCGAAATTGACAGACAATTCATCAAGGAGAAACTAGAGAATGGGTTGATTTGTACCTCTTACGTGTCTACACATGGCCAACTTGAGGATGTACTTACCAAAGGGTTAAGTAGCTTAGTGTTTCAGAGTATTGTATACAAGCTGGGAATGGAAAATATCTATTCACCAGCTTGAAGGAGAGTGGGGGAAAACATGATTAATGTATAGCTAGCTTTCTAGAAGATTTTGTGACATCTTGTTTTGATTTTGTTTAGTTTCCTATTATGTTAGAATATTCCATAAATCATGGGATTTGATAGCCTAGTTAGTTTCCTTTTCTATTCCTAGGGTTATTATATATATATCCAGCCAATATGTACATATTTTTTCAATGAGATATAGTAGAAAATTCTTTAATAAAAATCGTTTCTCAATTTACTTCAATAAACATTATTTTCTTCAATGAATCTTCTGAAATGACTCAAGACAGAGCTTGATTATATTAACTAACATAATCATGACAGCATATGGAAATTTATGATACGCCTGAACACAGACACAATCATATACAAGAAGCTTGTTACTCAGGAAGTAATGCAATTATAAACACTGAAAGAAATAAACCAAAATTATTGAACAAAAATCAGTAGGGATCAACAGAAGATCAGGTATGGAATTCACATAGACAAATAACAGGTATCAAAGGAAACAATTTGTGAAAAAAATGCTTATAACATGAATTTTAATTTTTTTTTATACTACTATTATAGCTTAAAGCATTTCTTTATCACCAATATAATACATGATTTGTTGAAATAAGAGGAAAAATTCAATATTTTATTTGGGATTTGTTTTTGGTTTTATGTCAAGGAGGAATATTCAAGCCACATGGAGGTAATCAGTCTTTTGCTTAAGGGCATGTCAATTTTAAAGATAGGTGTTGAACAATGTTAGACCCCCAGTACGTTTCACGTACTCTCGTAGGAAGGGCACCGTAGGAAGTGTTGGTTGATTATGGTTACACCCTCATTATTATTTCTTATGTTTAATTCCTATTTCGTTATGTTTAATTTCTGTCTTGTTTTGAGTCTGTTATTGTGCTGCCGTGCTTGGTTAGTTTGTTATCATTTGGGGGACCACACCAATTTGTAACAAACTGCACATGGGCAAGGGAAGGGTATATGTAAGGCTGGGTGGCGCAAATACTGGTATCGGGAAAATTGTAAGAGCATTAGCTCCTAGGAGAGATTCCAAGCCTCTCGAAAGCTTGGCGGTGAACCATATAATTCTATCAAAGCAATTTTTCCTTGAGTATTTCAAACAAATTCTGTAAAAACAGTTCCCATTTAATAGAAATCCTATCAAACAATTCATTTGAAATAAGGCTAAATTTTTAAATAGATGTGCAATGAAAGCACTGATGTGGATAGAGAATAGCAAACAAGAAATTAAATATGAGCTTCAAAAGCAAATGATCAAGTTCCAAGAACCTGAATAATTGATGTTTAAGACAGGGTAGTTTAAGAGTTAGTTTTACATTTCCTACAAATACCTGTTATTCTGGTGGTTACAGGAAAAGTAATCATTCACCATTTTTCAGTATCATTTTGCATGTCAAAACATATCTGTGATTTTTCTTGCTATTTTTTATATCTGGAAGTATCGCTTCAATTTAATCCTACATCTTTTTAATATAAAATAAAACAGGATTTGCTCTATGGAAGAAAGACCGCACAAAATGTATATGAACTTTACAAGCATAAACACGCCTGTGATTGCAATCGCAGTTTTTCTTGCTTCAACAAAGAAATCTCTGTCTCTGCCTGTAAAAGTTGATAATAGAAATGAATATAAATGAGACTTATAATGGGTACACAGAGAGAGAAATGTTCCACGAAGACTTACAGAATACTGGAAATTCGAGTGGGACGATGAACCCTAGACATGATTTTCGTTTCCGAAAGTTGGATATGCCCCTGTTTGATGGGAATAACCCTGATGGATGGATCCTAAGGGCAGAGAGGTACTTCGGCCACCATCGAATGACCAACGAAGAGAAGCTTGAAGCGGCGATAGTAAGTTTTGAAGGAGACGTGTTGCTATGGTATCAATGGGAACACAAGAAGAGAGAGTTCGCCTCATGGGAGGAGATGAAGAGGATGATTCTAAGGCAGTTCCGACCAACTCACCATGGCTCTTTATATGAGCAGTGGTTATCTCTGGAACAGGTAGGAACGGTGAAGGAGTATAGACAAAGATTCATTGAATTCTCGGTTCCATTAGAGAATATTACAGAAGAGGTGGCCATGGGTAATTTCCTAAATGGACTCCGACCCGAGATCAAAGCGGAGCTCCAGATATTAAGGCCTAACAACTTGGGCCGTACAATGGACTTGGCCCAAATGATCGAGGAAAAAATAGCATTAACGAACCGGGTGAACAATTGAGCCCATGGGTTGAAACCAAATATGGGTTATCATAACAAAGCCTCACACGGGGCAACTCCTCGCGTCAGTTACGAGCAGCCTTCAACGGTCATGAAATCCATCGGAGAAGTAAGGCGACTGACCGACTCTGAGCTACAAAAGAAAAGAGAGAGGGGCCTCTGCTACCGGTGTGACGAAAAGTGGTCACCGGGACATCTTTGCAAGAAAAAAGAATTAAGTGTGCTTCTCACGACTGATGAAGACGATGAATATACAGAGGAAGAGATGAAAGATGAGGAGAATAAGGAATTAGATGGTGCTGAAGTCGATTCGGGGGTGGAGGTATCCCTCAATTCAGTGGTGGGTTTCACGACACCGAGAACTATGAAGTTGCGTGGGCAAATTGAGGGTCAAGAAGTAGTGACACTTATCGACCCTGGAGCTACTCATAGCTTCATCTTAATGGCTCTAGTCAACAAGATCCACTTGCCTGTTAGTGAAACAAAGAGGTATGGTGTGACCATGGGTTCTGGAGCAATCATCAAAGGGGAAGGAATCTGTCGGGGAGTGACAATGCATTTGCAGGGAATTACCATCAAGGAAGATTTCTTGCCTCTCAATTTGGGAAGTGCTGATGTTATATTAGGAATACAGTGGCTCGAGACACTGGAAATGACCCATACAAACTGGAAGTTGCAGATCATGAAATTCACGTTAGGAGATCAGAATGTTACCTTGAGGGGGGATGTCTCTTTGGGAAAATCCTTAGTTTCCCTTAAATCAATGATGAAGACCATTCGACAAGAAGGTGTTGGAGTGTTGGTGGAATTGAATCATGTGGGAAGTGACTGGGAAGAAAAGATTGAGATCCCTGAATTTATGAAGTCGTTGCTGCAGAAATACCAAACAATATTTGAACTTCCAAATGGTTTACCACCATCAAGAGGAAAAGAACATCAGATTACTCTCAAAGAAGGTACTGGACCTATCAGTGTGAGGCCTTACCGATACCCCCATATACAAAAAGATGAGATTGAAAACATTATACAAGAAATGCTACAGGCAGGTATCATACGAGCTAGCATGAGCCCATTTTCTAGTCCAGTGCTACTTGTTAAGAAGAAGGACGGATCCTGGCGATTTTGCATTGATTATAGAGCACTTAACAAGGTGACAGTCCTCGACAAATACCCAATTCCAGTCATTGACGAATTATTAGATGAATTACACAATGCGAAGGTGTTTACCAAACTCAATCTCAAGTCAGGGTACCATCAGATACGAGTCAGAGACGAGGACATCCACAAAACAGCCTTCCGCACGCACGATGGGCACTATGAGTTTATGGTAATGCCCTTTGGTCTTACCAACGCACCTGCCACATTTCAATCTCTGATGAATGAAATCTTTAGGCCATTTCTGAGGAAATTTGTGCTGGTTTTTTTTTATGATATTCTGGTGTATAGCAGTGATGAAACCAGTCACCACAAGCATGTCGCACAAGTGTTTGAGTTGTTGCAGCAGCACCACTTGTTTGCCAACTTTAAAAAGTGTGAGTTTGGAAAGCAGCAGGTGGCTTATCTGGGCCATATTGTTTCAGGATCTGGGGTGGCTGCTGACCCACAGAAGATTCAAGCTATGCTTGATTGGCCTCTACCAAAAAACTTGAAGGAATTAAGGGGATTCCTGGGTCTCACTGGTTACTATAGAAAGTTTGTAGCCAACTATGCACAGAAGGCACTCCCTTTGACCGAGCAGTTAAAAAAAGACCGGTTTCAATGGAATGAGGCAGCAACAAATGCATTCACTCAGCTCAAGCAGGTAATGACTCAAGTGCCAGTTTTAGCAATGCCTGATTTCACCAAAACATTTTGTGTCGAGACAGATGCCTCTGGTTATGGGTTAGGGGCTGTACTCATGCAAGATCAAAAACCAGTCGCCTATTACAGCCAAACTTTGGGCCAAAAAGCACGCCTTAAATCTATTTATGAGAAGGAACTCATGGCAATAGTGTTTGCCGTGAACAAATGGCGTCCTTATCTGCTGGGAAGACAGTTCTTAGTCCGCACAGATCAACAAAGTTTAAAATTCCTACTGGAGCAAAGAATTGTGGGAAATGAATACCAGAAATGGGTCACCAAATTAATGGGGTATAGCTTTGAAATTCAATATAAACCAGGGGCCAGAAACAGAGTAGCAGATGCATTGTCTCGAGTGACACACCAACCAGAACAAGTGGAGTGCGCTGCGTTGGTTTTGCCACAATGGAAGCACTGGGCAGCCCTGTTAGAAGAGATTAAACAAGATGAATTTATTCAGAAGGTGCTCACTTCAATCTCAACAGGTGAAACTCCTACCCCAGGGTTTATTGTGAATCAAGGCATGCTGTTTTTTAAAGGAAGGCTGGTTATACCAAGAAAATCTAAATACCTCAACCAAATTCTTCATGAATTTCATGATACACTTGTGGGAAGGCATTCGGGTGAACTTAAAACTTATTTGAGAGCTGCCTCTGAATTGTTTTGGGTAGGGATGCGCAAGGATGTTATAGCCTATGTTCAGAAGTGCGCAATCTGTCAACAAAATAAATATTTAGCTACAATCCCAACTGGGCTGCTCCAACCCCTGCCCATTCCTAATCAGATTTGGGAAGAAATCTCCATGGATTTTGTCGAGGGGCTCCCCAGGTCAGAAGGGATTGACACCATATTAGTGGTGGTGGACCGTTTGAGTAAGTATTCCCATTTCATAGGGCTTAAACACCCTTTTACAGCCCCCACAGTAGCTGTTGTCTTTACTAAGGAAGTAGTAAAATTACATGGCATCCCACACTCCATCGTCTCAGATCGCGATAAGATTTTTCTTAGCAATTTTTGGATGGAATTGTTCAAATTACAAGGAACTAACCTCAAGAGGAGCACGGCCTACCACCCTCAGACCGATGGACAAACTAAGGTGGTAAATCGCAGCCTAGAGACATATCTGAGGTGCTTTGCTTCTGAGAAACCTCGTACATGGTATAGGTGGTTACATTGGGCTGAATATTGGTTCAATACATCCTACCACAATTCCACCGGCACAACCCCTTTCAAAGCAGTTTATGGCCGTGATCCTCCGACACTAATTAGGTATAAGCAAGCTACAGCCGCTGTCTCAGCAGTAGATCAGCTATTGGAGGATAGAGATGCCAATCTTGAAGATTTGAAGATGCATCTCCTGCGTGCTCAGCAACAAATGAAGAAGTATGCTGATACTAGAAGACATCACAGTACTTTTGAAGTGGGTGATTTGGTTTTTCTAAAATTGAGACCTTATCGTCAACAGTCCTTGGCCAAAAGAAAATATGAAAAGCTTTCAGCTCGTTATTATGGACCATATAAGGTGCTCATGAAGGTTGGACAAGCAGCCTACAAATTGGACCTGCCTAGTTCTTCCTCAGTCCATCCTGTTTTCCATGTTTCACAACTGAGAGCCGCAAGGGATATGGCGCATTCTTCCTCTGATATATCAGACCAACTCTCTCCTGATTTAGAGCTGGTAGTTGAACCTGAAGCCTTGCAGGGAGTACGCCACAAAGTAACAGGGCAAACTACCAACCTGGAAGTTCTACTCAAATGGAAGCAACTGCCGGCATTCGAGGCTACATGGGAAGACTATTACACCATTCAACAACAATTTCCTAATTTCCACCTTGAGGACAAGGTGAAAGTTTGGGAGGGGGGTAGTGTTAGACCCCCAGTACGTTTCACGTACTCTCGTAGGAAGGGCACCGTAGGAATTGTTGGTTGATTATGGTTACACCCTCATTATTATTTCTTATGTTTAATTCCTATTTTGTTATGTTTAATTTCTGTCTTGTTTTGAGTCTGTTATTGTGCTGTCGTGCTTGGTTAGTTTGTTATCATTTGGGGGACCACACCAATTTGTAACAAACTGCACATGGGCAAGGGAAGGGTATATGTAAGGCTGGGTGGCGCAAATACTGGTATCGGGAAAATTGTAAGAGCATTAGCTCCTAGGAGAGATTCCAAGCCTCTCGAAAGCTTGGCGGTGAACCATATAATTCTATCAAAGCAATTTTTCCTTGAGTATTTCAAACAAATTCTGTAAAAACAGTTCCCATTTAATAGAAATCCTATCAAACAATTCATTTGAAATAAGGCTAAACTTTTAAATAGATGTGCAATGAAAGCACTGATGTGGATAGAGAATAGCAAACAAGAAATTAAATATGAGCTTCAAAAGCAAATGATCAAGTTCCAAGAACCTGAATAATTGATGTTTAAGACAGGGTAGTTTAAGAGTTACTTTTACATTTCCTACAAATACCTGTTATTCTGGTGGTTACAGGAAAAGTAATCATTCACCATTTTTCAGTATCATTTTGCATGTCAAAACATATCTGTGATTTTTCTTGCTATTTTTTATATCTGGAAGTATCGCTTCAATTTAATCCTACATCTTTTTAATATAAAATAAAACAGGATTTGCTCTATGGAAGAAAGACCGCACAAAATGTATATGAACTTTACAAGCATAAACACACCTGTGATTGCAATCGCAGTTTTTCTTGCTTCAACAAAGAAATCTCTGTCTCTGCCTGTAAAAGTTGATAATAGAAATGAATATAAATGAGACTTATAATGGGTACACAGAGAGAGAAATGTTCCACGAAGACTTACAATTTCTTTTGATCGTCGCAGATAAGTAATAACATTTTGCAAACCAGAATCACCAGACGAATCTGGACCACCAGTTCCAATAGATATTCCAGAGGATAATCGATCTCTCTCGGCCAACTGAATGTGTAAAGCCTCAAGTCTACTGTGCAGTAATTTGTTCTAGAAGCACACAAGAATGATAATCAGAATACATAACCAACGTATGACTCCCTTTAGAACTGAAAGCTATCAGCCAATAACTAAAGAAGGAGAAAGTCAAGAGCCAAAAACCTTAACCCAAGTGTTAGATAACAACAACTTAACAAAAATATGGATACCATCAAAATTTAAATATGTCTACACAAAAATCCCATCTTAATATCTCGTACTAGTCATTTATTGCCTAATGGTGTGCAACATCGAATAAAAATGACCTGTTCATTGAGGTCGTTGAATTTCTTCTCAGCGTCAGCCTTTGATTTCTCCAGTGTTGTCTTTTCGGTTCCCCACTTGGTCTTTAGTTCATCCTGTTTTTAGAAACAGCCTTTGAAATCAGAGTTAATTACAAGTCATAAACAACCTAACACTAGTAAGGTACATATAAGCATTCAAAGTTGGACACAATGCTTTGCTCGTCTAGGGTAGAATTAGTTTAACTGAGACATCCAAGACATTTATCAACAACAAAAAATTCAAGTTTTAAGAACACAATAACAAGATTGTCATCTAGACTAAAATCTAAAGAATAAGATTTTTGTTACAGAATATAAAAATTATTTCCTTTTCCACTATATAGTCAAAGTTCCCAATATACTAACTCTCCTGCCATTGAACTACCCCATTGCAATAAACAACTATTTGAGAACAGAAAAAATAAAAATTATAGAGCAGAAGGAAAAAATTTAAAATCAATCAGTCCATTGATATGATGTCTCAAATGAGATATTTGACAATGCAGACTAGAGAAAAGCAATTTAATTACATTTTCAGCTCTGTATGTATCTGCCATTTTACGTAGCCCAGATGCTTCTTCTTGGAGGGAAGCTAAAGCCTGTGAGGTTTTATTCAGTTCCTGAATTGTCTCTGACTGAAGAATAACCTGATAGAACGAAGCATCATACAGACACAGCTAAATTGAGAAATTTTTATAATTTTATAAGTATATCGATCAAAGACACTTAAAAACAGCTATCAAGTTCTAAAAGATGGAAAAAGCTTCGCTAATTCTATTTTCTCGGTCATCATTGACCATTCTACAAGTTCATTATGCTAAAAGAATTGTTATAGTGACCAGACTCAATGAAACTTAAAACTTCCAAGAATGCATATAAACAATCTAATAACAGCAGCCAACATATTATTGAATAACTATCTTGAATATCCTGAATGTTCCAAAGAAAAGATTTCCTACTTCCAAAAGCAAAATTAACTAGACCAGAGCAATTAAAAATTTAGCCCAACAATTTTACACTAAAGCTGGCTGCATTAGAATGAGACAAATTGCCCTGGTAGAAATAAAATATATTGCATCCAGTCAATACTCAATAAAAAAACACAAATATATATAACGTGAGCAATAAGTAACCTGTCTCTCATAATTATCCTGAGCAGCACGCCACCGCTGATGTTCATTCTCCAAGTCTTCCTTCAAAGAAGAAAACTGAATCTCTATTGCAACAAGCTCAGACCTTCAAATAAAACAAGACACAGAAAGTACAAATCAATTTAAATTCAATTAGTCAATCAGCAACAATAAAGCAATAAACACCATAGCTTAGAACATGTATGGATCCATAAACCTACGCTTTAGCTGAAGTTTCCTCTCTTAGACCGGAGATTTCTGCTAAAGCAGAAGAAAGAGCCTCTTGCTTTTCTGCAGCTGCAGATGCGACTTCTTCAGACTTCAAGCTAGACTCATTCTCAAGTTCAGAAACCCTTTCCCTAAGTGAAAGAAGTTCAGATTCTAGAGATCCCCTTAGCTTTTCAGCCTGTAAATGTTGGCAAACACTCAAATAACCGTAGAAATATGGTTGAAACAACAAATGTAAAAGGGTCACACCCAAAAAATAGCAACACATAAGTACCTCAATCTTGAAGTTCTCATGGGCGCATTCCATCTTCTTTAGTGCATCTTCATTAACTTGAGCTATGTGCTTATACTGCCAGTTGAAATGACTAATTCGTTAGTTAAGCTCAATTATACTATCGATTATAATGACTACATAATAAACACCTGTAGCATGTGATTCCTGTTAGCCTCAGCTTCCTCTTTAAATCTTTCAATCTGCTCCTTTGCAGCCTGCAAGTAAACTCCAAGCTAAGTTAAGTCCAACATAAGAAGATTGGACAAAGTGAGTTTAAGATGACATTTCAAAGATTGAAATGTGCAACAGTCAGTGACTCAGCCAACAACAGCGCTAGATTAATTCAGATTAAGTTTTCATCAAAGAATTAACCGTTACCAACATTCTCAACCTCTGCAAGTATAATATTTAAAAGGCATAACAACTTCTTTTGTCCCCAAACTCGTCCCCTTCACATGAAGGTCCTCAAGCTTTAAAACTAAAAACTTTGGTCTCAAACTATTAATTTTTAATACAAGTCCTAATTAGTAATTACAGTTTGTCATATCAGTTAATTAACGTTAGAAGTGCATGTGAAACTCACATGGGCATTAAATAAGCCACAGTTAACCCGTGATAAAACACAGTACAAAGAGTGGTCTCAAACTATTAATTTTTAACAGAAGTCCTAATAAGTAATTACCGTTTGTCATATCAGTTAATTAACGTTAGAAGTGCATGTGAAACTCACATGGGCATTAAATAAGCCACAGTTAACCCGTGATAAAACAATCACAGTACAAAGAGTAAGGTCTTGTTTTTCGTAATTGGGAGTTTTGTCTAAGCATAGAAGGACCTTAGGTAAGAGGGAGATTTACTTAACATCTATGTTTCATGTGCACCCTACACGTTAATTGTTTGATGTGACAAGCGATAGTGTTATGATTTAGAACTAGGGTTGTTAATTTTCTTAACGGGCAATTGGAGGCAAGAATGGAGACAATAAAATGAAAAATATAGAATATAATCCATATTTTATAATACGTTGATGAAGGACAATGACAAATATTGCATTCCCTGCCCCGTTATCCAAAACTATATACTCATTTTAATAAATATATAAATTTATTTATATTTTTTTTATAAATTAAGTTACATAAAACTCAAACTAATACCAACTAATACATTATATATTATATATTTTATCTTTAAATTATATTTTTATTCTTTTAAAACATCATTAATTATTTTATAAAAATTATTTAAACTAATTACTTTAATTTAATAAATTTAAAATCATATAATTTCTCCTTTTTACTTCAAACTAGTTTGTAAGAAAAATTTATTAATGTTATTTAGTATAAAAAGATCATGTATTTATTGTTACATATTTTTATATTTCTTCTTATCATATAATATTATTTATTGGCCCGAAAATTTATTTTCTTTTCATCATAAAATATTTATTATTGAATAGTTTTTTTATAATATTTCTTTTATAATAAATATAAAAATTATTTTAAAAAATTAAAAAATAATAGTTTTAAAATTACTTAGATCTCTGTTCTCAGTATTATGGAGTCCTCATTCCCTATTAGAGATCCTTGATATGTCCCTGCAAGAATTTTAAGTAGGAATGGAAGACAAATTTAAAATCGGGATCAGGATTGGGTCCCCAACCCCGCCCTACCCCGTTGACAACCTTTAAAAAACTTATGCGTTAAAAATTAATAATTTGAGACCAAAGTGTTTAGTTTTAAAATTTGCGAACCTTTGTGGAAAAGGGGGCAAGAGTTTAGGGATTGAAGGCGATATTAAGCCTATTTAAAACTCTAAAGATGCATATGACAGGGAAATAAAAAAAAAATGTGATGATGCCTAAATGAGTTAACCATAAAAGAGTCTAGAAGCTCTGTTTCATATACTTGATTCCATTTTTTATGGATACACTCTAACACAAACACAAAAATCTATCTAGAGTTCCTTTTTCTTTTCCTTTCATTTTGGTAGGGGTGTGAATTAGGTAGAATTGAAAGTTCAAGGCCTAGGTTTGTTAAATAATAGTTCACAGGGTGCTGCTCTTCCAAAGTTTATCAGGTGAAAAAGAAACTCAATATATTTATACATGCATGTCCTTGTTGCTTTATTTTGGATTTGAGTGGGACGATGGCCTTTCGAAAGTTTGGACTATACATACATGGTTTTAAAAACGTACAAGTGTTGAAATCCAGAAAAGGAAAACATTTAATATGTAAATAAATTAGGAAAGTAATTCAGAGCCAGCTATTAGCTGTTTGTATGTATTAGTTGTTATGATTTTATTATTAGCTAGTTGTTAGCAGTTTTTTATTTCCTTTTTTGTTATTCCAATTTTACTATAAAATTGTGATCAAACATTGTAATAATCATAAGAAATAAAATAACAATTTCTTTCTTCAATCCTTTTATTCCATATGGTATCAGAGCAGGTCTAAAACCTAGTCATGTCTGATTTAACATCAGAAACTACCTCAGGAACCACTACCCTTCCTACCACCACAATCCCTACCTACTCTCTTGATACCTCATCTCTACAGATCACAGTAGATAAACTCAATAGAAGGAATTATAGAGAATGGGCTCAGTTAGTCAGATTAGTGATAAATGGGAAAGGAAAAATAGGTTACCTGACAGGGGAAATCACAAAACCAGCTTCAACCGATGCTGGTACAATCCAACGGTGGAGTTCAGAGAACTCAGCGGTGACCGCGTGGCTCATTAACTCTATGGTACCAGGAATTGGAAAAACTTATTTGTTCCTACCAACAGCAAAGGATGTATGGGAGGCTGTCAAAGAAACATATTTAGATTGTGAGGATTTTTCTCACATATTTGAAATTAAAACAAAATTGTGGCAATTGAAAGAGGGTAGTCGCGATATTACCGAATATTACACGGAGATACAATCTCTGTGGCAGGAACTTGATCTGAGCTCACAAGAGTGGGAGTACGCTGGCAACAGCACACGGTACCGAAAAAAATCGAGACCGAAAGAACCTTCGAGTTCCTTGCTGGGCTGAGTCGCGATTTGGACGATGTTCGTGGGAGGATACTCGGCCGCCGTCCGTTACCCTCAGTCCAAGAGGTATTCTCCGAGGTTCGGCGAGAGGCGAGCCGGCGACGGGTGATACTGAACGGCGATCTCCCTCCGCCAGTTGGTGGCCGCAATCAACTCCACTCGGCGCTTGCTGTTGGCGCAAATGGGAGTGCTGCTCGACAATTTAATAGCCCTATTGGGCTTGATGGGCCAAGAGACTTGGTAAGCTTTAATGGGCCAAGAATTTCTTTACCTAATGGGCTGAGAGATGAAAACAAGCCCACTTATGCAGCCCAAGGACAAGTGCAAAATGGACAATTTTTTGAAAATGGGCCCTCAGCAAATTTTTTTAATGGATCGTATAGCAATCGGGCTGAAAATGGCTCACAACGAAAAATGCGTTTTTGTGATCATTGTCGTAAGTCCGAACATTTAAAAGAGACATGTTGGGAAATTCATGGGAAATCAGTTGATTGGATACCGAGGCAGAATAGAACTCGAAGTTATCAAGTAATGACTGATCAACAGAAACCCCAAGACAAACTCAACTTTAGGGGGAGCATTTAATCCAGAACAGTTGGACCAACTTTACAAATTATTGTCCAATATGCATAATTCTGGTCAGTCATCCTCTTCAACCTCAATAGCCTATAAAGGTAATTACTCAAGTGCCTTAATCACCTCACGATTCCAAAAACCTTAGATCATTGACTCCGGTGCGTCAGATCACATGACTAATTCTTATCACTTATTTACATTTTACTCACCTTGTGCTGGTAATTTGAAAGTCAAAATAGCAGATGGAACTCTCTCAACTGTTGCTGGCAAAGGGAGTATTAAAATTTCTGACTCTCTATGCCTCAAATTTGTCCTTCATGTCCCAAACTTGTCTTGTAATTTAATATCTATCTGTCAATTAACTCAAGACTCAAATTATTCAGCTAAATTTTTTTCTTCTTATTGTGTTTTTCAGGACCTATCATCGGAGAAGACGATTGGCAGTGCTGAAAAATGTGAAGGACTTTACTATTTTAATAACACCGATGTGAGTAAAAAACGTCAAATTGTAATTTGTGATTCCGCATTTATTTCTAAGAATAGTGAACTTATGTTATGGCATTATAGAATGGGTCAACCAAATTTTCAATACTTGAAACATTTGTTTCCTTCTATGTTTTCAAATAAAGAAATTAAATTTCAGTGTAAAATGTGTGAATTTGCGAAACACAAACGTCATTCATTTTCAAATGTCCAATATAAGCCATCCAAACCGTTTAGTTTAATTCACAACGATGTTTGGGGACTCTCACGTTCTCCTACTCGTACTCATTCTAAATGATTTGTCACTTTTATTGACGATCATACTAGAATTTGTTGGGTGTATCTATTTAAAGAAAAAACTGAGGTTCGTGATATTTTTATTCATTTCCACCGAATGGTACAAACACAATTTCAATCACAAATCCAAATTCTCCGAACTGATAATGGCTCCTAATATTTCAATCAAACCTTGTGTCATTATCTACAAGAAAATGGGATAGTGCATCAAAGTTCTTGTGTCTTCACACTTCAACAAAACGGTGTCGCTGAACGAAAAAACAGACACCTTCTTGAAGTAACAAGAGCTTTAATATTCACTATAAATATGCCAAAAGAATTCTGGGGGGATGCAGTTTTAACTGCAACTTATCTTATCAATAGGATGTCAAGTCGTGTGCTTTCCTTCGAAACACTCATTCAAAAGTTTCTAACATGTCTTTCCATATCACACCTCCAATCAGAACTTCTTCTTAAAGTGTTTGGTTGTACTGTATTTGTTCACATTCACCCACATAATAGATCTAAGTTAGATTTTAAAGCAACCAAGTGTATTTTTGTCAGATATTCTCCTACTCAAAAAGGGTACAAGTGCTATGATCCTTCTACAAAAAAAGTCATTGTTAGTCGAGATGTTACCTTTTTTGAAGACACACCTTATCACCGAAAGTCCTTTCTTCAGGGAGAGAAAATAAATGAAGAAGCTCCATTAGTAAGTTCTTGGATCTAAATGATTTGAGTTTTAACCCTCCTGAAACCATTACCACAAACAGTGAACCCTGTCCAGAACCCACAAATAATGAACAATCTTTTATTCCATCTAATTCTATTTTGCCATCAATAGAAGAAAACTTATTACAAGAAAGAATTACAGAAAAAACAAAAGACAAAGAGGTCATTATTTATTCACGGAGGTCTAAGTTAAAAGGTAGGGACTTTACACTTGATGCATCAAAAGAGTCGGAACCCATGATAGATCCAAGTAATCAGAAAGAAGTCTCCATACCAGGTAACTCTAAATCTCCTATGTCTTGTGATTTGCCCATTGTTCTGAGGAAACCAACTCGATCTTGCACATTTCATCCTATTTCTAAATTTATTTCCTATAATACTCTGTCTACTAGATTTCGTACCTTTATTTCTGAACTTGACAGAACAGCAATTCCAGAAAACATTTATGAAGCTTTTAGAATTCCAGAGTGGAGAGATGTTATGGAAGAGATAAAGGCACTAGAAAATAATGAAACTTGGGATGTAACAGAATTACCGAAAGGGAAGATACCAGTTGGATGTAAATGGGTATTCACAATAAAATACAAAGCTAATGGGACAGTAGAACGATACAAGGCCCGCTTAGTTGCAAAGGGGTTTACACAAACCTATGGCATTGACTATACAGAAACGTTTGCACCAGTTGCAAAACTAAATACTATAAGAGTGCTCCTATCTCTAGCAGCATGTCTTGATTGGCCTCTCCAACAATTGGATGTAAAAAATGCCTTCCTAGAAGAAGAAGTATTTATGACTATACCCCCAGGATTCAGTCAAGGAGAAAATACAAACAGAGTATGCAAATTAAAAAGGTCATTGTATGGTCTTAAACAATCACCAAGAGCATGGTTTGATAGGTTTGCAAGAGTAATAAGAAAACAGGGGTATCAACAGGGACAATCTGACCGTACATTATTTTTTCGACAAAGTGAAGATGGAAGGAAAGCAATCTTGATTGTATATGTTGATGATATAATTCTGACTGGAGACAATTTGGAAGAAATTGAGAGATTAAAAAGAACCTTGGCAACCGAGTTCGAAATCAAGGATCTGGGACAAATACGATACTTCTTAGGAATGGAAGTTGCAAGATCAAAAAGGGGAATCAGTGTATCTCAGCGTAAATATGTTCTTGATCTTCTTACTGAGACAAGCATGCTTGGATGCAAACCAAGTGATACTCCAGTCGAAATGGGAACTAAATTTGAAGATTTGGGAAAGATAGTTGACAAAGAAATGTATCAGAGACTAGTAGAAAAGTTAATATAATTATCCCATACTAGGCCTGACATAGCTTTTACAGTTAGTGTTGTTAGCCAACACATGCATCTCCCAAAAGAAGCTCATCTTGCAGCAGTCTACAAGATTCTCAGATACCTCAAAGGGTCACCTGGCAAAGGCTTATTCTTCAAAAAAAAACAAAGTTAAAGATATAAAAGTTTTCACTGACGCTGACTGGGCAGGTTCAGTAGAAGACAGACGGTCCACTACAGGATATTGTACATTTGTTTTTGGAAACTTAGTAACTTGGAGAAGTAAAAAACAGAATGTTGTTGCCAGAAGTAGTGCAGAAGCTGAATTTAGGACAGTTGCCCAAGGAATGTGTGAAGCATTATGATTATGAAAATTGTTGATGGAACTTCAAATTTCTGTTAAGTCACCAATGAAACTTTACTGTGACAATAAAGCTGCCATCAACATCTCCCTTAATCCAGTTCAACATGATAGAACAAAACATGTAGAAATTGATAGACACTTCATCAAAGAAAATATCGAAAATGGAACTATTTGCATGGTTTATGTTCCAACGAAAGAGCAAATTGCAGATATTTTCACTAAAGGTATTCCTCGTCAAAGTTTCGATGATTTCATTTACAAGTTGGATATGATTAACATTTATGATCCAACTTGAGGGAGAGTGTTGAAATCCAGAAAAGGAAAACATTTAATATGTAAATAAATTAGGAAAGTAATTAAGAGCCAACTATTAGCTGTTTGTATGTATTAGCTGTTATGATTTTATTATTAGCTAGATGTTAGCAGTTTTTTATTTCCTTTTTTGTTATTCCAATTTTACTATAAAATTGTGATCAAACATTATAATAATCATCAGAAATAAAATAACAATTTTTTTCTTCAATCCTTTTATTCCATAACAAGGCATTGCCTCAAGGCGCTCATTAAGGCAGTATGGCAAATAAAAATGCATCAATGCTAGTTTATTTGATGTTCTCTAAAGTGTACACCTAAGTCTACGACGTTCATGAAGAAGGTGTACGCACGGAGGCGTACGTTTTGATGTGTGAAAGGCCTTCCCCATCTATGTTAATGGAGTGGTTAATGGCGTTACTCACCGGTGTTTAAAATCATGGGCACAGGAATAGAAATTAGAGATCAAATAGAAGACGAAAAGTAAGATTTGAGTGGAGAACCACTGATATTTTGTAGCTCAAAAGGGAAGGTAGAAAAGTAAACTAATGCTCCCAAAACGGCATAGAAGAGCGATTTATGTCAATTTGATCAAAATTCAAAATTAGCATTTATATCCGGTCATTTATTGCCATAACTAAGTGAAATTATTGGGCTTTGATTAGAAATTTGGATCCAATTTAGGATTTAAATTAAAACCCATTCAAAAACAATCCTACCCATGCTCTTAAAGACGAGGAAAAAACAAAAAAATCAACAAGGGTAGTTTATTCAAAGATTTACAACTCTTGGTCTCTCGGCTTTCTCTTCCAGTAGAAACATATTAGTCCAGCAACAAAAAACAGCCTACCACCAGCCATTCTCTAACATTTTTGGCCCCTCTAGATTGTTGTTAAGTTACTTTATTTTGGTTTCTCAAATATCTCCATCTCTATTTCAGCCAGTTGCCATTTTTTTCTTTGCTTTGTCCTTTCTTTTTCTTGAATTGATGGTGATAACTGAGTTTTTTTTTTTTTTTCCTTTCAAAAACCTGTTATCGTTCCATATTAATTAATATTTTTCTTCTTCTTTTTCCTGCCTAACTGAATGGATAAATATAATATATATGCTTTTATTTATTAATTTATTGTTATTATATATGTGTGTGTATGTGTATATCTTGGGGTAAAGCGCCTTCTAAGTCCCTTTTTTTAGCAAAATGGTACACTTTAGTACCCATTTATTTTAAAAGGACATTTTAATACCCTTTTCATTATATTGTGCACATTTGGGTCCAATTTTAAACCGCTTTGTCAAAGTGCTGTCAAATATTAATGAAAAAAATAAACATATCTCACAAGTGTCTGAAGTTCAAGGGCAAAATAGACTTTTTAAGCCAAAATTTTATATCCAAATAAAATACCCACAATCTTCCACCCTACATAATCCTATCGATAAAGTAAAACTTTATCAAAGCAAATCCCTAAATCAAAATTTGGGAAATATCTTATATACATAAATCTCACTGTCTTGGCATTATCTAACAAGAATCTAATTGTTTTTTGGCATCATCTAACAATAAATCTTACAATTTTTTAAGGGATGGCTATTAAAAAAGTTGACCAAAACTGTGTAAAAGTGGCTTGCTTAAGCACAAGTGAAAAAGCTTCAAAAAAAGAAATAGGAAGAAAGAATGGAATAGAGGAGAAGAGAGGTGAGGTGGGAGAAATAAAGAAAATTTTAATTATCTAATTAATAGGAGGCGGAAAAATCTAATAAGTGGAGGAGAGTTGGATTGAAACTTAATGTCCTTTTTGGCAATTTATTTAAAATAATCATTAATTAATATGTTCATGTCCAATTCGTTACAGTACTATTTAAAATTGAAACTAAAATGTCCATCATAAAAAAAAAATAGTACTAAAGAGTCTTTTCAAAAAAAATAGGTACTCAAATGTACCTTTTTGCTAAAAAAAGAGGACTTAGAAAGTATTTAATCCTATATCTTGAAAAATGTTTTCTGCTCCTCATTTTGCTTGTTTTATCATTTTATGCTTCATTTTTCCTTTTTAATATATTAGGATCATATTTTGATATAACTAAAAGTATTATAGTTATTTATTTATTATTATTTTTTAAATTACGCCTGGTTTAGTAGAGGCAAAAAAACAGCTAGTTTTTTGCCTCTTTAAACCTTGACATAGCGAGGGCACAAACTGCATAATATATAATTAATTATCTATTAACTAAAAAATAGTAGGAAAATACAAGTAAAAAAAATTTACTGGTCAAAGGAAGGAAGCATATGCCCCCTACTCCAGCGTTGGTCTGCTGATGACCATGGATGATGAACTAAATGTTTTTTTTTTTTTTTCAGCCAACAATCCTTCATATATTACTGGCCAGGAGTCATGATCTTAAAGATTAAATATATCAAGCGTTTTCCTCAGAAAGAGAAAATTAAAATTAAAAGCTTTAAGCCGAATGATGCCTAAAGAGAGCAGTTATAGCATAGCCATCGGTACAACAGCAAATTTATCTACCATGAAAACATCTAATTGATAACAAGAGTATCTTCCCATAAAATAACATTTAAAATACAACTACTTGCCAATATCTAACATATTTAACCACAAAAACAGCAAAGGGTATGAAACAATATTCAGGAACTTTTTTGAAATATATAAAACTGATCAAAAGTACACGTAGACAAACAATCTCAATAATGATGGTATAGATGGCAATGAAGCACTTAATACAGTATCTTAATTTGCAAAGACTTGCCTAAATTTTGAACAAAAATTTTCTATCTTATAGGACTTGGAGAACAAAATTATAGGCAACAAGTAAAAGTTTACCACATAGAAGACACAAAATAGATAATATAAATCAAATAGAATAGAAGGATAGAAGTTCAAAACACTAACCTCATTACTCAAGAAAGATGAAGTTGTACTTTCACCATCCAACTCATGATCCTACATATGGATAAACTAAGGTAAATATATAACATTATGTACTCAACTCAGAATCAAGTTAGACATCATTGAATCATTCAACTACATATCGTGGGGACAAGCTTTCACTATTTATAAGAAAGCTGTACAAAATTGTTTGCATTAGCAAAAAGAACTACACCTACAAAAATGGAAAATTGTCTCCACAGGTATGCTTATGGTCAACTTAATGATAATTCAAACAAAAAAGGAAGCAAACAAGCATCTCAGACCCAACCCACCAAAAAGTATAGACTTGACAAGAAGTGTCTATAAGAAAAATACCATTAGCAAATCAAAAATTAAAAATGTACGTACAATGTGCTTATCCTCTCTAAAATATCCTGAAAACAATATATAAATTAATTAATAAAGGCTTTCTGCATACTTTATAACAAGCTGAGGCATAAAAGTTGGTTGGCTCCAGAATGTAACAGACGAGTTTCTATACCAACTAAACTGGGTGCATATACTAGCAGTATTTAGAAAATTGAATGCAGGGCAAAAATACTCGCACTGCAACCAAATTTTACAAGTCAAACATGGAATTGTACTCTTTATCTAATAAGCAAACCTAGACATTTCCATACTCAATAGAAACACCATTATAAAGTTCCAACACCAAACGATAATTTCATCAAGAACACTGAAGAGCTACTCAAACTGAATAATTGGAAAAGTCTCATAGACAATTTCACTGAAAATACCTTAACTCCTGATGACCTCATTCTACTCTCCAGCTCGGACAACTTGGCCTGATTAATCAACAAAATTAAAAAGGAGTAGTACATACATAGTCAACCAAGTTTGTAAATCAATGACTAAATTTCAAGCTTAGAAAGAGCATAAAAATGTACTAAATACAGACATTTTAATGGTTGCATGTCATACAACAGATAAGCAACTCAACAAAATTCAATAGGATAAAAAACCTCTGCAACAGAAGCTCTTGCCTCAGCAGCAGCAACATCATGCAAAGCCTTCGATAAATCCTTTCCCATTTCTTCCACCTGTCTCATTGCATTTTTTATAGTCTGTTCCCGATCTCGTGTTAGTGTTCGAACAATATCCCGCTCCTCTTGCAGCTCCTTTTTAGCCTCCGCCCACTCTCTCTGCAAATATGTCATTTGATCAAAAACCTAATGTCATACAGTATGAGGTGCAAATAGAGCACACTCTTACCAATTCAGGTAAAAAGATCGTTGAAACATCACAACAATTAAGGTGAGCATCATTCAGACAAAAATACCACAAGAGAAGACACCTTCACTTAAATACAAACTAAAAGAAAACATCTAAATTTGAAAATTTCATCCAGATGGACAGGTCTACATCTTGTTTGTTCAAGTGAAGTCATGTTCCTAGTTACGCGTTAAAGAAAAGCACACGTTCTTTTATGACATTTTGGTCCAAATAATGTCTCTCCCACACACAAAAGAAAAAAAAAATCTACAACTTGATTCAAAACACCTTTAAAAGATCACTGAACATATAAACTAATCTCAACCATACGTACCCAAAGACAAATAAACAGTTTTGAATTTCTAAAGTAACCGTAACCAACCTCAACCCGTTTGATATACTCTTCTTGTTTTCTCCTCTCTGCAACTCTAGCCTCCTGTAAAAGGCAGAAGGATAACGTCTCATATATCAAAACATAAAACTCGCTAAAACTTCACAATGTCGACATCCTAGTGAAAAGGGTAAATGCAACAAAAAAACTACCTACCTCACGAACTTGCTCAGTACTCTGTATGGTGTCCAAGCTAGCCTGCAGGGAATAATATGAGAACATGTATATTATTTTTTTAATTTTTATAGACTACAGAGACTATCAAAAGAAAACCTGCAGGCGGTGGACCCTTTCTGATAAACTACGAACTTCATCACAAGCTCTCTTCTCAGCATTAACTAACATTTCCTTTTCATGCTTTAAAACTGACACCTGTTGGTCACAATATATTGAGCGAGTATAATCACACAAAATAATTAATTAATGTACTATTAAATAAAAACTTCACCTCCATATTTAATTTTCTAGAATGCTCCTCGGCAGCTTGCAAAGGTTCATAACTTTCACGTAGCTTCCGCTGATAATCAATTACTAGGTGCGAAAATTCTGCATTCCTTGCCAAAACGCCATTCATTTCCTTTCTCTGATATAGAATAGATTAAAAATAACCATAAAGCACTCAATTTCACATACTCATGTAAACAAATGTTTCATATACCAAATGGTTCTTGGTATATAAATGAAAGATAAAAGAAATATATTTCTGGAGCTTGATCACCTGATATTCATATTCTTTCATAAAGCTTTCGAGCCTATCTCTAGCAAAATTTGCTTCTAAAGCCAACTTGTCACGTTCTGAACGTGCTGATATAATTTCATTCCTAAGAATAAGCCATTAAAACAATGTAAAGGAACTCTCGTTTTTAGAATTGCAATCGACCGGAAAAATTATGGCATATATAAGAACAAGAATAATATTATGGAGATAAAAACACTTTGCGTCTACATGGAGGTATTACTTGCAGAGCTGCTATGGTGGGCAAAGTATAGGAAGAAACAACCCATCAAAGTAAGAGATCCAATAATAAGATGGATGGTGCTCACCATTAAGGGCAACAATGTGAGTAAAGTTGACTATAAAAAATATTTAAAGCAGGTTTTCATCTAAATGATGACAGTGAGATGATCCATTAAAAAACATAAGAATGTAAAAACTAAAGATATTAAATATAAATTGATATATTGACTCTTGGAAATATTAAAATGAAACATCAAATGGAAATGAATGGGAAATGAACAATTGAAAACAGTAGCACATATTAAAAAATAAATGAACGGAAACTCAATCCATTAAAAAAATTACATAAAAATTGCTTTCCAAAGACATTTTGCAAATCAAGCTAGGGAGGGAAAAACCAAATAGATGATAAATTCTAAAAGTTGACGAGGCCAAAGACCATTCTAATTATAGTTCAATTGGAAATACGTTGATAATATAGTATGGATACAAACTGTCTCTATTTAGCATATAAAAATAAACAAATTTATGCACAAAAGAAATATGCGTAGAGAAAAATGTGATTGTTTACATGCAGAAACGGTGAAAAGAAAAAAACACAAGCTCAACCAATTTGTAAACGATTGAAAAGCAAAATTAAAAGCTAAGGATGACCCTTACAGTTCCTTATCTATCTCATGATGTGCACAACTTTCTTATTTTTTGTGTGTGATGTAATATAATACAGGATAAAATTAAGAAATTAGTATAATTTTATTATTTAGAGTTTTATTTTTACAATAATTGTTATTAGATAATATTTGTTATTAGATTAGGATAAAATATAGAGTATTTTGACTCCAATAGAATCAGGTTAGTCTTTTATTAAGCCGACAAATAGGCTTAATCGCATTGTAGTTTTTTTTATTTATTGATTATAGAGAACGTTATTCCCCAACTATCCTCTCTTATTCAGTTTCGATTATTTTTCTCTTATCTCTAATCTTCCACATAGTCCCTTTCCTTTTTAAATGAATGAACACTTTAGTCCAACGCACAAATGTTGTTTAAAATCTGACAGGAAACGTACACCAGAGGTCAGGTGACTTAATTCAAGGGTTATTTAGTATTTTTCTATTTTGGTGCCTGATTTGCAGCTTGTAGCTTCTGTCAGAATTTTAACAGGCACCATTAAATTGGACTAAACTCTTAAGTGTATATGTTTCAGATAGCTAAACGAGTCAAATGCACCATAAACAACAAGAGTAAAGGATCGATAATATATCATTAAGAAAGACAAAAGTGATAAACAAAGCCAAGGTTCCAACCTGCACATTTGCCTAAATGGACTCTAGGAGTTTCCAAATATTAAAAATTGACCATGGGGTGTTTTTAAAATAAAAATGGACCCCAGCAGGTCACAACATCTTATAGACGGTTATGTTCAAAGAGTTGAAAAATGGGCTGATAAATGAAACTCAACACAAAGGAAAATTTTGGTAACCGGTTATAACACGTTGCTTTAATTGACTAGAGTCTTCTTCTAATGTTTGGACACTCAAAGGTTCATTTCAGACAAAAACTCATCCTACATAGTACTATAAAACGTACAAGAGTATCCATGAACAACACAGAGTAAAAGAACAAAATAATATTTACCGAGATTTAACCAACTCTTCTTCAAGGCATTTTAGGCGTTCAGCTGCCTGCTCTTGGGCCTTTCGAGTAGCGTCCTACATCATTGCACAGTTCATCAGATAACATGTTAAAGGAACTAAGGAGATGAAAAAATTAAAATTAAAAATTAGTTCACAAAGCATTTCAAACCATACCTGAGAGCCTTCAAGAAGCAACTTGAGATTGGTTGTTCCATCTTCTGCAAAAAGAATCAATAAATTGTAAACACTGATGGAAGCATTAATAATAGCCACATGCATTAATTGTATAGAACACAGACCATTTATAAGGCTTAACAACAGGAGAGGAAAAGAGAAAATTTTACCAAGGTTCTTATTTTATTTCATCCAACATAAAACGTTGTCGTTCCTCCTAAAAGCGTTATGCTAGATAATGGGATGACAATCAAGATGACAGATAAACTAGACATGTAACTGTAAGATACACCATATGGCTATAAATAATATGCATTCAAATGATATACAAATATATCGATCACATCCAAAGACAAAGCAACAATGCAAAACAGCTATGCATTCAAATCTTTTTACTACTTGAGAGATTTGAGGTCGCTTGTCAAAAAATGGAGTTAATTTTTCCATTATCCCATCAGTTTGTCCTATTCTTAAGCTCTTGCCTTAATATTTAGTTTTCCCATTTCTCATTTTTCATAATAGAAGATTTATATTAGAAACATTATTGCCGGAGATGGTACTTTTTTCTGTTTTTTAAAAAAAACATATATTCTATTCTATTATATTGATATATGCAATAATTACAAAATAACAAATGGACAGCAATCCACTTACAAAATAAAGCAAGTTAAACCAAATATTAGCTATGTGCCCTAATCATTACAAAGCTTAGACCTCAGACACCTAACTAGGCGTAATTCAAACTTTTATATATATATATATATAGATTTTTCTTATTTTTGGCTAAAATATATGAAATTGTCAACAATTTATCCTTCAACAGAAACATAGAACTGCTAAAGTTGGTGGACTCAGTAATTTATTTTGTACAATTTGTTATTAATGACAGCTAGAGGATCAATCAAGTTTAATATCCATGTCATATATAGAAAAATTAATTAGCAAAAAAAATAGGATACAACTAATATGTTGCATGTGCTGCAGGCCTGGTATTAAACGAACAACAAAACAAAAAAGTCTTCTTAGACCTATTCGAGCTTGCTATTCAGGATTACAATATTTCATCACAATTGAAATTATCAAAAATAGTAGTGTACACATCCCACATTGAATTGCTTCATAGCAAATAGCAATTACATGAACACACACAGAGAAATGTACCTCGTGTCGCTTCTGCAGAAGCCGGGTAGGTCAAATGGAGTTTATGTTCCTCTTCATATAACCTTTTGTACATTGCAACCTGTGAATACGTCATGGAGCAAAGTTCTAATTTGATACATGAAAACAGCAGACAAAAATAGAAGTATAGAAGATTATAAGTTTAAAAACACCAAGATCATGCTCAAACCATAAACAAAAGTTGGGCCTCGATAAGGTCTTACAGAAGCATGAAGGGCTTCAATCATGCACTCTTGCTCTTCAGCTCTCTGTAGTACTGCAGCTACTCTAGATGTGGCCTCATCAGTATGTTTCTTAAGCTCCAATTCAAGTTTGTCCTACAAATCAAAGATCAAGAATATTAACCATTAAGATTATAATATCTAACCACAACACTACACAAAAATAACCCCTCAGTATTTTTAAAAAGAAAGACAAGAACAGATCTTTGCATAGACCAATTATATTTCTTTTTGCCAACCTTGAACTCTAACTCCTTATTTTCAATCTGGTCAGAAAGGTTGCGAACAAGACCTCTGAGCTGTACATTCTGCTCAACTAGTCCATTTATGTCCTTGAAAGTAAGCTGTGATAACATTTGATCAAGATACTAGTAAGCACATCCTTTTTAAGTAAAAACAAAAAACAAAAGGAAAAAAGGAAAAAAAAAAAACAGAAGTTTTCACCATCTGATAAATAAGCATCAAACTTACAAGACGTTCCGAGATTACTTTCTCAGCATCTGAAACCCCATTCAACTCGAAAGAAGCAACATTAGGACTATCAAGATCATACCCAGCAGATCCACAACGAATTTGTATATCCCGGCATTCCTTTAGAAGAACCGTAACCTACAATGTCAAAACAAGAGATTTCAAAGGCCCGTAATGTAAGTAAAGAAAGAGATCCCTAATCTCATATTAAACAAATAACAAAGTTTAATGCTGAATATATGACAAGACTTTTTCTCAAGTTAAGCATGATCTTATAGAAATAGATGGATAACCATGACAAGGCCATTGCCCTGCTCAATTTGTAATACATTATGCACGCATGCCATTATAATAATACATACATCCAGAACATGGGTCAATCAGAAAGCACAGATAGAATGTTGGTAAATAGATGACCAATTTCCTAAGGTAATTACATGAATAATCTCCCGGAAACATTATTTTACCTGCTTTTGGAGATCAGTGATCTCTTTCTGAGCAAGAGTGTAGTCGCGCTCATGTCTCCGTACGTCAGCCTAGATATAAAAGCATCATATAAGATGAGAATAGACGATTACACTCAATAAAACTAAAATAAATAAATAAATAACCTTCAGCTCCTGGATTGTCCTCTCCAACTTTGTCTGATCAGAAAAGGAGTGTTGCAACTTCTGGTCCATCTTGGAGTACGCTTCAAGTATTCTCTCCTGCTCCGCTGCACAAAAATTGACATTAGCATCACAATTTTATAAATTTATAAGTGACACTCCAGGATTACTGCCCAAAAATATAGTCAAAACTCAATAGTACAAGAATGACTGGTTCACTTGTTAAGGTAAAGACTACAGCCCAAAGTAAAGCACTACCTACTAAATTACTCCTCATAAATGATTAAAATAACTCTTACCAGACATAATTGACAATGAAGAATGCAAAAAGTAGAACTAAGGGTATTAGCTCTAATAAACACAACGGTGTCTGTCTTGATCCATGCAAATCCATTTCTTGCTGGCATCGAAAAAGCAAGATGTTCGAAATTGGTCAAGTTGTCTCACTGAGACCTTTTGTCTTTATCTTTTTGAGTTTTTTTTAATAAGAAACATCATCTTTTTAGAGTCATTAGCTCACAGAAATAAAGAATTCATTTAAAACAAGGAGAAGGAAAATGGGGAAGATATGGAGATGGGGATCAAGAACTGATAAGAGAAATTAGGGTTTAGGAGAAGAAAACTTGGTTGGTGTAGACCCAATCTTCGTTTGATTAATTCTTGAACTATGTCTCACTGGCTTATGTATTACAGAGAAGATCCTGCCTTTTGATTAAAATCATATCATATGCTGTATAGAAAATAAAAAATTTGTTGCTCTTCAATGAATTCAGCTATCTGCAATGTTGCTTAGAGTTTAGACACGTAGGCTTCTCTAAATAAGGTACAAATCAAGAAAGGCACAAATCAGTTCATAGGCAAGGCACAGCCTAAATCAAATTAACGATGAATTATTATCCAGTTGTCAGTTCAAGCACTGATTGGTACTTTATTCCACGTTTCTATTAGCATGCACTGCCCCACACAGAGGAAATTTACCATATGTGGACTGGTGCTGATCAAACTTCATTACTTAAGTCCCTGGATAAATAAATCCCGATTCTCTCTCATCTTTTTCTTCTTTTTTTAACGTTATCTTCCTCTTATTTCTATTCATGCAAAAATAACAATAGCTAAATTTCTGCCACCAAACAATGTGATCAATAAAGCAGTCAAGGTTGAGAGTGTGCCAATAGTAAAATTCAAATGCCACATTGGATTAGCCAGGTAGTTATTTTCTGGATATTCAATTAAACTTCAAAAGTCGGAGGTGGTCAGTAAAAATGCTGAAAAACCAACGTCTCAACATTAAGTAAAGAGAAGCTCAAAAATTTCTTATACCTCTTTCATCCAATATCAATTCTGCTTTCTCCTCCAGTTCATATAGCACCTGCAGAAACAAGGAAATATATGCAATTGCAAACTTCACATAAGTGCGAGAAACATGTTCTTC
Source organism: Elaeagnus macrophylla (assembly GCA_029378325.1). Taxonomy (NCBI): domain Eukaryota; kingdom Viridiplantae; phylum Streptophyta; class Magnoliopsida; order Rosales; family Elaeagnaceae; genus Elaeagnus; species Elaeagnus macrophylla. The sequence continues at coordinate 20,547,526 of CM055647.1, read as the reverse complement.
TCTCTTTCCTGCAGCAGGTGACTAGGAGCGAAGAACATATAAAGGTACAATTGAGTAGTATTCTGGTTTGCAGCAGAAATTGCCTCGAGCAATGAATGTACTTTTCTCCACTTTTGAGTGGCAAAATTTGATATAGATGTAATGTAGTACTAACCAATAGATAGCTTCCAAAATGAAACTCAAGAAAGTTTGAAGGTCTTAAATTAACCAAAAGCATTTGAACAATTGAAAATTTACCATTTAAGAACTAGGGTTTTATTAAGATTCTAACTGTTCAAGATTACTAGCTGTTTTTGGGTTGGCACTAGGCACTACGGTTTTTCATTTCTCTCCATACGTAGAAGCTTAAAGTATTAGGGAGAACAGGCTTGTCACTGACTAATTATTGAATAATAAATTACTGATTCCCTCCAATTCCAAATTTCTATTCGCTTCACTCCCATTTTGTATTATTTTATCTTGCCCTGATTCCATATTAAGAGATCTCACAAAATAACAAGTGAAACATCCGTGGAATAAAAAATTTAACAAAACCTGTGCAGAGAGAAGATAAACTAACTATGCATATCATACCCGTTGTAATACCGCCTCAGATTCCTTCCTACCCAACTGTTCATGTCGGAAGGCATCAACTGCCTCTTGGTATTTTGCATACATTTTAGCAAGCTAATCATATGCCAACACAGAGAGAGAGCAGCAATAAGAATGTAAACCTCAAACGAAAATGATAAAAACTGTGGCATATAATATATAACAGTAACTCACACTCCAACCATCACGCAAAAGTGAAGCTGCTAACGCAGTTCCTGAAACACCTATTGGAATCTTGGGAACAACCAAGCGATCATCCTGACTCCTCTCACAAGTTTCAAAAGATGCATCCAGCCTGCAGCACAGATCTCATATATATTTATTTGTCATTCAAACCAAAATTACCATCAAATTCAACAAACCACCCAATATTATAACAGTCAGAAAATTTATAAAATGTAGTTTGCCTAGTGGTCTAGTGAATAAAACCCTCACTCTCCACCCTAATTTCAAGTCATCAACTACCATTAGATCTTCAAAAAATTATGAATCATGCTTCCGTCTTCCATCAGGAATACCTAAACCTTACTAACATTAAGAAGAAGAAAAAAAACATTTCTCAAGGTAAAATCCAAATCAGGGATCAACTAAAATTGTTAGTTTGGTTGAGAACATTCTAAAGGAATCTCCTTATAGTATCTTTACTGATGCAATGCTGTAATTGTCAAAATATTTTAAACCGTCCAAGACAATTTAAATATACTGAACTTCATAACCATCTCATTGTCCTTATCTCCTTGACATATGGTTTACAAGGTATGCCTTGACTAAATTCCCGGATCTGTCAATACATAAGACCTATCAAGAACTCATAACAGAACAGTCTTGCATGCTTTACATGGATCCATCATCAGATATTACACAGTGCATCAAGATATCCAACAAATTTGTTAGAGAGTATAAAATTATAATATGAGAGCAATCTAATTGAAACTCAAAAGGGCAGGGGGGGCTCCTTGGAATTTAATAACAGAATATGACGAATTCTAACAGCTATGAATCTAATATTTTGTTTACCGCATGTACCGTATACATTTTAAACTGCTGCAACTTTATAGCACAGGGCTGGTGTGCATATTAGGCATACATGAAGGCTTAATTGTTAATTTTGATAATTGTGGACTCAGTTCAGTGTGGATCAGATTACAGGCATTACAGTTTTTACTACCAAATACTCAATGAACCATATCCCATAACCTCTGCTATCCTGTCCCAAACTTAATTCAAAAATTGGCGTGTAATTTCAAATTCAATTGAATTGGTGAATACACGTTTTATGCTAAAAATAAAAAAAGAATAAAGACCTATTTCTGAGGCCATAAATACAAGCTGTTTGGTCCAAGTAATAAAGACAGAAATCTCAATAGCTCAATGTTGAAATAAATAAATAATACAACAAGGTTAACACTCTAAACTCAAGAGATATAAATTAACAAAAGAATTGTCAAAAAATTTCCTTAGATGAGGAAACATACGAATCGGTAGTAAAATTATTCAGTGAAAGAAGATTCAACTCGTTTGATTTTCTGCTTGATTCAATTCCAGCCTCACACTTTTCAAGTTTCGCTTTCAGATCTGCAGCGTCCTGTCATTGTCAAAAACCAGAACAAACATAGAGTAACTATGAGATGCATATAGAAACTGAAGTTCTCTACCGACTACATATATAGACATATAGAAACGAAATTTAGCATTTTCCTCTTCCATTTCAAAATAAAAACATTATTAAGAAGCAAAACACCCCCACAAGAAAGAAAGAAAAAAAACAGCTACATAAATAGCACAGGCATCCCCAAAATAATGTTATGAGCATGTCTATCTATAAAAGCAAATTGTGATGAAAACACGGATTAAAATAACTAGAAAATTCAAACAATAGATACTGCTTGAAAACCATCAATTTGAAAATCATCAATCATATCAGTAGCAAAAATTAATTTATGGAAAAATGTCGTAGGAGTCCTTTTACTTTTGTGAAATATGGTGTTTAGTCCTCTAGCTTAGAACAAGTGATTTTAAGTCCTTTTGCTTGTAACAAAGATGTTTTTAAGCTCCTTTGCTTGTGAAAAATGTGCCAAGCAATAACAAAGTTACTTTCCATCCAATTTTCTGTTAAATCTAACAGAATAGCACATGTATCAATGTCACATGTTTATATTTTTCAATAGATGTACGCATAAAAATTAATGCTTAATTAAAAAATTATTCAAATATTTTTTTTAAAAAAAATTCTTCCAAATTTAAACAAAATTTTCTATAAAATTTTCATCATCTAATATCTAAAGTCACAAATTATATAATGAAAATTATAATTAAGTTTAATCAAAATAAATTGGAAAAATTGGAAAAAAAATTTAATTAAAAGTTACTTCATTAAATATATATCTATCGAAAAATGCAAACACACATGTGACAAATGTACTATTCCATTAGATTTAATGGAAAGTTAGATAGATAGAAAATTAATTTTGTCCTTGCCTAATACCTTTTTTTACAAGTAAAGAGACTTAAAAACACATTTTTCATGAGTAAAGGGACTTAAAGACACATTTTATAAGCTAAAAGACTAAATTATACATATTGCCTAAGCAAATGGGACCAATACGGCTCACCACTCATTAATTTATTATAATTATACGAATCTGATTTGGAGTTATAATCTCAATCAAAATTCAGCAAAGTACTTGCATATGATAATCCTAAATTTATGGCTATGAGTGATCATTAAAATCAAGTACTAAATAACAAAATTTAGAATGATGTTAGAAAGGAACAATCAGAACAATTCATATCATTTGAATTTTCATAGTTAAAAACACAAGAATAAATATGATGAACTTTTGAGATTAAATAAAAACATAATTGTATGCTGCAGAACAGTAAAGCAAGGGATCAAGATCAAACCTTCTCAAACTGCTTCCTTAAATTAACCTCCTTTTCAAGTCTATCTTTGTAATCATTTTCAACTTGATTCAAATGTGTCTGTACATTGTAGCAGTAAAAGAGAATAAAAGAAGTGCAATCATAAGTTATAAGAAACAGCAAAAGACCCAAAACAGTACCTCCAAAGCTTTTATCACACCCTCAAGCTCTCCCGCCTTTTTGGACCATTCCTCGGAACTTTCTTTATATAGTTCAGCAAGCTTATTTACCTATGACATTAATACAGAGTAGGATGAAAAATGTCATCCTAATAAAGGATATTAAGATGACAGGTTTTTATCATTTCAATGTAATGCATGTGAACTAAACTTAAAAAAATAATTACCAACACTGACTGTGACAATCAATGACAATAGATTAAAATCAGGTTGCATCTTCGAAATGAAATTCGCAGTCGACACTAAATAACATGGAACACAAAACTTCACTATATGGACACTTTCTTATTAGAGGCCTAAAATGCAGATGTCTCATATACTTACTGTTGAGAGCTCGGCAGAAAATTGTTCTTCATTGCCTGCTGCAGCATCTTTTGTAGACCGTAATTCCTGCAGAATAAATGGAAGTATTGTGCCAGTAAGTAATTCAGGGATGCTGTGCAACATAAAATTTATCAGACTAAAGAAGCCATAAAACCTCCTGTAATGACGTAATCTTCATTTCCAGCTCTCTGACTCTATCCTTGTTCCATTGCAACGAGTTAGAACATTCGTTGAATTGTCTCTCAACCTGAATATGATATTTGGGATTAAAACTTTTAGCATCACCTCAAGTGTGAGTTTCTAAAGAACTCAATTTCTCATTAGTTTTAATAAGTGAGCTTGTTTATCCTAGTTAAATGTTGAAGCTGTATTGTTTAGGGCATATAGTTATTATTTGGTATAGCTTCGTGCTTTCTTCTGTAAGTTGATTACTGATCTACTTTTCACCTTTGTAATCATTATGGATTTTAATATAAAAGACAAATATGTTGTGGGAGTTTGCATGCACAAGCATGAGCAAGGAAATGTGCTTGTATACACATACACACGAGGGACAGAAACAAAGAGATAACCAATAAGTTCAACACTAGTAATCACAAACAAAGGTTCAGAATACAATCTGAAAACAACAAGTGGTTCCTGATGGAAACAAAAATTATTGATAAAAAATTATGGGAATAAAAATAAACCAAAGGTCTATCAAATCATGCTGGGCAACAACAAAAGTTCTCAAAAATAAAAACTTACATCTGCTAGCTTTGAGGACAGATCTGCCTCAAGATCAGCATGTGTTCTACGCAGCTCCATAAAATTGTCAACTTTAGCTGTTAACTCTTCATTAAGCCAAGCATTATGCCTCTCAATAAGATCTTTCTCCTGCTCATCGCATCACAGTTTAACACCAATAAAACTCCAAAATTAAGATGAACAAATATGCGTAAGAAAATTTGAAATGAACTCTACAATCATCCTACATTAAAAAGACGTCCGGTCACTGTCATCTTAATAGTTATTATAATATACGAAGAACTCTTTTTTCATAAAAATCGAAGCATACGTTACAACTCAAAACAAAATAATACTTCTATTTGTGTAATGAAACAAGCAAAAATACAATGCTCCTTCTTGTACCATGTTAATGTAGTCATATTTGCACCAAATATCTAACGTTTCTAGAATTTCAACTAAGTAAACTTTTGTTCAACAAAAAAGATAAAATATTTGTACTTGTGCCAGGGTTTAGGAATAAGGTTCCCATGTTAACATAGAATACCCACTTAAAGAACATGTAGATGCTGCCAGTACAAAGGTATCTAACATAGATAGAAAGAAAAATAAAACTACAATCTCAACATTACGACTCAATCAAAAAGATATTTATAAAGCATCCATAATTCTCTCTCATGAATCTGTTACCCTCCATTTTGCTTCAACTTCTATGATCAAGTAATGCATTTCAACATATAATTGTCAAGATAAAAACTAACACCAGGTAGGGATAATGACCTGCAAAAGACGAGCACAAGCAGCCTGAGTTCGTGACAACTCGGCTGATATCTCACTCAGACATGCCTCCCTCTGTGCAGTATTATCCGACATCTCGACCTTCACAATCATCATAATCATAAAAATGTTAACGACCATTCGTCCATTTTCAAAATATTAAATAACAGAAAAGGGGAAAAACTTACAATCTTATCAAGATAGCTCTTAATTGTAGCATTTTTCTCACTTATCTCCAAATCCTTCTGCTCCACCAACTCTATAAGCTGTCTCTTCGACTTATGAAGCTCTGAAACCTCCGCTTTCAGCCTCTCAACCTCACCATCTTTCTCAATCTAAATAAACGCAAAAATCATGATCCTAATCAATCTGAAAAACTTCTCGGTAAAGTAAGAATCAAATAAATGAAACGCAAATCAAATTGCACAAAGATAACAGCAGACCACTAAACAAAAGCTTCAAAGTTATTAATGAACAAATCAAAAGCTGTTCTTACGGAATGCAAATGAAGCTGGTGCTTGTCAGCCCGGACTTGGGCGAGTTCAGAATTGCGTTCGTCAAGGGAAGACTGAAGCTGAGCGTTGTGAGACTGAAGCTCGGAGAAGTCGGTAGATAAAGAAAGGTACTTCTGCTCGAGCATAGAGCAAGTCTGCTCAGCAGTCATGAAAGACGCATCGGCTTGAGCCCTAACCGTCTCTAGCTCGTTGTAGAGATTACGGATGAAAGCATCGGCCTTGTCAGCCACCAGAACGGGATCGTTCCGGAGCTGAGAGAACTCTTCGTTGGACACGAAGAGCGGCATGGTAAGGAATTGGGAATTGAGATTGCCTAGTCGCAATCACTGGAGGACATAAAATTGGGCGATGGAAAGAGTGGGAAATTTTTGAAGATTGGCTCGTAATAATGGCTCGTAAGGAATAGGACAATAAAGAACATGATATTTAACGTTATGTATGATTGATCGAATGTAATCATAATTGTAATTATAATAGTATTTGAAAAAAGTTTTTAATTACGGATCTAATAAACCTAGAGGGGCTGAATAGGTTATTTTCAATTTTCAACAAATATTATATAATCTAATCACAACGGCCAGACATGCAATCGCGTGTAAAGATAAATGCGGAATAATAAAACAACACACGATATTTTTAGGTGGAAACAACCTAGGCCACAACAATGACCTAAGAGGAAAACCACCGGTCCACCGGACCACCTAATTATCCACTATGAAAATAATGTTCAATTACAACCATAGAGTCCAGAACTACCCGTCGCAGATAGATCCCCCTTTCTGTAATTTACTTACGAGCCGCTTGCTCCTTTCACAGCCTCCAATAGTTAGATGTCTGGATCCGGACCAACGTTCCGATCTACTTGAGTCACACAAGATCAACCGAACCCGTCACCTTCAATAATTTCGAGTCACACGAAATACTGAAGCCGTCACCTGTAACGTTAGCACAATAACACAAGTGCAATGCGTGTCCTAGAGCGGATTCAAACAATGAATAATCCTAACTAGCAAATATACTAACATGCGATGTAAAAACAATATCAGCTAGCAAACCCTAGAACATTCAATTAAGCTCAATATCATGCAAATCAATTAGGCATATGAATATAACATGAGAAAGCCTAAGAACAATAGATGAAGAGAATAAGCACAATTCAGATGCTAGAAAGTATTAGTGCTATGTAATTCTAAATGCTCAAGTTAATTGATTATGCATAAACATCCCTTCACTTATATAGAGTCCAATCCTAGTTCAAATAGAATTTGCAATTCACTATAACTCTTTTCCTATCAGGATTTACCAATTACCACAATTATCCTCAAATAAGAATACTGTTCTTAACATTAAATGTGGTCAATTAGGTAAAAGAAACATAAGGGTCGAATTAAGAAATAGAGTTTGAGTAGGAATATAATACTGGCTCGATCGATCGACAGGCCGTCTCGATCGATCGAGAAGGTCTCGATCGATCGATACACAAAACTCGATCGATCTAACTCAAACAGAGAGAACCTGGATCGAAGTTGTTCTATACTCGATCGATCGAACATGGTTCGATCGATCGGTCCAATTGCTCGATCGATCCAGTCCAAACAGAGAGCACCTAGATCGAAGTTGTCTCAGTCTCGATCGATCGATCACTCGATCGATCGAACAATACTCTCGATCGATCGACCAACATGTGCACAATACATTTTTCGTTACGATCCATACTAAGTGTCGTGCTCAATTGTGTGCAGATGTATGCATGATGGAATATTATACCTGTCATATGGGCGTTGCAAGCTTAGTGACTCCATCATCACGTGTGGTCTGAATAATTGTTGAATTCCTATTCTAGATTACAATCAAACATTTTGTCCACGAAAATTGCCAATACAAAATAAACCTTACAATCTCCCCCTTTGGCATTTTCGTGTGACAAAATCACTCTCTCACTACATAACGCTCAAGGTTAAAATATCATTACATCAATTACATAGTGGACTGTCTATGATCTGGTGGACCATCTTCGCTTGATACTTGATACGCTCGGTCCACTGAAATTAGACAAACAAATAGCACACAAATGTGGCTTGAAAGCCTCATTGCTTATTAGTTCAGTGTACATAAAAGTGCGAAAGATATGTAGTGTATGTGGACATGAATCTTTCTCCCCCACAACTAATAAATGCAACATCTCCCCCTAAATTCGATCTCCATAGCAACATGAATAACATGAATCTTTCTCCCCCTTTTTGGCATACGAAATTGACAAATCATGAAACACTAAAGATGACAAGGGTCACTCTCAACAAGGTGGGCTAAAAATGCATAAGAGCACACATGTATATGTCCAAGGCATGTAGGAGGAATTGCATTAAGTCAAAAGAAGAATAATGAAATATGTATGCAATGACTCCTAAGTTCTATGACTCTCTAGACGAAAAATAAATTCAAAAGAAATTTTTTTTTTTATTTACCACACAAAGTAATGAACTCATTTAACACGAATAAGCATACAACCAATTGAAAAAATTATTTTTGCTTAAATTTTGATTATTCATTGTATTAGCAAAATAAATAGGTCACATAAACACGCTAACACATATAATGACATATTGACATTCACTTAAGGTAGTATACAAATGTGAACTCCACTTGTATTCCAATAATTTCATTTATGACCAATTTTAAGAGACTCAAAAGAAAATAAGTTCATCTATCATGCTAAATCATAATTGAGTCATCAATCTTACATAATAAAATATGTCTATGAAAAAAGAGATTTTTTTTTTTTTTTTAAACATTTTTGCTCTTTCTTTTTGTACATGCCAAATAGAATTTCTTAATTAATTTTTTTTTTTTTTTTTTTTTAAAAACATGTACGAGCCATAAATCTAATACGATGACTTTCACACTAGTTATGAGGTAGCCCTCTCCGCTCACTGCGGTAGCTTCACACATCATAGTAGGTAGCCCTCTCAATACTAGTTATTTCCCTAAGATGAAATATTTAAAAAATAAGAAATAGGGCTCAATATGATTTCGCAATCAAGATTAGCTCAAGTCTTAGAGTCTTTCAAAATTAATCATAAACTTCATAGATGACATACATGAGTGTTCAGTGGGTGTGTGCATAAGTTCAGTCAATAGTGTCATCATATGAGAAAAATGCAAATATGTGCAGAATTTTGAGTTGTAGCATAGAATATACAATGAGAATCAAAATAAGCCACAAAAGATAAGGTTGTAAAAGTATAAGCATCATTTGAATCCAAAACCTTGTAGACCCCTTTTTTTTTTTTTTTTTTTTTTTTAATCCAAAAAAAAATTAACAATAAAAAACGAAATAAACCAAAAAAAATACTCACCTAGGGTCATTTAAGCACTCAAACAAAAGTACCTAGGTGGTCTAGCAATAGTGATCAATTGATAGGAAACATGCAATCTTTCTTAACCCAAATTTTCATGAATTTTGATTTCTTTATGTTTTTGGGTTGAGACTTAATTGCATTAGATTTTAAAGGCATACTCTTAGGCTCATATTTCCTATTCAAATTCAACATAGGCATGGTATGATGATAATTATGAGTTCTATACCTATAAGCATGAAGATGATCATTAAATCGAAAAGCATTCATCAAAAATCTACAGTTAGGTCGAATATGGCCTTTTCTATCACAATGATGACAAACAGGCACAAACTTAACAGTTTTAGCTACTGCAATTTTAGTGGGTGTTTGTGCAGAATTTGTAGCAGTAGAGGTAAAGTTAGATGACCTTACAAATGTAGTTTTTGAAGTGGAAGGTGTACAGTTTTCATCTTGGAAACCAAGTCCACGAGTATCACCGAAAGGCTTACCAATGCTCAACATCTTATCAAGTCGTTCAGCTCCAATTGTTAATCTCTTGACAGTTTCCTTTGATTGCTCCAACTCCTGCACAAGCTTTGAATTTTCCTGTTCAATACCTGCAAGACTTAAACTTAACTTGTCAAAATGCTCAGACAGTTCAACTTTTTCTTTTTCTAAAACTGATAAATTAAGGTCTTGCAAATTGATCTGTTCATTCAGCTTTGTTACAGTTATGAGTAGTTTATCTTTTTCTTTCTTGCATTTAATTAAATCAATAAATAACTCCTCAAAACTGTTTGCATTAAATTTATCAAGGATTCGTTTACTTCCCTCTTCATCTGAGTCAAAATCTGACTCACTGGAGTATCCACCAACAGTTGATGTAAAAGCTACGTAGTTAGAGTTGACATTTTCTGAACCACTAGCTTGGTCTTCATCACTTTCTGTGTCACTAAGGGTAGCATTGAAAGCGTTTCTTGTTTTCTTCTTCTTGTTGGCACAATCTGCTGCATAGTGTCCAAAACCATTGCATTCAAAACATTTAGGACCAGTGGGTTTAGATTTCTTACCTTCTGAACTCATTGGCGTGAATTCTCTTCCCTTACGATATCTTGATTTTTCTTTAATCTGTAGATCCTTTTTGTTGAACATTTTCTTGAGTTTTCTAGCTAGAGTGAGTAGATCTTCATCTTCTACATCATCATCACTATCGTCAGCTTCGGTGGTTTTGAGAGCAATTCTAATGTTCTTTTTGGGTGCTGGAAAGTTCATCTCAAATGTTTGAATTGACCCAACTAGTTCTTCAATCTTCATGGTGTCAATGTCTTTGCTTTCCTCTATCGCTGTAACCTTTGCTTCAAAGCATTCTGGTAATGAGCATAAGACTTTTCGAACCAACCTGCGTTCATCAATTTTATCTCCAAGATTTGAAGAAGAGTTAGCAATATCACATAAATTAGCATAAAAATCAGAAAACGTTTCATCCTCCTTCATTCTAAGATTTTCAAACTTAGTAGCTAGCATGCGAAGTTTTGTTCGTTTAACTTGGGACGTGCCCTCATGGGCAACCTCTAGAGTGTCCCAAGCAGCCTTAGCAGTTTCAATATCAGAAATACGTCGGAATTCATCTGGAGACACAGCACTAAAAATAGCATTGATGCCCTTTTGGTTCCAGCCACTACCAATTTTATCTTGAGAGGTCCAATCAATTCTAGGTTTAAGTGTGACTACACCATCCTTGGTAACCGTAGGTGGTTCCCAACCATAAAGCACAGAATTCCATACACTTTCATCTAAGGAACGTAAAAAGGCTCTCATACGAGCCTTCCAATATGGGTAGTTAGACCCATTAAAGTAAGGTGGACGGATTGTAGAAGAACCCTCTCTAAAATGATCCATAATAAGGTCCTAGGCAACACTAAGTATATCTAGTGACCCGCTTTGATACCAATTAAAAAAAGTTTTTAATTACGGATCTAATAAACCTAGAGGGGGGTGAATAGGTTATTTTCAATTTTCAACAAATATTATATAATCTAATCACAACGGCCAGACATGCAATCGCGTGTAAAGATAAATGCGGAATAATAAAACAACACACGATATTTTTAGGTGGAAACAACCTAGGCCACAACAATGACCTAAGAGGAAAACCATCGGTCCACCGGACCACCTAACTATCCACTATGAAAATAATGTTCAATTACAACCATAGAGTCCAGAACTACCCGTCGCAGATAGATCCCCCTTTCTGTAATTTACTTACGAGCCGCTTGCTCCTTTCACAGCCTCCAATAGTTAGATGTCTGGATCCGGACCAACGTTCCGATCTACTTGAGTCACACAAGATCAACCGAACCCGTCACCTTCAATAATTTCGAGTCACACGAAATACTGAAGCCGTCACCTGTAACGTTAGCACAATAACACAAGTGCAATGCGTGTCCTAGAGCGGATTCAAACAATGAATAATCCTAACTAGCAAATATACTAACATGCGATGTAAAAACAATATCAGCTAGCAAACCCTAGAACATTCAATTAAGCTCAATATCATGCAAATCAATTAGGCATATGAATATAACATGAGAAAGCCTAAGAACAATAGATGAAGAGAATAAGCACAATTCAGATGCTAGAAAGTATTAGTGCTATGTAATTCTAAATGCTCAAGTTAATTGATTATGCATAAACATCCCTTCACTTATATAGAGTCCAATCCTAGTTCAAATAGAATTTGCAATTCACTATAACTCTTTTCCTATCAGGATTTACCAATTACCACAATTATCCTCAAATAAGAATACTGTTCTTAACATTAAATGTGGTCAATTAGGTAAAAGAAACATAAGGGTCGAATTAAGAAATAGAGTTTGAGTAGGAATATAATACTGGCTCGATCGATCGACAGGCCGTCTCGATCGATCGAGAAGGTCTCGATCGATCGATACACAAAACTCGATCGATCTAACTCAAACAGAGAGAACCTGGATCGAAGTTGTTCTATACTCGATCGATCGAACATGGTTCGATCGATCGGTCCAATTGCTCGATCGATCCAGTCCAAACAGAGAGCACCTAGATCGAAGTTGTCTCAGTCTCGATCGATCGATCACTCGATCGATCGAACAATACTCTCGATCGATCGACCAACATATGCACAATACATTTTTCGTTACGATCCATACTAAGTGTCGTGCTCAATTGTGTGCAGATGTATGCATGATGGAATATTATACCTGTCATATGGGCGTTGCAAGCTTGGTGACTCCATCATCACGTGTGGTCTGAATAATTGTTGAATTCCTATTCTAGATTACAATCAAACATTTTGTCCACGAAAATTGCCAATACAAAATAAACCTTACAGTATTGTAATAAAATATAAATGGTGTTTGGTACATTATAATAGGATATATAATATAATTAATTCAGCACATTATATTGTTTAGTTTGTCCAAACAAATGTAATGTAATGTAATCAATTACATGTGTAGAGGAAAAAAGAATTACACATTGTAGGAGAAGGAATGGGGATTACATTACTGAACAGTACCAGCAGCTCGCGTTTGTCCTCTGCCAGCAGCTAGCGTTGTTCAGGCCAACAGATCGCGTCGTCTCGACCAGAAGCTCGCATCGTCCCTGCCATCGCGTTCGGCCAGCAGCTCGCGTCGTCCCGGCCAGCAGCTTGCGTCATCCCATCCAGCTCGCGACGTCCCGTCCAGCGTCCGTCCAGCCGTCGTGCGCGTCCTCTCTCTGCTCTCCCTTGCGCGCCCTCCCTCTGAAATTGTTTTTTTTTTTCTTTCTAAAATTGCTTTTTTTTTTCCTGAAATTGCAATTTTTTTTGCTGTAATTATTGTGATTAAATTTATGTAATTAAATTTTATTAATTGTTGTTATAAATTTCTGAATTGTTGAATTTAAAATAATTATATATTTTTTTTCCATTTCATTACATTACAGTGGTTAAACCAAACATTGTAATACTGATTCTTTTTTTTTATTACAGTGACTAAACCAAACACTGTAATAGTAATACTGATTCCATTACGATTACGATTACATTCAGCGAACCAAACTTGACCATAATGTAAAGAAAATAGTATTATTATTACAGTGTTTAGTTTAATCACTTAATAAAAAAATCAGTATTACAGTGTTTGATTTGACCAATGTAATATAATAAAATGGGGAAAAAATTACATTAATACCTCATATTTAATAAAATTTAAATAATTTTATTTTACTATTATTTTCTAAATCAAATAAAATATATTCTTTAAAATTATATAATTATTTTAAATTTAACAATTCAGCAAAAAAAAATTAATCATAACAAAAAATAATTTAGCATATATAATTTCAGCAATTCATAACAACAATTAGTAAAATTTAATTACAACAATTATCAAAATTTAATTACAACAATTAGTAAAATTTAATCACAATAATTTTAGCAAAAAAATCACAATTTCAGCCAATTCATAATAATAATTAATAAAATTGTATCACAAAATTTTAATCACAATAATTTTAGCAAAAAAAAATAATAATAATTTCAGTAAATAAAAAATGCAATTTCAACTGTAGCAAAAAAAAAAAAACAATTTCAGCAATTTCCAGAAATTTCCAACACTGCGCACGGGAGGTCCAACGCCATGGACGGCTGGACAACGTACGGAGGGGGAGACGGAGCGTTTGAGACGACGGCGAGTCCTGGTTCGACCATTTGAGCTCAGGGGTGAGTTCTGGTTCGACTGTTCGAGCGTTCAAGCACGGGGGAGAGTTGGTGCGGCGAAACTCGATAATAAACCTGGACAGCAGCGAGAAGACCGCGAATTGCGCCAGAGGAGAGCGACGACTTCGACCCCCATGGTCGGCGCACGAACAGCAATGGGCAATTTCAGAGAAGACAACGGCAACAACAATTTCAGCATGAACAGCACACATAATGTAAAAGTGTTTACGTCTCCCCTCACATGTAATCACAATTCCTTATTTATTTGTAATTAATTACATTACATTACATCTATTTAACACAACCCAACATTGTAATGGACTGAATCAATTACATTACTTATTCTATTATAACCAACTAAACACACCCTAAGGATCGTTTAAGGAAACAGGGACCCTCAATTATCAGGCCTAATTACAAATTCCCAAACAAACAAACAAAAAACATACTAGTTTAGCTTTTACATAGGAAAATTCTAGAAAAATAAGTCTTATTTCGAAACACCTATTAAATTCCTAATATTTTGAGCTTAAAATATTAAAAATATAAAACATTGAAGATAAATATATCAAATATATAAAAGAAGTGAAAATTTTCGAAGAAAATAGAGACAAAAAACAATTAAAATAATTATATATAATTTTTTTCTGTAAATTATGCAGTGATTCAGTAAGGCCTACTGAACATTACATACATATTCAATAAACTCTACTTAACTATACATCGTATAATACCATGTGAAATATTTATTTAGTGCAAATCAGGAAGGTTGAATAGAAGTTATCGAATAAGATTTAGTAACCCCTACCGAACCTCCCTGATTTTCACTAAATAAATATTTCACATGGCATTATACAATGTATGATTTTGTAGGGTTTATTGAACACGTATAAAACGTTCATTAAGCCTTACCAAATCACTGTACGATTTGTAAAAACAAAATTATATATAACTTTTTTAATTGCTTTTTATTTATATATTCTTAAAAAAAAATTAACTTTTTTTATATTTTTGATGATATCTTCTATTTTTTTAATATTTTAAGTTCAAAATATTATGATTTTGAAATTATTGATAGTAAATATGGAGGTAGATGTGAATAAAGAAGAAATTAAAGGATGTATAGGATTTTTTTTTAAGAAGGGTTTTTTTAGGAGAGTGGGATGTAGAGTATGTAATGTATTATTTAGTTAAAAAAAAAAGAAATAAAATTATAATTTCATTATATTTTAAAATATTTTATTATTTAACATCATGTTTCAAAATAAAATTTAAAATTTTTCAAAAATTTTCCTTATTCATTGTATTAATAATTTTTTTAAAATTAATATATATTAATTATCAAACTACTATAAATATAAATGTATTAATATTTATTTATTTTTTTAAACATTTTTATTTATAAAAATCTATCCATCATAATTAATAAAATTTAATTTAATTTAACCTAAAATTTTTCATAGAAAATTATCTAAAAAATAATTAAAACATTTATATTTATTATAAATAATTAATTAATACATATTAATTTAAAATTGTGGCCAATATATCTAAACTAAAATATCAAGTGCATGCTGGCATTTTCGTTATTGGACTTAGCCATTGTGTAACATTATCCAAAAGAAAACTATTGGCTACTTCTCTTAACCAAAATAAATTTTGTGGCATATTAGGTTTGGTCAGTTTGCTTTTGTTCTCAGAGTTTTTTTTTTTTTTTTTTAAGCTTATATAAATAGTACAAGTTTAATAATTTTTTAGTAAATTACATAAATTTTATTACTTACATAAAATTATTAAAATTCTATTTGATCGTTGAGATATTGAGTTAAATTAACTCATTTACGTTCATGTTCATGCCAGTAGAAGTATTTTTCAAATAATAATTTTTTTTTATGAATAATACATAGACAAAATTTAACCTAATTTTTTTATCAGCAATTAAAATAAAATTTTAGTGTTTATTTTATAAGAACAATAAAATTTATATGATCCACTAAATCTAAAAACCTATAAAACTCTATTTATATAAGCTATCAGAATCCTAATTCCCTTCATTCATATAAATACGCTTTATAACTGAATAGAAAAAAATTGTCTAAATTTATATGGCATATTTGGATATATTTGTTTGAAGCCAGTAAAAACAACCCTTTTTTTCTAAAACAACTCGCGTCTGAAAAATATTTTAACAAAAAAATGAACGAACACATGTCATTATTTTCTTAGAAAAACAACAAAAATAATGTCTTTAAAACTTATAATAACAAAAATAATATTATTTGTGTTCAAACTTATATTTTTTCAATTAAAAAAATGATTGATATATCATTTTTTTTAACATTCGTTCAATTGAAATTGAATGACGGTAATTTAGACTTGTTCAATATTACATGTTTAAATTGAACATTCAATCTTATTAGAATGCTAATTTTGTTATTATAAATTTTTTGGTGTTATTTTTTTTTTTTTCTTCCTATTTTCTATGGTTGTACTTGCGGGCCAATTCTAGGACAAAATAATAGGCGCTGCACTGAGGCTCGCTTCTATACGAAGAATCTGCAAATTATCTTAATCCAAAGTCAATCTTCCACTGTTAGTATTGGCGATAACATCTGAATATTCCTATGAAAAATTAACTGCTACCAAGACCAGACCATCCTAAAATCGCCGTTGATGACAAAAATTGATCATTACACTTGCACTGCACAAATAAGAATCAATGAGATAATCAGACAAGTTGCAAGAAATACATTCAGAAGCCAACCATAGAAACCCAAGAAACACTTGGACAAGCGGGTGGAAAATGAGGAGGCAATGATTTTGACACGAAAATAATTAGCGTGGCTTACAAGAATCTCATCTTGTGGCTGAAGCATAACCATTTCATCGTTATTCATGTTCGATAACCATTCAAATTTTAATTCCTTAATTTAGGAATTGAATTTTCAATTTCAGTTATTTGGGAAAAATATTGAATGTTTTTTTTTTTTTTGGCAAACATAAATTAAATTTGATATATATGAAAGGAAAACTGTAAACTGGAATATAAATGGAAAACTGAGAAATTGAAATGAAATGGAACTGTATAGATTGTAATCTGAATTATCTGAATTCAACGAATAATTATTTTCTTCTTTATTGTATATCTCGCTCATTACATTTTACATGAGACCTGTTTTATATATATATAGCAGTTTTGTATTCTGTTAGTGCTGACACTCTATTGGTTGCAGCAACTCATGTCCACGGCTCGTATAACAAACAATCTAACAACCTTACATTTTATACACTACACACACACCCATCACAGCTACATGAGCTTGAACTACTTGTACACACATCATACAGATCAAACTAATTACAAAGACCACTAGTATAACTGCATTTGATATCAGTGAGTAGTTGAACTTCAAAACACTTCTTGCACACCCTTCTTCTCTGCAAGCCTTCTCGTAGCACCTTGTATGCCTGTTCATCCATCATATATTTCAAATTCTTCTCCAGCCTTTACAATATATATATATATATTTCTTTTTTATAACCAGTTTCTAATTTTTAATTTACACAACTTTTGAAGCTCTAAAGTTCAATTTCAAACTTATTTTTGAAAAATTTTAATTAAATTCTAACTATTTAATCATTTTGAGTAAAATTTAGCATAATTAAATACAGTTATTGACTTTTAGTGGCAAGAAATATAATTGTTAGGATATGTCACTATTTATTGTATTGATACATATATTTGACATATGAATTATGTGGTAAGCATGACATATAAATATATTGGTATTAATGTATGTGATATATGATTTATTATTAATTGTATATTGGGCTCTTTGACTGTTAATTGTGTTTGGACCTGCTTTGGACTCATTTTTTTTTCAGGCCCGAGCTGAACAATTTTGTTTAGGGCTAAAGGGCATTATCGTCATTTTACCAGAAATATATTTATACCCTCGTTAGGGTTTTTTGGCTGCCAACTGATTCATTTCTGTTCTCTTCTCTTGAGTCGCTTCGTCTTTTCTTCTCCTCTCTTCCTGTGTAAATATTGTACATGTTTCTTGTGAGGATTTGAAAGCTTGTAATCAGCGTCTGTTTCTGTGCATGTTTTCATTGTTTGTTCTCTGTAAAAACATTATTTTAATAGTGGATATGTTTACCCTTTTCAGTGGATTAGGCCGTGTAAATGTTTAGGGGCCGAATCACTTAAATCTGGTGTTCTTGTTCTTATATTTTGATGCTGGCACTTAGATCTGAATGTTTATTGAAATGTTTATGTGTGCGTGAAAGATTTTCGTGAAGACAGATTTTCACAAAGTGGTATCAGAGCGAGGTTGAGCGTAGTTTGGCCTTCAAACTGTCATTGAAGTGTTCCGAACACTCTGAATCCTCGAAAAACTGCTTTCTCCCTAATTTTTTGAGTGATTGGGAGACCTAGGGTTTCTAGGGTTTCTTGATCCTCTTGAATCGCTACTCTACAGAGTGATTCTTGGGTGATTAGGATGTCTAGGGCTTCTAGGGTTTTCTGATTCTCGTGCTTATAGATCCTATTTAGAGATTCTTGGGTGATTGGGAGACCTAGGGTGTCTAGGGTTTCTTAATCCTCTCGAATCCTATTCTGTGTTAAGTTTTTCTGGTGATTCAGTGACTAAGAAAACCTTTATTAGTCCTCTGAGTCCCATTGAAGAACTTGACCATTCGTCTTCGTGAAACAGGGAGTCTTCTCTACTCTCCACTTATCCTTTGTTTATTTTATTCATTTATAATGAATACACAATTCAAAATAAGCCTATTTGATGGCACAGGTGATTATGTTCTTTGGAAAAGAAAGATGAAAGCACTCTTAGTTCAACAAGATGTGCATGGTGCTATTGATGTCGATGATTTGCCTGAAAAGGCAACTGAGGCTGAAATAAAAAGGATTGAAAGAAAGGTTTATTCTGCTATACTCTTAAACCTGACTGATAAGGTACTCAGAGAAGTTTCTAAGGAAACTCTTGCTCACAAGGTCTTTTCTAAACTTGACTCTCTATACTTAATTAAGTCCTTGCCTGGTAAAGTTCATCTTAAACATCGTTTTTACTCTTTTAAAATGGATTCTTCTAAGGATTTTGAACAAAATCTTGATGATTTTAAAAGACTTACTACTGATTTAGATGACATTGAACATAAAGTGGAAGATGAAACTCAAGCTTTAATTCTTTTAAATTCTCTGCCTGATAAATTCAAATAAGTGAAATCTGGAATTATGTATGGTAGGGATACTCTGTCTCTTGATCTGGTTATTGCACATCTTAGATCCAAAGACTTTGAAATTAAAGATAAAACTATTGCTAGTGAGAGTCTTCTAGTCAGGGGAAGGATTGAAAAGAGGAAAAAAGGGTTTAGGGGTAAGTCTAAGCATAGATCCAAGTCTAAGTCTAAGAAGCATATCAAATGTTACTTCTGTAAGAAAGATGGCCACTATAGAAATGAATGTCCACTTAGGAAAGGTAAGAAACATGACAAATCAGAATTCAGTACTGATAATGAATCAAACCTAATTTCTGAGGGTTATGAGAGCTCTAAAGTGCTAGCAGTGAGTTCCTCTAGGTCAGAAACTGATTGGGTCTTAGATTCAGGTTGTACATTTCATATGACTCCCTTTAGGCACTGGCTTTGTGACTTTAAAGAAGTTAATGGTGGTAAAGTACTTATTGGAGACAATCATGAGTGTCATGTCAAGGGTATAGGCTCAGTTCACTTATCATTAGAAGATGGTACTGTTAGAGTCTTAGAATGTGTGAGATTTGTTCTTGAACTTAAGAGAAACTTGATTTCACTAGGTACATTAGATTCTTGTGGTTTTACTGTGAAGATTGGAGATGGTTTGATGAAAGTTTTTAAGGGTTCCCTAGTAATCTTTAAGGCTACTAGGATTAATGGTCTATATTTGTTACAAGGTTCAACCTTAGAATCTAAAGGAAAGGCTAGTGTAGCTGTTACCTTAGATAGTGCTACTCTTTAGCATAGAAGGTTGGGACATGTTAGTGAGAAAGGGTTAAGTGAATCTTTAGGAACCTTAAAGTTCTATGAATACTGTGTGTTTGGAAAACAAACTAGAGTTAAGTTTTCTAAAGGTCAGCATACTTCTACCCATGCACTTGATTACATATACTCTGACTTGTGGGGTCTTGCCTCAATTCAATCCTTAGGTGGTAATAAGTACTTCTTGTCCTTGATTGATGATTTCACTAGGAGAGTTTGGACTTTTACCTTAAGGTCTAAAGATGAAACTTTTAATACCTTTAAACATTGGATAGCTTTAGTTGAAAATCAAAAAGGATGTAAGGTGAAAGTACTTAGGACAGATAATGGTTTGGAGTTCTGTAATGAACTATTTAATACTTTCTGTAAAAACCAAGGAATTAGAAGGCATAGAACTATAGCCGGTACACCCCAACAAAATGGTTTAGCTGAAAGAATGAATAGAACCATCTTAGAGAGAGTTAGGTCTATGCTGTCTCTTTCTGGCTTGCCCAAATAGTTCTGGGCTGAGGCTGTTAACACGGCCACTTATTTGATTAATAGATGCCCTTCCTCTGCCATAGATTTTAAAACTCCTGAAAAATTCTGGACTAATAAAACTTTTGACTATAGTAATCTTAAGATTTTTGGGTGCATAGCATATAGTCATGTTAATCAGGGTAAACTTCAAGTAGGTCACTGAAATGTGTTTTTATTGGTTATCCTTTAGGTGTCAAAGGTTATAGACTTTGGTGTCCCTCCCTTAAGAAATGCCTAACTAGCAGAAATGTTATTTTTAATGAATCTGAATATTATTCTGATCTGTTAAATAAGTCTGTCTCTCACTCCTTAAGTGAATCCTTGATTGAGGTGGAGATAGATGCCACATCCCTCAATGATGTAAGTACTGAGATTGAGGTGGAAGTATCTGCAGCACCTCAATCCCAAGATATGACCACTGAAAGAACAAATACCAGTGATGATGATGGAACTACCGAGGAACAAAATGTTCCTCCTGGCAGTTCTACTGAGCTGAATGATTACCTTCTAGCCAAGGATAGGTCTAGAAGAATAATTGTTCCCCCTCCTAGATATTCTAATTCTTTAATTGCATCTAATTCTGAACACTTTGACATAATTGATGATTCTGAACCTGTTTCTTATGTTGATGCCATGAATTCCTCTAATGCATCTAATTGGTTAATTGCTATGCATGATGAGATTAATTCTTTAAATAATAATAAAACTTGGGTTTTTGTTAATAAACCTAAAAATGTTAAAGTACTAGCATGTAGATGGCTTTATAAGAAAAAGGAAGGAATAAAAGGTGTTAAATCTGCTAGATATAAGGCTAGACTTGTGGCTCAAGGTTTTACACAAAGAAAAGGAATAAATTATACTGAAATATTTTCTCCTGTTGTCAAATTTACCTCTATAAGAATTCTGTTATCCCTTGTTGTGCAATATAACTTGTTACTTGAACAAATGGATGTTAAAACAACTTTTTTACATGGTGATTTGGATGAGAAAATATATATGATGCAACCTGAAGGTTTTGTTAAAACTGGAAGTAAAAATCTTGTATGCATGCTTAAAAAATCCTTGTATGGCTTAAAATAGGCTTCTAGACAATTGTACAAATATTTTGATTCATTCATGTTAAAAACAGGTTTTATTAGATCTGATTTTGATAACTGTGTTTACTTTAAATACAAAATTATTTCAGATCTTGTTTATTTACTTCTTTATGTGGATGATATGCTCATTGCATGTAAAAACATGTCTGAAATCAATAATTTAAAATCACTTCTATACAATGAATTTGAAATGAAAGATTTAGGATAAGCTAAAAGGATTTTAGGCATGGAAATATCTTGGACAGATTGTGGTCTACTCTTGTCACAACAATCTTATCTTAAAAAGGTTTTAAAAAGGTTTTCTATGTTTGACTGTAAGATTGCAAGTATTCCTTTAGGTTCTCACTTTAAACTGTCTATTCATGATTGCCCTGTGACTGATGATGATAAGAATTATATGAATAAAGTTCCATATTCTAATGCTGTAGGTTCACTTATGTATGCAATGGTTTGCACTAGACCTGACATTGCATATGCCATGAGTGTGGTTAGCAGATTTATGGCTAACCCTGGTAAGGCTCATTGGCAGGCCGTAAAGTGGATTTTACGTTACATTAAAGGGACAATTAATACTGGTTTACTGTTTAAAAGAAATCCATGTAATATACCTGTAGTGTGTGGATATACTGATTCTGATTTTGCAGGTGATAAGGATAAGAGAAAGTCTTTACCAGGTTATATCTTTACTATTTTTGGAAATATAGTTTTTTGGAAAGCTAATTTACAATCTGTAGTAGCATTGTCAATTACTGAGGCTGAATTTATTGCTTGTACCGAAGCAGTAAAAGAATCCTTGTGGCTTAGAGGTCTTACTAGACAACTTAACATAGTTAAATGTGATGTAATTGATACTGTTTACTGTGATAATCAATTTGCCATACATTTATCTAAACATCCTGTGTTTCATTCTAGGTCTAAGCATGTTGACATTAAAATGCGTTTTATTAGAGATATTGTAAATTAAAAACTTGTTAAAATTGATAAAATCTCCACTGAGGATAATCCTGCTGATATCCTTACAAAACCAGTCCCCTTAACCAAATTTAAACATTGTTTAGATTTGATTAGGATGTCACATATTTAGGCATTAGGTTGAAAGGGTAAACTGTATGTATCCATATTTTGTTGCATAGTATCAAGGTGGAGATTGTTAGAATATGTCACTATTTATTGTATTGATACATATATTTGATATATAATGTATGAATTATGTGGTAAGCATGGCATATAAATATATTGGTATTAATGTATGTGATATATGATTTATTATTAATTGTATATTGGGTTCTTGGACTGTTAATTGTGTTTGGACCTTGTTTTGGACTCATTTTTTTTTTCCAGGCCGAGCTGGACAATTTCGTTTAGGGCTGAAGGGCATTATCATCATTTTACCAGAAATATATTTATACCCTCGTTAGGGTTTTTTGGCCGCCAACTGATTCATTTCTGTTCTCTTCTCTTGAGTCGCTTCGTCTCTTCTTCTCCTCTCTTCCTGTGTAAATATTGTACATGTTTCTTGTGAGGATTTGAAAGCTTGTAATCGGCGTCTATTTCTGTGCATGTTTTCATTGTTTGTTCTCAGTAAAAACATTACTTTAATAGTGGATATATTTACCATTTTCAATAAATTAGGCCGTATAGAGGTTTAGGAGCCAAACTATTTAAATCTGGTGTTCTTGTTATTATATTTTGATGCTAATACTTAGATCTGAATGTTTATTGAAATGTTTATGTGTGCATGAAAGATTTTCGTGAAGAGAGATTTTCACAATAATGATATAAATTGAATTCCAAAATTTTCCTTCTTCGAATTTGTAAAATTGAATTTCAAAAGGTAAAAAATAGAATTTGGAAATGCCACGAGTTATGAACCATAACTAATTCAAAAATTCTCAAATTTAAATTTGAAATTGGAAATTAAAGTGGTTATCAAAGGTGTCTTGAATTAACATAAAATGGTAATTAAAAAGGAACTCTTTGATCTCATTAATTGCTGATTTTTTTCTTTGTTAATGTTCAGAATGACTCTGCGATTCCAAGATTCTAGGTCAGAAACAAATACAATTTGAATTAAGACTATATTTAGGAGACTTTACTGTATGTGGAAGTGTCAATCTGTTCAGGAAGCTCCTTTATATCCACCTCAAACCAGGATTAAACGTGCCCCTATAAATACCAATGTCAGAAATTTACATAGACCTTGGAAATTGGAAAAAGCATAACACAGACAGTGATATTATCAACAGCTTATTCAATTATCATTTATATTTATAAATTAAATTTATTTAACTCGTTATAATATTTACATGTAATTAGACATTCTTCTCGCAGCCAAATGCATAAGATACAAATGTAATTGCAAACTCCTTTGTGCCAAATCTACCAAGTCGTCCCACCTTAAATAAAATTATTAAAACAAAAGAAAAAAGCAAAGCAAAGGGACAATTTCAAAGATAAGGACATAACAACCATGAACCAACAGCAGTAAAAATGAAAAAGGAGAAAAAAAAACAGCAAACCGTTTACATGACTTGAACAATTTACCCTGTGCAGGTAGGTGTCAGCAGACTCAGGCATGTCATAATTAATGACTATATTAACACGCTCAATGTCGATTCCTCTCCCCACTAAATCTGTTGCAATAAGAATTCTAGAGTGTCTCTCCTTGAATTATAGATGGGCCATGGCTTAAGCCTCAACTTAAATTAAAACTATAATAAATAATACCATGATTATCAAAAAATCCTAATTTAGCAACAATGTTGATGAGATATGTCTTTTCAATTTTCATAAAACTGTAAATTAAACTTGTGTAATTTGGACTCTTTAGAAGATATTAGTTTAAGTATATTTATTGAAGAGCCATCAATTAAGTCCAGCGGTCTAGGCTCATTTTGAGATTGTAGAGCCATTAATATGTACTTGAATAGTTGAGTACCAAGAGTGCTAGGAGTTCCGAGTAGTAATTAATACATACTGCAAAAACACTTGTTGTACGATATTTAATTTACGTAATAAAAATTATTTAAAATATTATGCTTGCAGTTTTCTGTAATTTTTATTACGTCTTTAATTTTTTATTTTTTTTTTCATAATTTATATAATTATTTATGATTTTTTTACTCATTTTATATCTTTTAGTATTTAAAAAAAATTTATTTTTTAATTTTATTTCATTTATAATTTTATAATCTTTATTTTAATATTATTATTTATTTTGATTACATTGCTCAAACAAATATTGTAATAATAATACTATTTTTTTTACGTACAATTTTATTATAATTATAATTCTTATTATTTTTATATTCAATAAACCAAATACCATCTTAAAGTCTGAGTGACCATTCAGGCAGCCTCATCCCTCTACCACTTTGTTTCCTATGAGAGGCCAGTTTATGCTGTTTATTCTCAATTCTCATACTAAATTTACATCAAAACTTGTGATTAAAAAATATGATACGTCGTTGTATTAGCTACGTAGTCATGATAAAAAGTTCAAGAAAAATACCATAGTGGAAAAAGAAAAGTAAAATCAAGAAAAGGCAACAAACGTGAAAATGCAATAGGCTAAGATGAAGAAATTGTTATGAAGAGTAGTGTATGCTTGTTGCCAGCAGAGAAGAAGAAAGGAGGAAAGCGGAAGACTGAAGAGAATTAACAGAGGCTAAAATATGTATTTTCTCTATTGTTTTAAATTTTATTGGACGAAAAAGCTATGGGCTTTTGATTAAACCTTAGTTGGGCTCATGAATTGAGTCAAATATTTTTTACTAACTTGCAATGTATGTATTTTCTATAAGTATCCTATTATATACTACAGTGTTCCCCTTTATCTTTCTCTGTGTGTGCTATATATTCAACATTAGGGTGACAAAATAGTATTAATTATTGATTTTTTAGAAGAATGATTAAGTTATATTACAATAAATAATAATTACAAATGTATAAAGTGGATTAATTAACTTTTTTGTATTAGACTATTGTATCAAAATATTGTATTTATTGTGTAAGATTATTTTGTTGATAAATATTAAATTTTTTTTTTTTTACGTTATGTTGTATTCGTGTGGAGTTAATATGTTATGTCAAGATTGCCACTAAACATTTTTAATTCGTGACTTTTAAGTTTTATATTATTTATTCTTTCATTTTCATTTTGTAAATAGTTTCTTTATGGTATATATTGTCTATATCTTTTAAAATTAATAAATTTTGTGTTGTTAGGTCCAAAAAAGGAAGAAGTTGGGTGCCCCAGTTTCTTTAATGACACTGTTTCAAATAAGGTATTTTTTCTCCCTGAACTTTCAAATTATAAGTTCAAACACCAAAACCAAAACAAAAATAAAAAAAAAATCCACCTATGAAAAAACCAAAAAAGCTAAGCTGGAAAGAAAAGAAAATACTAACTTTTTAAAAAAATTATATATAAATCGTTAAATTAATATATTTTATTATTTAATTGATAAATTTTAAAAAATTTAGATAGACAAAAAAGAAGTCTAATGGAGGAAATTTTTTTAAATATAACATCTTATATATTCCTATAAATCATAATTATTGATGTTATTTACATGTTTAACATTATTTTATTTTTTATACAAATAAACAACTAAGATTAATCAATTTTATCATGTAACAAGTTCAACTATTGTATGCAAGAATATCTTCAAATAGAGTCGACGCACACTAGAGCTGGAGGGAGAATCCCCCGTTTTTAAGCTATCAAAGTTGGCATTGTTTTTTTTATAGAAAATGGTAATTTTTACTTACTAGCTTCATAAAGAAAATAAATATTGAAAATTATAAATATATTTAGAAACATAACTACAAGTGACAAGTCCACAACTTCACATTTCGTACTCATAACTGTTTATTTGAAGAAAAAAAATACATTAATAAGAAAGTAAATCATAATTTACTAGACTTAAAATGAGTTGATAAATCAATAATAATAAAAATAAAAATATGAGTTGATATAGAAAATATGATGGTTTTTTATCAAATGGGTTTTATCCAGTATTTGGTTTTCTCTATCATGTATATATATATATATATATATATATATATTTTTTTTTTTTTTTTTTTTTATATTTGGTAAAAGTTTGATAAAAGCTTGACATTGACATTTGTTTCAGAAAGTTTTCTGGTTGGAATCACCCTCCACAATACATTTTAAAAACAGTAGTCATTCTAATTCCATCACATCTAAAATCTTGAAGTCCTAGATAAGTATAAAGTATGAAATATAACACTTCAGACTCAATGCCTCCCTTTGACCAGGAAAGCCAGGCTATGCCTCACAACAATTGCTCTTTACAACATTAGATATATGTGTTTAATTCAATTTGAATTATCATATAATGTATTAAAAATAGGGAGTTATAAGAAATAAGTGGAGTTATATATTGTTTAATTCGATTTAAATTAATTAAGTTATGGATTAATTAAAATTTAGATAGTTGGACTTGTCCAACACGATTTCGATAAATGTGGTCACTAATAGATTAAAATTTAATTAATTGAATAGTTATTTAATTAATTAGACATATGTCAAACTTAATTCCAATAAATAATATTATAACTAATGAAAATTAAATCAATTAGATATGAGAGTTAAATTTGATCAATTTGATCAATAAGTAAAATTATTTAAATTTGATCAAAATTTAAATAAGAGTTACTCACTAGGCCGTCACGAACATCCTAAGCAAGGTTTAGTATACTATACATAATATCTTATAGACGGGATGAAGTGGTAGTCGAAGATCAAATTTCAAATTTCAAATCAATAAATTTATAAATTTTCATTTTTCAGTATAATTTAAATTCGTTTGAAATTAGTGGGATGTCCAATAAATTATAGAATTTATCTATAATTTAAAAAGAATATATTGAATTACCAAAGTACCCTAGAAGAAGTGTATTCTGCCACTTAATCAAAAATTGACAATAACTTATTGGCTGTATACATGTAATTAGAGTAAATATCACCGAACTTTTTAAGGTTTGATTAATTATTTGCTTTTAAATTTTATCATTCAAAACTAAAATAACATTATTTTTTATATTAATTAATACTCAAAATACAATATTATTAATAAAGATGAGCTATATTTATAATTTTTAAAACCTTAATCATGTTAGAAAACTAGTTGATAGCTAATAGAACCTTGGGAAGGTAACTGACGTATACATGCCCCATAATGCATATCTCTGGCACATGTCAATTAGTTAATTAAAAAATCATAAATAAATAACAAAAATAATACATTTTAAAATTTATAATAATAAAAATAATATTTTTGTATTAAAATTTATATTTTTATAATTAAAAAATAATAATTAATATATCATTTTTCTTTGAATATCTATTCAATTGAAATTAGACGACGATAATTCAGATCCGTTTAATATTACGTTCAATATTACACGTTCAAATTGATCATTCAATATTATTGGGGTGCTAATTTTGTCATTATAAATTTTAGGGGTGTTATTTTTTATAATTTTTCAAAAATTATTGGCAATTTTCGAAAGTAAAGTTTTTTTTTTTTAAAACACTCACCAATATTTAGAAAAGATAGAGCTACAACTACACATCACCACACAACCAATGATTATTGCCGAAGGCTTAAGTGGACTTTCTTAAATATACATACCTTACTCGGGGTCAGATATCTTATGCTTTTGAGGCTGAACTAGCGGCAGCCATTCAGGCGGTGAGATATGCATATCAATTTCGATGGAGACGACTATGGTTGGAATCAGACTCAACATATGTTGTCACTCTCTTTCATACTCGATTTTCTTCGGTACATTGGAGATGGTATTCTGCTTGGGTGGATTGTTTAGATAAAATAACCAACATGGAGTTCCACTACTCACATATTTACAGGGAGGGTAATGCTGCAGCTGATAGTTTAGCTTCTAGGGCTCCTAGTTTATGTACAGCGACTTGGTGGTGGAATGCCCCATCTTTCGCTACCTCTTTTATCCATTCAGATGCTAACAACAAACCTAATTACAGGTTCTGTTGAGAATATTTATTTGTAATTTAAATTTTATTGTTATTTAATAATATTAATAGTTGAGCAGTTTCATGAAGAAGGTGCTAAGGAGGTGCCAACCTAGTTGGGATGTCCCGGTGCACTCACTAAAAACTGCTAACTATAACCTTTATTTAAAAAAAAAAAAAAAAATACGAGGTCTGCGTCTCAGTTCGTACTAAAAGGCATACAATTTTAAAGGATCGAATTGTACACCTCTCGTCTGAAAGACAACACATTCTCACTTGTCCATAATATCAATAAGATTTTCACTGAACCACCCCACTGTTGGTTCGAAAGTAGAGTTATTGACTATAGAAAAATTTTATTTTTTTTATCAATAGAAATTACCCAATAGGAAAAATATTTTTATGGGATGGGATTGAGATCACACTCACTGTCCTATCTTTTTCTTTAACCCAATTTTTTTTTTTTTTATATTTATATATAAATTTAATTATTTTTAATTAAAAATATTATTTCTTAAATTTAAGCATTTTATTAAAAAAATATGATATTATAAATAAAAGTACATTTTATATTTTATCTCTTGTAAAATAATTAAACAATTCATGAATATTTGTACCATAAATTTCATATATGTTAAGCATAATTATAAAATATTTTATTTTTATTTTTACTATAAAAATTGTGAATTTATAACATATAAGCTATAAACAAATATATATTTAGAAAAAATTTAAGCCTTGACCCTATTTTTAAAACTAAAGATTCAATGTTTAAATATCAACCCTACATGATATTATCAAAATGAGTATTTAAAATATTATTATTAGCATTACCTGTTATAAATTGCAATATTCACACTATTTAAATTGTTTTATTACAACTTTGTATGATATTAAAAAATAATTAAATATAGGAATGCTATACACATGAGAATAACGATATTGTTATTATAATATCATTACAATGGCACTATTTATATATAGAAATATTTAATTATATAACCTAATTTTTTTATATATAAATTTTATTTTTAATTTTTTACTGTTAGTATACACATATTTTTTTATATATAAAAAATCATATATTTTTCAAAGAATATATATTTATATAATAATAAAAAAATTAGCATATTTTCACACTATAAAACACTAACAACAAAGTAATATTTATATTTTTAGATTAAATTACTATAATATTAATTTTTTTCTTTGAAAATAGTAATACTCTAAAATAACAATACGTATGATATTAACCGGATGATTAAAAGTTAAAACAATATATATTGTATGAAAAAATATGCTGAAAAGATATAAATTTATACCCATTTTTATATATATTAGTTATATGTAAAAATTATTTGAAAAATTGAGTAATAATTCAATTTTTTTTGTTGTTGATAATTTTGTAAAGCACAAATGTTCGTGCAAAATAGGTGATCATAGCATTCGTTATATTGCATGTCTCGTAGTCTCGGGCTCGTAAGGTGCCAACATGAGTTTTGCATTGAAGGGAGTTGTTCTCACTTCTCACTTTACGCGCTTATTTCACGCCTCTCAATCTGCTTCATTTTCTCAGTAATTGTTGCATTTTTATGAATGAGTGTGCGCTAATATTTATATAATTTACTTTTTATATACAGTAAAGATCGGATCAAATTCTTACTCATTTCCTTCAACAGCTCTGACCCTCTATTTCAGATCGCTCTGTTAAACTCAACCGTTACTTCCCTGACTTTTTTCGCTGATTTCTCGCGCGTCACTGTTTTCAAGGTTTGACGATTTATGATTCAGTAATGAATTGACAGTCATTTTTATTTTATTATTTAAACTTGATTTGAACCCATTTACGATTTCTTCACTTGTGTGTGATCATAAACCATTTTGTTTTTGTACATCTTTCTAGTTTTTAGTGTTTGTGGTTGTTACATTTCACGAGTACTGTGTAGAGCTTATTTTCCAGAATTCTTGGTGTATAGGTAAGAAATGGTCTCAAATTTTGTTACATGGGATTCTTCACGTCACCGTCTATGAGGTCGATAAGCTGCACAACAGCGGTGGTGGCAATTTTTTCAGCAAGGTATGATTGTATATAGTACAACTAACGTTCTATTTTGGGTCCAATTCCATTATCGGACTTTAATACTTTTATTATCCATTTTACCAATTTTTTTGGTTGACTTTTCGATCGGAATTGGCTATTTATGATTTGAGTTTCTGCTACACTGTTTTATTATATTGGTTTATTGTGATAAAAATATTTGATATAAATAATAACCTTGTTTTAATAATACATGCAATTAGAAGTATAATACATACTTGTATGCGGAAGCAATTGATCTACGTTGATACTCCAATTATCTACCTATCAAATGGTTAGAGATTTGATGTATAGACCATAGGAACGATCATACTAAATTTTACGCAATTAGTCGGCTTATTGACTCTAGCAAATATGTATACATTATAATATGTTTAATCCATTCCTAAATAAAACAAATGCTTATTTAATATTTGGCTAATTACACCAATTTTTTCTAATATACTTTATAAATTATTTGCAGTGCCTATAGAAAAATTTATTTTAGAATTAAAATGTAACTTGTTTTTCATATATAGTTATGTCATCACTTTGATCCAACCAAAAATTAGAATGTGTTAAAAAGTTAATGAAACTGGGGCTTATTTTGATTTGTGGAATCTTAATCCTTGCAAGCATATTGAGCTTATGTTGTTGTGCGTTTCCTGTTTAGAGATTGCAGAAAATGCTTTTTTTGTTGTTGCTCCAAATGCATTAATGTAGGTTTTTCATGCTATGATAAGTTGATTACCATTATGCTTTTTATAGATGGTTTCTTGAAAAAAGCAACATATCTCTGTCTCATATCCTTCAAGTGTCATTGACATTATATTACTTTGCAGATTGTGGAGCATGTTGAGGAGAAAGTTGGTATTGGAAAAGGAGTTACCAAATTGTATGCAACTATTGATCTGGAAAAGGCTAGGGTTGGAAGGACAAGAATGATTGAAGATGAACCATCCAATCCAAAGTGGCATGAGTCTTTTCATACATACTGTGGGCATATGGCTTCAAATGTCATATTCACTGTCAAAGATGACAATCCAATTGGAGCAAGTTTAATTGGAAGGGCATATGTACCAGTTGAAAAACTCTTGGATGGTGAGGAAGTGGATGAATGGGTTGAAATCTTGGATGAAGACAAAAATCCCATTAATGGGAATTCTAAGATCCATGTGAAGATTCGCTTCTTCGATATTACAAAAGATCCAAATTGGGGACGGGGTATTAGAAGTCCAAAATTTCCAGGAGTCCCATATACATTTTTCCCACAAAGAAGTGGATGCAAAGTTTCTCTGTACCAAGATGCTCATGTTCCAGATAAATTTATTCCTAAAATCCCTCTTGCTGGAGGTAAGAATTATGAGCCTCACAGATGTTGGGAAGATGTATTTGATGCAATTACTAATGCCAAACACCTTATCTATATTACTGGTTGGTCTGTTTATACTGAAATTAGTCTTATAAGAGATTCAAGAAGGCCAAAGGCTAGTGGAGACATCACTCTTGGTGAGCTTCTTAAAAAAAAGGCAAGTGAAGGCGTTAGAGTTTTAATGCTTGTTTGGGATGATAGAACCTCAGTTGATTTGTTAAAAAAGGATGGACTTATGGCCACGCACGATGAAGAAACTGCAAATTACTTTGAAAATACTGATGTGAATTGTGTCTTATGTCCCCGTAATCCTGATGATGGTGGGAGCTTCATTCAAGATATGCAAATCTCTACTATGTTCACTCATCACCAAAAGATTGTGGTGGTGGACAGTGAGATGCCTAATGGAGGATCACAGAAAAGAAGAATTGTAAGTTTTGTTGGGGGTATTGATCTATGTGATGGGAGGTATGACACACCTTTCCATTCACTTTTTAGGACATTAGATACTGCACACCATGATGATTTCCACCAGCCAAATTTCACTGATGCAGCAATCACAAAGGGCGGTCCAAGAGAACCTTGGCATGACATTCACTCTCGCTTAGAAGGTGCTATTGCTTGGGATGTCTTATACAACTTTGAACAAAGATGGAGAAAGCAAGGCGGTAAAGATTTACTTGTTCAACTGAGAGAGTTGGATAATGTCATTATTCCCCCCTCTCCTGTTACATTTTCGGATGACCATGAGACATGGAATGTTCAGCTATTTAGATCCATTGATGGAGGTGCTGCTTTTGGCTTTCCTGACGCACCTGAAGAGGCAGCAAAAGTTGGGCTTGTGAGTGGGAAGGATAACATCATTGACAGAAGCATTCAGGATGCTTATATTCATGCCATTCGAAGAGCAAAGAATTTCATCTATATTGAAAACCAATATTTTCTTGGAAGCTGTTTTGGGTGGAGTCCTGATGATATTAAGCCAGAGGACATTGGTGCTTTGCATCTAATCCCAAAAGAGCTTTCTCTTAAAATTGTCAGTAAGATTGAAGCAGGAGAAAGTTTTGCTGTCTATGTTATTGTCCCAATGTGGCCAGAGGGTATACCAGAAACTGGATCGGTTCAGGCAATATTGGATTGGCAAAGGAGGACAATGGAGATGATGTACAAAGACATTATTCAGGCACTTAGAGCCAAGGGCCTTAATGAGGATCCTCGAAACTATCTGACATTTTTCTGCATTGGGAATCGGGAAGTGAAGAAGCAAGGAGAATATGAGCCTTCAGAGAAACCAGAGCCAGATTCAGACTATATTAGAGCACAGGAGGCTCGACGCTTCATGATTTATGTTCATTCGAAGATGATGATTGGTAAGTGGTGTTGGTATAAATTGCACTTTTTAAATTTTTATAAATAATATCATTTATGACTTGTAAATAATCCAACAGGTCTAATCAAACCAAGTACCAAACTAAGTCTGAATGCTAGTTATGATATATTTTGTTTTATGTTTCAGAAAAGCTGAACTCCTTTGGTGTTATAAGTAGTAACACCCTAGTTTTTGATTCCTGCCATTTGGCTTTGCAAGTCTCTTTGAAATTTGTGAAAAGTATTTCAGGTTTTACATCCTAGTCCCACTAACGCACAAAAGAGAGTGGGAAAAAAGTTAATCTTGATGCCTATATTTCTACAATCACCTAATGCAGTTTGTGTTTACCTTTGGCAGTGGATGATGAATACATAATTGTTGGATCAGCCAATATCAACCAGAGATCAATGGACGGTGCAAGGGACTCTGAGATAGCCATGGGAGCCTATCAACCACATCATTTATCAACAAGGGAACCGGCACGTGGTCAAATCCACGGTTTTCGTATGTCATTATGGTATGAGCACCTTGGCATGCTCAATGAGACATTCCTGCAGCCAGAGAGTAAGGAGTGTGTGACAAAAGTAAACCAGATAGCTGACAAGTACTGGGATCTATACTCAAGTGAATCTGTTCAACGTGACCTGCCTGGCCATCTCCTTCGCTATCCCATTGGGGTATCTAGTCAAGGAGAAATCACAGAACTGCCTGGATTTGAGTTTTTCCCAGACACCAAGGCTCGTGTTGTTGGCACAAAATCTGACTACCTTCCTCCAATCCTTACTACTTAGATTATGGTATGTCTCAGAGGAATAGTCTTACTTTCTTTTGGCTTTTCAACAACTTTTACATGCAATACTAGGATAATAATAACTACCCTGAGAAGCCTTATGACAACCTGCGTTTGGGTTATTTTAGTTTTATGTTTTAAGGCGTTTTATAGCAGCTCTCTGGTTTTTTATGATGATGACTAGTATGAATTGTGATTTTTTGTTTTGCTTATTTTGTCAATCTATTTAAAGTTAGTGTTTATTAATAAATATATTTGGAACATTCTAGCTCTAGGTAATTTGATCCAAAATCACTGCACAAGTTATTTCTTATGACGCTTCTGATTACTTATTTCTGTCCATCCATATTTTTCAACTTACTATTGAATCGATAACAATAAATAATAATTACACCGATCTTGGTGCATTTTACTTTGACAAGATAAAAAAGGGCTGATGATAACTCAAAAAGAAAGCATAGATAGAAAAAGGGTGTACAAAAATTGGACCAAATTAATTAAAATCCAAAAACGGACTGAATCGAACTAAATCAAACGGTTTTGTAAATCAAACGGTTCGGTTCGGTCCAGTTTGATTTTTGTTTCTTTAAACTGTTTTACAAACGGTTCAATCCAGTTATACGAATTTTTAAATCGGATCGAGACCGTTTCTTACAATTATTTTTAATATATTATTCTTTAAAAAAAAATTAAAAAATGTATATTAATTATATATTTTCTTATAATCAAAGTATGACTTTCTAATTTATTTTTAATATATTATTAATAGATTAATGTATTATTATATTTTGTTGTAGAATTTACGAAAATATTTAACTATAGATTATAATTGATTATATGATTTATATTATATTTATATTTATAGTATATATTAATTAATTTGTTTAGATTAAAAAAAAATATTTATGTTATTTTTAAGTTTTGAGAAGAAAACAAATGAAAACCGTTAACTAAATCGAATTAAATTTAGATTGAATCGTTTAATTTTAATAATTTTATTAGTCAAATAGTTTGATTAAAGAAATATGTTTAATTCAATTTGATTATTTTTTTTACTAAAATTTAGATCGAATTTAACCATAAATACTATAAAGAAATGGAAAGTGAATAATGTACATAGAAAATGCATTTAATAAGGGATGGGTAGTATCATACCATAAATCTACTTGTACACGTTTTCGTCGTAATTGATTAATGTTTTTTTCTTCTTCTAAAGATAGGCAACACAATATGTGTCGATTAACATGTGATTGACACAATTAATATCGACCAAATCAAACTGTTACCCCCCAAAACCATTCAAGTTGTATTGAGAACTTATCTATATATAGAAGAATGAGACACTAAGGGGGTGTTAATATTTTATAATGAAAAATAATAAAAATAATATATTTTAAAATTTATAAAAATAAAATTAGCACATATTATATTTAAATTTATATTTTTACAATTTAAAAAATAACTAATATATCATTTTTTTAACATCAATTCAATTAGAATTGAACGATGATAATTTAACTCCGTTCAATACTTCATGTTTATATTGAACGTTCAATATTATTAGAATGTTAATTTTATTATTATAATTTTATGAGGTTATTTTTTATAATTGATGAGATACCGTAGCATATCAGATTTATATTTGATTAAAATGATTCAATTTACGGTGCTATTTTTAGGAAGTGTTACTTGTTGAGCAATAAAGATTATTGTCAGAGCAAAGCTTCCACTTTTATAAATAAAGCTATGAAAATAATGTTTATTGCTATGACAATAATATTTAGTGCAGTGACAAATAGAGCTAATACTATTTTTTATGCAAGTTTACATGCAACTAATAATTTACAACCGGGAACTTTTTGCAAGAAGTGCCCACGTGTTTTTATTTTTGCTCGTGTTTTTAACAGATGTTATCATTTTTTTTTATAAATATAAATATGATTAAATTTCAATTATGAATTTTTTTTTCTGTAATGATATTATTATAATTGTTTTTATTATTTTTGTAATAAAAATGTATAAAATATTAATTTTATCTATATTATTAATTATTTATTAGTATTATTATTGTTGAATAAAATTATTAATAATAAATTATTATTATGATAATAATAATTAAAATTATAGTAATACTCTCACTTTTTTTATATTAATGTCAGGGCAAGTTTGATATTAATTCTAAAAAAATAATAATACTAAGATTCAATTTTGAAATAATATATTTAAAGAATAACATATTTCTATTAACTTAAAAACAAACAAGATAACATTGTTATTTTATATTTTATAATAAAATTTAGAATGAAAAGTTAAAATGGTCTCTTTATTTATGCAACAAGTATTATTTAATTATTTAACTTATAAAATATATCTTTAAGTTTATTTGCTTATGAAAAGGTGTTTGAAATTACTTTACTTGTAAAAAATGTGTCAAGTAATGACAAAATTAATTTTTTATTCAATTTTTTGTTAAATCTAACGGAATAATATATATGTTATATGCATGTTTATATATTTCGATAAATATATATCAAATTAAATAATTTTTAATTAAAAAATTACTCTAATTTTTTACAATTTATTTATATTAAACTTAAATAAAATTTTCATTATCTAATTTATAATTTTAGATAAACAATGAAAATTTTATTTAAATTTTATTAAATTCGATCAAATTTAAATAAAATTTTCATTATCTAAATTGTGACTTTAATAATTAGACAATGAAAATTTTATTTAAATTACATTAATTTTTTTTTAAATTAAAAAAATTGAGTAATTTTTTAATTAAATATTAATTTTTTTACGTATATATATATCGAAAAATATAAATATGTATGTGATACATTTGTTATTTTGTTAAATTTAAAGAAAAATTAGATGTAAAATTAATTTTATCATTACTTGACACATTTTTTATAAATAAAAAAACTTAAAAACACATTTTTTAAAAAATAAAAAAATTTGAAGATATTTTTTATAACTTAAAAAGTTAAATATCATTTTAAAAAAAAAAAAAAAAAAAAAAATCCTTACGACACTTTTTCCGATGTTAACAAATTAAGTCATGAGAACTCTGAGGATCGGTACCTATTGTAACTAAAATGATAAAAGTAATAATAATGTAAGAATGATAATTTGGTTTAATAATAATAATATTAAGATAAAGTTAATAATAAAAATAAAATTAATTTTTCATGTAATGTTATTGTGATAATAATAAAAATAATTATGATAATATTATTTTATTATTATAAATAAATAAGTGATTATGAAATGTGAAAAAAGAAAATAACTAAGAAGAGTAGAAAATTTTGATTCCGCAATATATAAACTACTCCCACTGGCCATGACGAAATGAAGTTTTTCCTCGTTTTAGCCGAATATAGTTCTTTTTGGTTCAAGGAAATTTTTTTTTTTTTTTGCTACATTCAAGGCTCGAATTTGAGACCTCCACCTTGTAAAGGTGGTTACAATGCCACTAGGCTACTAAGGCCTTGGCGGTTCAAGGAAAATTTAATTGTGAGGAATATTAAATAAATTTATATTTATTTACGCACTTATATTATTTATACTGTGATACATAAAATTAAATAATGTAGTTAGATGCAAATTAAGGAATGCATAGCATTATTCTTTGGCCAATATAATTGCTACACTCGGAGAGAGCGAGCAGCAAAGAAGAAGTAAAAAGGGTTATACACTCATACCATTAAAGGGCCCACCTACTTCTGAAGGGGGCGGTGGCTGCTTCCACTTGGGCAAAGAGAACCACACACGATTTGGGTAATTTTTATATCTAAAATCTAATCCTTTTTGTTAATCTAATAATTGATTGTTTTGTACTAATTATTGTGTTTTCTTCTCATTCTCATAAGGGTTTATTTATCTTTCTCTGTTGTTAATCGAATTGACTTGATTTTGATTTTTCCTGGATTAAAACCATCGTTCTTAGATCTTGGTTCTCCGTTGATTTCCATTTTCAATTTGGTTTTGACAGTTAATGTTAGTTTTATATAATATATAAAAAATATGAGAGATCTATAGATTGGAAGTAGGTAAATAATATGAGATAATACTTTTTACATCCTTCAAAGTTTTGCAATTTTTTTTTTTTACCAACTATCACTTTATATTTTAACTTATTATATTATATTATGTTTGTATCATTTGTTTTTTTCTTGGTTTAATCTATAATATAACCTCCATTTTCATTTTTAACCGTTCTTGAATATAGAAAAAAAATAAATATGTTTTTTTTACGAGGTAAATAAATATATGTTTTTTTTAGTGTTACAAATAAATGAATACATTTTTTTTTACTGATGTTATTAAAAATGAAATCATTTTAATAACTGAGTCAT
Source organism: Elaeagnus macrophylla (assembly GCA_029378325.1). NCBI lineage: Eukaryota > Viridiplantae > Streptophyta > Magnoliopsida > Rosales > Elaeagnaceae > Elaeagnus > Elaeagnus macrophylla. Next base: position 20,508,783 of record CM055647.1, on the reverse strand, counting down.
TTATGCATCGGGGGATTTTTTTTTTTGCAAAGGTCATTCATTTTTCTTGTGAGAGGCGAGACCCAAAGTAAATTTTATATAGTATATAAGTAACATGAGATATTTATTCTTTAAGAAGTTAACCTTCAAGATACCTAAATTTTATTATTATTTATAAGTTTGACATTAGTATCATGTTTAAGCAATGTGAGATAATATTCTTCCAACACTTTATGACTTTGGTTCTTATTTGGATTCTGGATTCAGCTGATGATTCAATCCTGTGTATTTTACTCTGAAATTTTAGCTCGTTTTGCTACCTAGAAAATTGTTCTGATGGACATAGTAGTGTGGTGTTTGAAATTGATTAGTGGGTTGGAACTTGGAAGACACTGATACAGTTAATTTTTACATCAACCAAGGAATACAAATTACAATATACAAAGGATTTGAAATTCCTGTAAAAACTTTTGACACATGCATGCCAGAACAAAGAAATACTTGGCTCTGTTTTTAATTTTTAAGAGCAAAATTGCACGCTAATAATAGAGTTTACATAAAGTGCAAGCACAGAAGGTATGAGTCACGAGCTGACAAGCACGCACAGTCAAGTCATAAGTCATAAGAAGACTCCACTAGCTAGCACAACATACAGATAAAGTTATGGGTTAACAACATTTTGTTAGTCCTTGTTCTATTCTTTTAGCCATAAAATAATTTAATTCGTATACAATTTAGTCCTGTTCTTTTGGCAATGAAACAATTTACTCTATGTTCTTTTGAATTTGCAACAATTTAGTCCATATTTTTTAAATTTATTACAACCAAGGAATGTGTATTTATCTTCTTAATAGAATAATAACATGTAATACAACATGATACTAAGTTTAAGTCTAATATTGTGAATTTATCATTTTGCCTATACTTCTGTGAAAATGGAGGCAACTAAAACTATGCAAAGTGATCCTCTGTTGTCTTAACTAGTTTGTGGATCTCACCATCTCTCTTCGATCAATAGATGCTTTACCATCCTTTTTTTTCAGAACAATAAAAATTCCATTCATGTGCATGCTTTGCACTTGGACATTGTATATTGCCTTAATAATTGCAAATTCAAAAAATAGGTGCTAAAGTGTTCCAAGACTAAAGAATATGGACTAAAGTGTTCCATGGTTAAAAGAATAGGGACTAAAAATGTATTTAACCTTAAATTGTAGTTCATTATTGAAGTAATATTATCGTGCATAAGCTATCTAAGTTGAAATTTTAACAAACTTAAAAGGAAGTATTATATAGTATATTGTTGACTGTGAAATGGAGATATATTATGAAGAACAGAAAGAAAATTGAGAAAGATAATTGAATTGGGTTTGAAATGCCTCGTTACTTTTGAGACTTAGCCATGCTTTAATATTTGCTTGACTAAAAAAATATTTATTCTTTCTATCATTCTCTAAGTTTGATTTCTTTGTGGAATTTATATAATCATGATTTTGTAACAGTACAGAAAGTGTTTTGTTACAGAGCAGTGGTTGTCTAGCACACCATACTAAGCTCAAAACATTTGATTCTTCGAATGAGCCACCAGAGACTTTTACAAATCAGCGTCAGACAGTAAGAAAACCAAGCATTTTGGAGGATTTTTGGTCCAGTAGTGCGTGTTATGGACAACAGTGCCCTTCAGTCACAGGGAAGCATCTCATCAATCATCACTAGCAACCAAACACTTGATCCCAATGGTGGTGCTAGCAGTGCTAATACCCCTGAATTTGTAAATAACGGCAAGTTTTTGTACTCGGATTTTGTTTAACTGTAATGAGTGGAATGACATGTTCATGTCAAATTAGGAAAATTTGATGAATACAAATTCATAATTACACATTATGTAAAATGCATAATTTTTTTTTTACTTCGTTGCATTCGGTAAACTTTAAAGACTCACCCTTGCATCAGTTAAGGATCTCCTTGTGGACCTTTCCGGTAAGGTTTCCATATTGCAGTTCATGCCTCATAATTCCAATTTTGCCTCAATATTTGTAGATAATTTTGCATGTTAGTATTATGTTGTTCACTTCTCTGGTATATATATGTATGCGTCTACATGTGTGTTTAATGATACATTGTACTAAGAATCTTATTTTGGTCTTGGTTGCAGGTCTAATTCTCTGGAATCAAACCAGGCAGCGTTGGGTAGGGAAGAAAAGGTCTGAGAACTGGGTAAAACGTAATCGAGAACCCAAATTAAAGTGAGCCATTCCTAACCTTTATTCAATTACTCATTTTTATTTGGAGTTAGGACAAAGTTTAAGCATAGTGTCCTATAGGTATTCCCATTTTATGATTCAATTCTTGCCGGACATAGCACCCCCACGTAGTATTAGTTGAATAAAGATATTGAACACCTTGTATTTTTCCGTGGTCTCTATTTTATATGGTTCTAGAGAGAAAGTTTCCAAAAAGGGTTACAATTGTCTTTGCTTTTCTTTTGATTGTTTTTTCTTTTTTGAAAGCTTGCTTTCCATTTTCCCTATTTATTGCAAGCCTGGGAGGTATGGCTGTGTATGACTAGGAGATAGCTCATTAATTTTATTATTTATTTATTTTTTGTGTTTTGAGAAATGTTAAGGCATATAAATTTGTATCTAACTCATTTTTATCATGATACGTGACAGAACTATCTTGAAAAATTAATCACTTCTCTATTTTTTCAAAACAATTATGCCACGTGTCTCGATATAATTGGTTTGGGTGCAAAAAAAATATGTGCAAATTTGAGTGATATTAATATTTTTGTGTGTGTTTATAATGACTTGCACATATATGTCTGTCCCTTCTTAGCTTGAAATGATGATATTTGAAGTTTTCTTATCAAGTTTATATGGCCCGGAGGCATTATTTTTCTTCTGCAACTCCGTCATAATTGTTGAACTTTCATCTTTTTTTCTTTTGGAGAAATGTTCAACTTTCATCTTTGAATAACATTGAGAACATGATTTCTCTTAATGACATGTCCAATTGGAATCAAATAGACAAATGTGGTTGCAGTACGTTCATTGAGCATTGAGCAACCTTACAGATTGCTTCCGGTTTCTATGACCTTTTCGAGTTGTCCAGTGATAATTTTTCACACTACTCAATATGTTAGGAATTTTAATTTTATCCATAAAATTGGTTGGGTAGAGGAAAACAATAACTTTATATGCATCGTGTTTCCTGTAAGTTAGAAATTCATGTGTTATGAAATGCGGTTTTATGTACACTTCTCAGAACTCATAGTCTCATACTCTCTCTGCATAATTAATTTCTTCGCTGCAGTTGTAATGCGACATATGAAAGTTTACTGGGGAGCAACAAGCCTTTCCCTCAGCCAATCCCTCTTACAGTAAGTGTTTACCTCTGATGCATGCTCAATGCTAGTACCACACGCGTGCATTTTCCCAATAACTTGTTAAGCTTTGAAATTTACAGGAGATGGTAGATTTTCTTATGGAAGTATGGGAGCAAGAAGGGATGTATGATTGAAGCTTTGAGCACATGGAGTTGGCTGGCTAATTTTCATCAATACTCACCCAAGCTTTTTGAAACATTTTTCTTGCTTCTATAGCAACGATTTAAAGAAGCAAAATGGCGGCTTGTACATCAACTGTGACTTTATTCATCACATAATACTCTTGAGATTTTTCTTTGTGTTACATTCAAACAAATTTATGGAACTGGTTTTCTCTCACTCACCTCTGCGGTAAGTGCTGCAAATATTTATGGATTGTGTTTTTTCATGGGTGCTGATACACTTATGTCACTAAACTAATGTTTTTTTTTGATACTTTAAGTCCCTAAACTTTTAATTGGTATACTTAACTCTCTATTTTTAAAAGTAGGTACACTTTAGTCTCTACTTTGTGTTGGAATAACAGAGCATGCATAAGCCTTTCTTGGTGTCTCTATCCTATTAGCACCATCATCACTATTGGGTACAGAGATAGGTTTAACTGTATTTTTATCTTATTAGCGTCATTTTATATATAAAGTTTTACTTTTAATTCCCTTTTTAGGGAAAAAAAAAAAAAAAAAAGAAGACATTCTTTTATGAAAACTTACGTTATATATTATGCTGTAAGAAAAACATGATTTTTTAAGGGTTAAAAATAAAATTATGTAAAAAAGTAGGTCATGTGTGCACCAGAAAAATAGAGATGTCTATGTTGACGTGTAAAAATATGACATATGTATTTTACAAAAAAATATGTTCTAATGGAATACATTGTTTTATATCGCAAGAAAAACATGTTTTTTAGGGGTGAAAAACATGTTTTTTAGGGGTTAAAAACAAAATTATTTTAAAAAGAGGGTGTATGGGAGGGATAGGGGTATCTGTGTTTACATGCTTATCCAATAAGTGCATTGTTTAAAGATGGGATTTGGAACTTTGGAAGTGTCATTTATACTGTATTTTCGGCATATATTTAAAATATTGTTAGAAAGAGCGACTTGATGGAAGTATTGTTGATAAAACTTAATAGAGAATTCACGAAAGTAATAAACTTTAAACAAACATCAAACTATCATTCTCTTATTTTTTTTTTTCTAAATCAAATTTCTTATTAGTATAAATGCATGGAATATTTATTTTGACTTAATTAATTATAAAAATTTATAAAATAAGTAATTAAAATATTGAAAATAATTATTTAAGTTAATAATTAAAAATACATAATTGTATAAGTATTATGGTACATAATGAAAAAGAAAGTTATGTAAATGTAATGATCAATAATTTTATTTTTTATAGGTGGGTCCATCTCATTCCATCATACTGTCCCTCTTCGCAATTTTATGGATCACCAACATAATATTTATTTAAATATTAGAAGGTTTGGATACAAATTTAATTATAAAAGTATGGTTAGTGTAGTTATCAATAATTCATATGCAAGATTTTTTTTTTGGGAATTTTTTGTGGTTCAAGTAGTAAGATTATCTATTCTCACCAGGAATCCAAGTTTGAATATCAGTCAAATGTGTAGTATGTTTTCTCTTTATTAATAAAAAGAAGGAAATTTTAGAGCTTAAAAAAAAAAAAAAGTAGTTATTAAATAAAATTAGACTATAGGCATTCACTTAAGTACAATTCCATTTATAAAAATAAAAAAAAATTGTTGGTCTCCGGTTCAACTCTCCAGCTCAACTTTGGCCCAAATAAAAGCCCATACATAACTCGATAAAACTTAAAAGTTCCAATTTTCTGGAACACAAAAAATATTTTCGGAAAGTGAAAACCGAAAAGCGAAATGGCACTTGTCTCCTCCTCCAGTTCTTACGAAACCACATTTTCATTTCCCGATACCCTGTTTTCGCTCTCCACCAATCGCTTCTTCCCACCTCAGTCTCATCCTCGTCGTTCGTCTCTATCGTTTCCCTCCAATCCTGGTCGTTGCCGCGCTCTCAAACCAGGACCTTCTCCGCCTCCTCCAGAATCCGAGCCGCCTCCTGACCCGAGTAGTCTAAGAGGTATGTATTCATGGTTTTGGGTTAGTGAGGTTTTAAGGTTCCCAATTTTCTTTTGCAATATAGATTTTTTACCTAAAAATTGAAAATTGAACTACACAGCGGAATATAAACTTGGGGTGGCTAGGTTTTGGTTAGAGAGCAGAGCTTGTAGGTTTCAATTCAGTGAGCAAACTGTGTTTGCGTTTTAAATTTATCAAATTTACTTTAGTAGAGAATGATAAGGCTGGTGTATTTTGTTTCTGTTCTGAATTCAAATTTCAATGCTATTGGGCATTTATTCATAGCCTAAAAAATTAGGTTGGACTGGTATACTATTGTTGGTCTCCAAGCGATATGAATTTCTCTCTTTTATCCCTTCAATTTTGTGTGTGTTATGAAATGTCAATTAATGACTTAACATAGTATGTTCTGTAATGTAAAATGAGAGTGTCCCATTGTTGATCACAATGGCAAGTGAAGACTTTATAATTGTCGTGGTCAAACAATATATCTATTGAGTTAACCTTTTGTGCCACTCTTTTAGGAGGGCCACCTATGCGCTTAGAGACTTATCGGAGTACCTTTTAATAGTTGGCTAATTAAGTTCCTTAATTCAAGCATCCTGATGAATACTACTTTACATTTTTAATCTTCAGTTTTAATGATCCTGCATTATAGTTAGTTAGTAGTTAATGCTAGATAGGGAGCAAAGTCATAGAGGTACGTTAAATTATGTCATTTGTTCTCTTAAATTATAAGTGGTGTCATTTAGTTCATTAGTTTTAGAAAAAGAAGCTAATTAAAATATTATTTTTTAAATTAATGTTTTAATATAAAAATAATTAAAATAATATATTTTGTTCTTAATTGGCCTCTTAAAAAATAATATTTTAATTAAAAATCATTAAAATAATATGTTTTATCCTAAATTGGCCTATTTTTTTAAAATTAAGGGACTAAATGACACTCTTTATAATAATTATAAGAGACCAAATGATACAAATGACATAATTTAAGAAATCTCTATGATACTTTTCTCTACTAGATAAGCAAAGTATTTATATTTGTAGAAACTTTGCCGTTATACACACTTGTTCTCCAACAGCAAAAGCTTCTTGTTTATCCTACACGGTTATTATAATGATGGCTTATTGTTCCCAAACTTTGAGCACTGGTTTTTAAATTTTTAAATCATTTAATTTAGCCTCAAATTTTTAAAAATTTCACGCATAGATCTTAAATTTTTAAATTTGACAACTTAGTTTTGAAATTTTTAAAAATTCACACAAAAGTCTTAGTTTATCTACTAAAATATATTTTTGTGAGTCAAAATTGTAGGACTTATGTATTTTAGTAGTCAAGCTAGAATCTATGTCAGAATTTTTAAAAATTTAGGATCTAAATCGTATAATTTAAAAGTTTAGTGACCTATATATGAAGTTTTAAAAGTTTGAGGATCAAATTGTATATTTGAAATATTTGGTGATCTATGTGTAAATTTAGCTAAAGTTTAGGCCATGATGATTTATGATTGAACTATTTAACTTTGTCTCGTATTTGTCTTTTCATTCATAATATTAATTAGCTTCCTTAACCTCTCTATGGAACAGGTCTTGCAGGTTCTTGTTTAAAACTTAAGGACAACGTACAGATATTCTTTGCAGTTCTTTTCTGGATGTCCCTGTTCTTCTGGTCTTCTGCATTTGATGATAGGAGTAAACCAGGTAAGGAATCAAGATTCAAAAGATGACCTAGTAAGCATTTATTTTGTATATAGTTGGTAGATTAGGTTTATAGTATTAGCATATACCAGTAGAGAAAAGCTTTCTCCTCCGATATAAGTATGCAATGGGACTATTTAATTCATCTAAAGTGTAGTTTAAAATGCTGTAACTATGGAAGCCAGTGATAAAAGTTTCTCATTTTCCTCTTCTGCTTCTCAGAGGTTTTATTTTTATAAGAGACTTGTGTAACCGGATAAATCTGTTTAACTACCATATTATCTTGATAATAGTGATCTGGAAATAAGACCATCTACACCAAAGTATTATTTGATCTATAAAAAAAATTAGTCGTGTGATATATCGTTCCAAACTTACTGCCTTTCTCTATTGTCACTGCATGTTCCCTGGAGCATATGATGTCGATATGATCATATGAAGAAGCTAAATACACAGGAACACACTATTATCATGTTTTTAAGTTGCATTATAGTTCTTGTTTTTAACTTGCTCATAAGTTCATTTTAAACTAATTTAGCTTCATTTATACATGTAAAAGTCATATTCTAAAAATATTGATATCATGGAAATATAAATGGATATTTGAAAAAAAAAATAATGAAATTCATGAAATATATAACTAATTTTGTAGGAACTTTTTATTAAATGTTAAAACAAGTAATAATAACTAAATCAATTAATTTTCGCATTTGAATTTGACAAGGTATATATGTATATATATGCTAACATATTATGATTAATATTATTTTTGTATTAACAAAAAATATTATTGTTTTGAATTTCATAATGTCTATATAAATTATATTAAAATTAATTAACAGTGTATAATACAATTACAAAATTATTTTAAAATAATAATTACATATATTAAAAACAAAATATAGCATGAATGAGAAAAAGAGATGAATAAAAAAAAAAATCATGTAATTAATTATTGGCAAATGAATTAATGTTTAATTAGTTAGAACATATAATTAAATATTTATTATTTAAATAAATGTAAAAATTTAATGAAAATTAAAATTGGTTATCTTTACATAAATTTTAACTTAATTTATAACATAAAAAATAAATTATGTACGTGTATTTTTAGTTTGACAAGATTTAATAATTTAAGATTTGATATTTGGCGATATATATATACACAAAATTTTTATTGAAGTCTTATAAAATTACAAGATGAGGCTACGAAAATATGGAAAAATTTCAATATTTATTGATATTTTAAAATATTGTGGAAGATATTTTAAAAACGAAATATTCATACCGATATTTTTATTTTACAAATTTTTTAATAAAAATATCAAAAAATATCGATATATATATATATATGCCATCATAATTAAGAGGTGAATTTGTCTTTAATGAAGATAAGGAAGAGTTGACTTTTGGAGAGAAATAAATTTTAGGAAAAGTACCCTTATTGTTCTCAAATTTATAATATTGAAATACATTAGTCCATTTCTTAAGAGGCACACGTAAATCCTTAAAATTTAATAACTTAATATATGAGTCAAATTGATTAATTTAATAGAAATATCTCAAATATGAATCACATGACTAAGAAAAAAAAAAAATTAGAATTCACATCCCAATGAAAAAAAAAAAAATAGTGATTCAATCCTAAATCTAACATAAATTCATTTAACCATTTTAAGTTTAAACCTCAAAATTTCAACATCATATGCTTGAATTCAATCTTAATTCTAAAAAGATTAAGGAAAAGTGTGATAGGAAAATAAGGGCAGATAAATGATATATTGGTGTTATGAAAAATATATATGTTCATCTTGATTTTAATGAGATATGAGAATATGAAGAATGTGAGAAATAATTGAAAAAAATATATATGGTATTTATAGTCATAAAAGTAATACTATATTTTGAAACTGGAAAAATGGTAAAAAGTCAGCTACAAATTGCTAAAAGACTCGTCATATTTTAATTAAAATATCATGTATATATTACATTTTTTTAATATTTAAATAATTAAGTAAAATATAAAATTAGGTTAATGTGTTCTTGATTTTAAGAGTTTCAGAATTTAAATATTCTAAGTGAAAGTTTGAAAAATTATGCGTACAAAAGTCATAGATTGATGATTATGAAGTCACCTAAATCCATAAATTTTTATATTAAAATATTTACATCTCATTTATGGTGGTATATGATTTTTACATATCAAAATAATAATCAAATCATTAACTTAAAATAAGGAAGGGATATACAATGTAATTTTTAAAAAATTAAAAAATGTTTTGCATTTTTTAAAATATAAGAGACTATAAGAGTTATTTTTCCTTTAAAAAAAAAAAACTTGTAATAAAATTCTTGTATAGACCAGCAATTTTTATACACAATTTTTTTTTTAAAAAAAAAGGGTGTTAATATTGTTACAATTTATTTTATTAACAACACAATTTGTTTAATGTTAAATCTAATAAAATGTAAATATTATCCATTTGAATGAATTAAATAATTACAACATAACTCTTTAATATCTAAAAAGCTAACATTGTCATTTTATTATATTTAACATTAAATTAGTTGTGACATTAATAAAAATAATTATGATAATAATATTTTCTTAATAAAGTTTATCAATAATGATTTCCTTAATAAAATTGATGAATAATCATTTCATAAAGATCATAATATTTGTTAGATTTATTTATTTATTTATTTATTTTTCATTTGTCAATTAAAGCATGGACGTGAACTTGATACAATCATACAATTATCATCCACAAACACAATATAGAATTACCATCAACAGTTTCACACATGTTCATCTTCTCATTTACTTTTCCTAATCTAAACCTCTGTCGTGGCCAGAGTTCTTTTCCTAAGGGAGTAAAACATTTTCAATTCCTTGATATTCAAGTATAATTGAACCTAATTCTAATTTTAAGACGATGTTGGAAGGTGATTTAATTGGTTTAAAGGAACATAAATTATCACCATCTTCAATAATAAATTATCACTATTTTATTATTAAGTAATATTATATATATTAAATAACGTAAATTGTAAAATTTAAAATATGAAGAAAAAAAATAGTTGTGAATTCTTCATCAGTTAAATAATAATAATTATAGTACTAATTATATTTGGATAAAAAAATTATTATTTTTTATTAGGATGTGGACTCACCAGTGAAAGCTAACATGACAGTTATGTCGCGTTCTGCAAAAGCCCAAATAATTACTGTCAATTGAATGAAACGGGTCCTACCCTCACGTGACCAACAGCCAACGTGTTCATCCATTGAGGTGGTCATAGTATTTTATGCTTTTGGATGAATCAGACCGTAGACCTATTCATATACCCTCAACGCCTCAAGACATCCGATACAATCTACATTCTCACCAGCTATGTCTTTGTCTTTTACCCCTTGATCACAATCGTACAGTCCATTAGTTTTGTATTATTATTATTATTATTATTAATAGTAATGTTATAGTCATGCTTAATTATTAAATTTACGTGTATTTTTACATAATAAAAATTAATATATATATATATTATACTTAAAAAATTTGATATTACTAGAAAAGAGTGTATTAAATTATTATATGTGGTAATGTATTAATTATTCAGGGTAATGTTAAAAATAAAGAATGATAAAGTAAATGTAAGGTTATTTTTTAATTAAATATTAATTAAATTATAATATATAAATTATAATTAAAATTTTATTAATATTAACCGTATATAATTAAGTTCCTTAAATTTTATAATGTATAATTTATTTGTTTGCAAAAAATATTAATTGATAAAATTTTAAAACGTTATGGATAAGTTTTTAATTTTTTGTTACTCAAATTTTAAAATAAAATTATAGTATATAGATAATTTGATTTAAAATTTTAGGATTTAGTTGTAAAATTTTATGAAATAAAATATCCTATTTAAAATTTAAAAACATAATTGTAAATTCAAATGAAACATTATTGATGTATTTATTAGACAATATTTAATATTATTTATATATAATAATATATTTAGCTTTAAAATTAGACAATATATTATAAAAATAATATAATTATATAAAAATTTCATATCATTAGAAGTTATGTATCTAAATTATATTAAATATTTAATTTAACTTATTTAAATTTTAATATAAAATTATGTGTCTTAACTTTTTTATTTTATATTAAATTAAAAGTAATATTTTTTAATTTTAAATATGATAATTTAAATAATTTTATTAAAAATTATTTTCAAATTATATAAATAACCTACATATAATTTTAAATAGAAATTATTTTTTAAAATATTTATCAATGAATTTTATTTAGCAATATTATAAAAATTGTCACACAATATCATACATACTAATTATAATATAATTTGAGTGTAGTGTTAAAATAGTTTTGTAATTTTATTAAATGTTTAGTTTAATCCTCTAATTTATGGATTAAGCAAAATAAAGACATTAGTTATTCGAAAGTTGAGTACCTATATCTTTTTTGTTAAACATAATAAATAAACTAATTTCATAAAAATGTTAAAATAATTATCTAAATATGAATTTTTTTTGAACTTATTTGACATTTTTATGAAGTTAATATCTTTATTATAATTAATTAAAAAATTATTAAATTAAATTGTATCTTTAAAATAATTAATATATTTATTTTACTTAACTCAAAAATTATCATATCAATTCAATTATTTTTTAATATAATTTAGTTTAATATATATATATTTTTTAGAAAGTTTTATATATAATTTTATATATATGTTACAGTTAAATTTTAACTATATTTTATTTATTTATAAAATAATAGTTAATTTTTAACTATATTTTTTATTTATAAAATAATAGTTAATATTAAATATGTAAATAATATTAATGGTTTAAATTTATAAAAATATATATAAGAATTTCTCCATGGGCATCTTTTTACTTTTGAGAAAGCGCTGTCTTCATACTCCATTCCCTCTTATAAGAAGTCTAGTCCTGGAATTCTCAATCTGTCGACATTCTACAATACGTAAACATGCTTCTTAGGAGTTCCTCATCTCCTATACTGAACTCGTGTCTAACCCATAGCAAAGACTCTTCTTCTTCATTAGAATCAGATCCAGCTCTAACAAGAACAAGATTAGTTTCTTATACAAGTTCATTTATTTCTCCTTTACTTGACGATGACTCGATAAAGAGAGCTCACTCTGCTTTATCACAACTAGACTTTCACATCCCACCAAAACCCAAGAAAAAGAACCTTATCCCCGTCTGTCATAGAACATTTAGAATCAAGGATTGCGAACAAGAGCCAGAAGAAAAATTAAGTGTAGATTCAAAATCATCATTTTCTGCTCTTGAAAGACTGTTTTCGAGCTCTGGGTTGGGTGAGAAAGGCATGGACAATGAAGAGAGTTTTATGGGTAAGAAGGAGACATTGGAAGTTGGTGGTGGAGCTGGTGGTGGAGGTGGTAGTAGGAGAGGTAGAAGACGGTCAGATGGTGGTGATAATGGTGGGTCTGGCTTCTTTGAGAGTAATAACCATGGGAATGATAGTACTGATACTTACTACCAAAATATGATTGAATCAAACCCTGGGAATTCACTTTTACTTGGAAATTATGCCAAATTCTTGATAGAGGTAAATTTTTTAGGGTTAACGTTCCATTTAGTACCTAATTTATTTCTAAATCAATTTACTGCTCTAACTTTGTTGTTATTTATTTCTAAATCAATTTACTACTCTAACTTTGTTGCTATGAATATGAGTGTGGGATTTGACACTGCATACGCTCTAAATTGGCAGAAAATTTGCGCAAATTTGAAAAAGACAAGCATATTTGACCGAATTGGATATGTATCCAAAAATGTTCGAGTACATGTAATCTTGCTTTGTTAAAGTAGTAAAATTGACTTAATCTTGAAATTTGAGTATCATTATTCTAAGATTGAGGGCCTGATTAGAGTAGATTTGCTGAAAAGTTAGCTTTTGTTACTCTTACTTGATTAAGTACCTAAAAAATTGCTCTGCTTAAATGGGTTTGCTTTAGTTTCTTAGGTTCTTCTATTTTGTAGTAAGAGATTAAATTTTTGAAAATTTTAATGTATGAACAGGAACGTAAGGATTATGCAAAAGCAGAGGAATACTGTGAGAGAGCTATATTGACAAATCCAAGTGATGGAAATATTTTATCAGTCTATGCTGATCTGGTTTGGAGAATACATAAGGATGCACCTAGAGCTGAGAAATACTTTAAACAAGCTGTTAAAACATCACCAGATGATTGGTAAGAATTGCAATTTAATCTTTGATTGTTCAAATGGTTATTTGAACAATTACTGTGAGGGATTTTTGTTTAATACATTGCTATGAATGAGACCTTACGTAGTTTATTAAGTTTGCTACTTCTAAAGTCTAAGGTCTTGTATGTCCCATGACCTGATCATAAATTTTTGGATACGTATCTTAATATTTGTCTAGGCATTAGACACGCCTATTTCATTCATATTTTGTAAATTTCCATCAACTTGTAGCATTAGTTGAACATTCTAATTTATTACCAAATGATTGATTTCTCTTGTGTAATTTTTGTAGTTACATCCAAGCTTCATATGCTCACTTTCTTTGGGATGCTGAGGATGAAGAAGAAGAAGAAGAAGAAGAAGAAGAAGAAGAAGAAGAAGAAGCAGCAGCAGCAGCAAAGAAGGAAGAGGACCAACGCAAATGTGATCATTATCATCCATCAAGAACTGCATCTCCCTTCTTCCATGGAGCTTCTCTCCGGCAACCAATAACAGCGGAACAGCAGCATCGCAGCCTAATGGTCTAAGCTGAGATCCCAACTTCTCAACTCCTCCTTAATACAACTGTAATGACTAATGCTACTTATAAGATAGCTGGAAGAAACATAGAAGCTTGAGATATAATAAACTCTAGTGTTTAATGTAACATAGTGTGATGGTAACCTTCTTATTGTACTTTACAGCTAATATGAGATAATTGCTGCCACAGCAATATAAGTGCTATATGTCTATAGAGCCTGCTGACTTATTTCTACTTTTGTGTATTAGAGAAGAACAACACCTTGTCTTTTTCTAACTCTACATTGCAATTTTCTTGCTCTCTGTTTGAAAAAAAAAATCGGATTACTTTAACGATGCAGAGTTACTGTTTTAAGATTATGTTTTTATTTTTTTTAGCTCCAACGTATTGTTCTAACTGATGACATGTTATTTAATTCGAACAGGGAAGGAATTTCCAAGTTTCGAACGTTTGACTTCTCGTTTGGAAGGATGCAGAGCAACCTTTTAATCGATATTAGGTAGCTAGAAGTTATAGTTCAAACAAGTATTTATTTTTATTTTTATTTTTATTTTTTTAAATTCTTTTCCCAGTATTAATGTTTCTTTTATTCAATTCGCTTATGTTAGTCTTCACATGAATAGCAAAGTATATTGTGGACAAGAAATAAATGAAAAAGAAATGAAGAAAATAAAGTATCAAGAATGTTGAATGGTGTGCAAATAAAGTGTTTGCTCCACAAGATTCTAATTTCGTGTGGGTCAGCTGATATTTTCAGTCTGTGGTATGCACTGCCTTGTTTAGATATGGGTCACTTGCTCTATCATTATCTCCTCTTACACTTAATAATCATTTTCATAATTTAGTGCCCATCAATTACAGTGGAATGAATGATATTAGTTTATTGTTAGCACTATTAAATATAAACATGATTTAGGTGAATGAAAAAAAAAAAGCGAATATTATTCTGTCGGTGATTTTTTTATGGAAAAAAACAATTTATAGTGGAATGAAAACAATGCTGCTTGAATTACTTGTAGATACAAGTGGAAAAAGCCCCTAGGAAATTTATGGTTCATTTGTAACAATTTTTTATTTTATTATATTATTATTTTAAAAGTTGTTCCTAATGACAATAGAAATGTTTTCAAATTTAAAAAAAAAAAATATTATTTTTTTTAAAAGAAATAAGTAATATTTATTTTAAAAAAAAATAATTTTATTTGCATGTTTTTTTTTTTTAATAATAATTATTAAAATATATTTAAAATTATTTTTAATATTTTCATTCTAAATAATTAAATATTTATTTTAAAATTATTTTTAATTAAATTAAATTATTTTAAATTAAAATTTTTAAACTATTTTTAAGAGAGACTTGACAAACATAAGGTTATCGTCACATGGGAAAATAATAATTTTTTTATTATTTTTTATACAGAAATAAGATAACTTAGTAAGATTAGAAAAATCTCGAAGGTTAAATGGCCCACTAAATAGAAATTTTGCAAGATGATATTTTTATTTTATTTTTGGATCACAGAATGGCCAATGAGACATTGACAACGAGGATCAATTTCTGATAAGTAATCAAAAATGATAATAATGTCTTATGCAAATGTCATAGCCACGTTTTGGCTGATAAATATCTTCACAGAAAAAAGTCCTTCCCAAGAAAATGACATAAATACAGTACTATCTTAGAAATTGAGGCTAACGAAAGTAAAATTTGGATATAATTTAATTGTATAAATAATTAATTTTAAATAATTGTAAAATAATAAATAATAAAAATAAATAAATGACATAAAATAATTTAAATAATTTAATTTTTTAATATAAAAAGTCTATTTTATTAATGACAGTATATTGATAAAAATTTACTATCAAAATTTAAGTATACAATACAAAACTAATATTGAAATAAATAAATTATCACTTATAAATAAAATCTAAATTACATAGTATCTTTAACCTTATACAATGACTAAAAGTACAAGTAATATATTGTATAAGTGACTTGCTCTCACACAATAATAGTGTTTTATTTCTCTTATAAATGATATTGTGAGTAGTAATATATATAGGCAAATTTATTGAGTGAGAAAATGGCTTTAACCCTTAAGTATAGAGCAAACTTAACATCTAAATATAGAACAAATAAAATATTTTACTTTAATATTTCTTATCCTCCAAGCAAAAATAAAACTAAAATATATATTATTTAATATCATAATAATTAAAATATCATCTAATTTAAATTTAAATAATATTATTTTATAACATCAATTAAATAACATACCAGATAATTCTTAGTTCAATCATGTGGTGGTACTTTATTATTCCTGTATATTGGTTCTGAGAATATGAATGAGCTGAGTGCTTCTGTTTGGTTTTGAGTTAGAAAGTTCTATAATAAAAATATAATCATAAAGAAATATATATTTTTTATTGCAATTTAATTTACCCTTCTTAAAATAGGTTCTCCTTTGGCAATATGAGAGCATGTTTGGATCAGTTTTTTTTTAGTTGAAGTGCTTTAATATGAAGGAAAAAAAAATGCTTTCAACAATTTTAAGACATATTATTTGTATTTTTTTAAAATAAATAATACTTATTTTGAAATGAGTAGTTCATGATATATAAGAAAATAATATATCAAGGCATCAAAACTAAAATTAACACCTTATTATACATATATACTTATTCACATAAATCTTATGCTTTTTTAGTTGACCATATATATTTTCTTTTAATAAAATTAACACTAAAATTATATTTTAAATAATTAAATTTTTTTTTTAATTGATCATATTTAAATAAAAAATTAAGCCAAATTATATTATTTGATGATTATGTTATCAAATTTGAGAATATATTTTTAGAATTATAATTTTATTAAGGTTATTAGAGTAATAATAAATGACTAAAAATATTCTTATAAATTTATTTACATGATAAAATTTAGCATAATTTTTCAATTAACGATCAAAATATAACTTTATTTTTAAATTTTATAAAAGTAAGATAATCTACCTAATTTATGAAAAGCCACGAAAGTTATATACTATGTAAGCTACAGAATTACTAACGCCATTTACACTAATACAATTACTAAAGTTAACTACTTTTGTCTAAACCATTACATTTCAAACTATTTCTATTGAAACAACTTCTTAAAAAAAAAAAAAAAAAAACTAAATAAATTTTTTAAGACAATTACCAACGTGCAACTCAATTTAAAAAAAAAAAAAAAAATTTATGCCAAACACCTAATTAATTCTCTCAAAACATTTTAATCAAACTACCTCATATTTACCCAAAGGGCCTCTTAGCTTATTAATGATTACAGCTTGTATTGTGTACCTTTTATTTCAAAGATCGAAACCTGTGATCAGAAAAACTGCACCACTTAATACCAGACAATACAAGGAACATTCAAATGGATTCCATACACACAAAGGAACACAATTTTATTTATTTATTTATTATTTATCTTATTTTATTTTGCATTTAAACAAAGGATCTATACTTGCCAAAACAGAATGTAGATATAAAACCCAAACAAGAATGCACCACAAAATTTCAGGATTTGTAATTAAAAAGACAAAGACAAAAAACATCTTATACTTCTATAGGCAGAGAAAAGTAAAGTATCATACTTGTCAGTTGTCATGTCATCAATATGGAGTTATGTACATTTAACGTATCATCTTGGCCCTGAGAGCCTTACACCTGAAACAGCATTATCACTGCAAAAGTCAATCATTCCAGAGGAACTAGCTTCTTCACTGTTCCATTTTAACAAGCTTGGTTCTAAAGCAGTGTGAGAGATAGCTGGTGGTGGTACAGGCACAGCACAAAGACCTTCAAGCATTTGTACAACTTTTGTCATTGGAGGCCTCAAATGCATCTCTTGTTGTACGCACCACAACGCAACTTTAATCGCCGTGACAACCCTTTGATCTTCTTCATCAATTTCCAGCTCTGAGTCCACTATTTCTTTCAGTTTTTCTTCTTCCAACATTCTAAAAGCATATGAAGGAAAATGGGTTTTCTCAGAAGAATAACTTGGATCAAAATTCTTCCTACCACTTATGATCTCAAGCAAAACCATACCATAGCTGTATACATCACTCTTCTCTGATATGGCACAGTTGGTTATCCATTCTGGTGCAAGGTACCCTCTAGTGCCTCTCATTGTTGTATATACAAGGCTTTCATCCCTGTTCGTGAGCTTAGCCAAACCAAAATCTGAAACTTTGGCTGAAAAGTTATCATCAAGAAGAACATTTTCAGGTTTAATATCACAGTGGATTATCTTTGCTTCACATTCTTCATGAAGATAAGCCAAACCCTTTGCTGTTCCCAGTGCAATGTTGAATCTTGTTTTCCAATCCAACATATTATCTTTATTGTTTTCGAATATCCATTTATCCAATGACCCTTTACTCATATATTCATAAACAAGAAGCCGGTGAGACCCTTCAGCACAAAAACCTTTGAGCCTGACCAAATGAATATGATGGATACTACCAATTATACTAACTTCAGCTCTAAACTCTTTCTTTCCTTGTCCAATTCTTTCTAGTTTTTTCACAGCCAACCTCATACCATCTGGAAGCACACCTAGGTATACGGAACCAAAACCTCCATGACCGATTTTCATTGAGAAGTTATGAGTTGCTTGACGAAGATCATTGTAGGTGAATCGAACAGGCCTTCCAGAAAGACCGTCCAAGAAATAGTCCTCATCCAAGGTATCTTGAGAAAATTCAATTAGTCTCATTTTCCTGCAGTGGTACGAAAACCACGCATAAAGTATTCCAACTACAAGTAGGACGGCTGAAGTTGAAATGACTATAACCACAATAGCGTGCTTCCTTCCCATTTTTCCATCTTTTTTGGCAGGGCTAAGCGTAGTCCCACCACCTGAATTTGTTAACACCTTCATATATGATACATAACCATTAGAGCCTTGAGCAGAGCGTCGAAAGCTCCCTATCTGATCAAACATAAAGCAATGCGCCGAGCTTTTATCAAAGAACATAACAAAGCAATCACAGCTCTTTAAGCAAGCTGTTTTGCAAGCATTAAGACTAGTATTCATTATTGATGGTGTGACATACTCAATTGCAAAATAATCAAGCTTCTCCCCAACATACAGAAACTCCATTGAAGAATTAGCATTAAATGACCTATTGCAGGATGGGATAGTTTCTGGTTTGCAGTTAAACCGGGATTTGAGGAGCACAGGACAGTTACACCAGCCTTGGCTATGGCAAACATAATAACGGTCACAGGGCTCAGGATTGCTGCAGAAATCTTGTGGTATCTTAGTTGCCTCAGCAATTACAGTCTTTCCCTTATGAAAGTTGTAGAATGAGATGGCTCCCTCAGGACCTAAAACAGCAGCCCAGAAGGCACTTGGATCCGAAATTTCGGAGAAGCTAAATTGCCAAACCAAATTTCTATTCGAATCATAGAAATTCCATGAATTTGACACCAATAACACAGAGTGAACTTTACCTTTGACACTATTATTTGTTCTCCTGGTTTCATCTGTTAGGGACCAATAGACCTGTGGAGTATCATATCCTGCATACATAACCAAATTTCCCGACTTGATTTCGAGATAAAGAGACACATTATACCGGTTGCGACGGGTTTTCAGCTGCATTCCTTCGAAAAATTCTTGCCCAGGCAAAAGGGTATCTGTGGGATGGCTAAAGCTCTGCCAAAGAACTTTCCTATTATCTCCAAGCAATACCAAGTTCCCTGAATCCAACAATTCCATGGCTGTAACTTTTTCTCCTGTTGTGTTTGTAAACCAGGCAATACTATTCCCTCTATTCAAATGAACATCCCCATTTTTATCAAACACAAACTTATCAGAATTTGATATTAGGCGGCCTCTATTGGCAGTCCAAACATGTTTTGAACTACCCAAGTGAGTAATCACTAGCACAAACAATTTGACATCTAGGGTTGCAAAGAAACCCAAAGCAAATGTAGAGTTTCTAGATTTCAAGAATTGCCCATCATTACTGTTCCATTCCACTTGAGATGCTTCAAATCCTGGTTTAATCTCACCAACATGTGGATCAACAGCGATGCAGTTTCTCGACACAACCAGGAGGAGAGATAAAGTCAGGATTTTCAAATGGAACAGACCCATAACTTTTTGGTAGAAGCACTTAGGGACTTTGTTAATGATAAGGACTTTGTTAATGTAACACATTCAACCCAGTTTAAGCAAGAATTGTAAGATTATAATTTTGTGTGCTCTGGGATAAGTACTTATGGAAAATAGGAAACAAACAGAGACACATCTAGAGAAAAATCTTTACTTTAGGAAATATAAATATAAAATAGATAAAAGAATAAATATAAAAGTTAAAATAATAGATAATTAAAATAGGTTCGAAAAAGAATCAAGAAGTCAAATAAAAATATTCTAATTTTTATTCATTCATAATAATGAATAACTACATTGATATTTATAGGAATAATAAACTAAACAAGACTCTTAAATTAATAGAAAATTTTTAGAATAATTATATAATATCTTAATTATAATAGTCTCTAATATAAAAAAAAAAAAAAAACTATTAATCTAATATTCAAGCTGTATTTACACGGAAACTGCAAAATTAGCAAAGCAATATTGTGATGACTATGAACTTCACAGAAGATTCGAAGTTTTCGTTTTCTTGTCGTTGCTAGGATTTCGAAATTGAAAGCATTTGAGAATAAATGGGGATGTTTTAAGAATAAAATTGTGAAAAAAAGAGAGGAGAATTTTATCTATAAGAATGTATAAAGATTATTGGTAGATATAAGAAAGATAAATATTATTTTAAGAATAAAAACGAGAGAAAAAAAAAGTATTGACCATAAAAAAATAGAAAAAATAATAAAAATAATATTTTTTAAAATTTATAATAATAAAAATAGTACATTTTATATTTAAACTTAAAATTTCATTATTAAAAAAAATATTGAAATATTGTGTTTTTTTAAATACCTATTTAATTGGAATTGAACGATAACAATTTAAATTTATTTAATATTAAACATTTAAATTGAACATTCAATATTATTTGAATGTTAATTTTATTTTTATAAATTTTAAAAATATTTTTTTAATAATTTTCTTAAAAAATAAATAATAAAAACAATTAAATTTTTTCTCTTCTAAAATATACTTCCTTTCAATTTAAATACATCTGTAATAATTTCTCAAAAACAGAGGGCTCAACTAACCTTATTTCTTCATTTGTTCGGCAGATTGATTGAGACATCTCCGATTCAAAATTAAAATAATTTTAATGCAAAAAATAAATTATTTTTTATTTTTAATTTGTTATATTAAATATTATATTAAAAATATATTTTTAAAGCATTTTTTTTTTTTTTTAAGGTAACTTTTATACTATTTTAGTACAAATATATATATATTTTTATCTCAAAAATTACATATCCTTAATTAACAAGTTTATTGGCTACAATTTGATAATCTTGATAAAGTGGTCGTATGGTTGGTCAAAAATTTAAATTCAATTCCTAAACCATCATTCCACATACAAAATCAATAAAATTGAATTTTGGTTTCATTTATTTTATAATAAAGATTACGTGTTTTGCATGTGTGCTTAGCCCGATTGGAGTCCCACATCGAAGAAACTATTAACCCTAATAAAATAATAAAAAGTCACATCAATTGGTCTCCTTTTCATTAATTCAAAAATAAAAAACAAACAGAAACTGTTGAGGGATTAGGTTGTGCATGCGTAAGTTTACCTACCAATAAATGAAGTTCAATCCTCACTTTTTACAACTACAGTCCCATTTAATAAAAGTCAAAAAAACGAAGTAGACTTGACTTCTCAAATGATAGCACCAAAAACTTATTTTCGGTAAGAAACACGATCTAAGATGTTCAGTCAAATTAGCACTGCAATTTGATTAATAGATATAAAGAACATAAATTTAAGTATTATTATAGACATTAAATTTTATGCATAGGTACTTAATGAAAATTTCTAATCATTACGCTTATGTATAATTATTATTGAATTTTATTAAAGATCAGTATTAATTACTCTATTAATTTATGATTATTATTATTTATGATAATAAAAATTTTTCTTGAGAAAAAAAAAACACGATAATACATTCTAAACACAACATAATATTATTTAATATTATATGAAATCACATACAAATTTATTACGCCACGTGATACCTGCTAGAATATAATTTTGTCTTAATAATATTCTCTGAACTAAAAGATTTGAAATTTAAAATTTTTTTTGTATGATTTAATAAGCAAACCTTACTATTTAGACAGGATAGTTCGAATGACAAATCTATCTGAATGCACTATATTAGGAGAGTGGGCTTTATTAAACAACAAAAAATATGAGTTTGAAATTTGGAGCATGTATTTTGCAGTCGAGCCTTCTACTATTGCTTTTTATTGACCTTAGACGAATATACTCCTATCTAAGGATGTGTCTTCTACAATACCGATGATCCATAGTATATGAGTATGGTGTGCAGATATGTAACGTTATATTTTCTATCTATTTTATTATCTCCAATGAATTTTTTTTGAAAAAGCAAAAAAAAAAGAGAGCAAAACTTACATAAAAAGTTAATCACATGCAAGTTGACATGTTATTCCCTTCAAAATTAATTAAATATGGGTTGCTTTATTTATTTATTTTTATTTTTATCTTTATTTTAGATATTTAAAATAAAATTAATTTTTTATATAACTATACTATTAAAAATCATTTAAAATAACTATGCATAACATAAGTACCATGGTGTTTTCAATAAATAAGCACTTTATTTTTTTTTATTAAGCTGTAATTTTTTTAAATTATCTATAATTTAAAAGTGAGTTTCGTCATTCGTGTACAATTTTAAAATAAAAAAATTTAACAAAACTTAATATGAAATTACAACATGCACAGACTGCGTGTTGCAAACCTAGTCATATATATATAATAAAATAAAATAAAGTCTCTTAAAGCCTTGAATTATAGCCGCACAAAACTTCACGAGGACATAAATTTTATTATTTAAAGAGAAGAATATTCGCCATAAATTTTTCAGTGAGTAATCTTGGAGACATCTCATATTTGCATAAAAAATTGTAAAATTAACTTGTTTTAGTTAATTGTTGGCTTAATTATGTTTAAAATTTTTTTTCTTCCATATATTTGATACATATATCTTTAATTTTTAGTATTATAAGTTTTTTTTTTTTTTTTATTAAAATATAAGTTTGTGTTGATAAGTATTAAAGTAGTGGAGCATGAATATTGAGTTTGTGATGAAGAATAAAGAGTGGGATGAGGGAAGGAAAATATATTAGGTAGAAATAGTTAATGTCTTGACTCTTGATTATGTTAGATTATATAAGGATAAAACACTAATTTTATTGTAATTTTAATTAATTTAAAATATTTATCGTTAGTGAGATAGTAGATTTAAAAAAATATCATAATTTATATTTTTAATATTTTGAGTTGTCGTCTACACTCTCAAATTTGTTATAAAATTGTATTTTACACTTTTAAACATTATATGTGTTAAGATTCATTTTAAAATAGGAAAGTAAATAAAATGTTAATATGGTAGAAATTATTGTATTTAATTAATATTTTTTTATGTCTTTTTTATTTCTATTATAAATTCATATAATCTGTACAAAGTAATTTAACTCAGTGAAATATAAAAATAAATCTTAAATTCTTTTTTTCACATGGTGTCAGCGCCGACTAGGGTTCTGTAAATAAAAAAAAATCACTGCCAAAAATCCCATACCCACCATCAGTCGCCGACGAATGCCGCTCATTCACCTCCACCCGACGCCGACAACCACTATCCAATCAAAAACCAAACCAAACAGACCCCACTACCACCACCCAAAACCACTAAAACTGTCCACCCAAACCATCCACCGTTGCCAATCCACCACCGACAGGCTAACAAAAATCAACAACCTCTAAACTCACCCCACCACCACTGCCCCTCCATCCAAAACCCAACAACCCAGAAATCAAACCCCTCCTCCAAGCACCCAAGCCCTGCAACCACCATTTAGCGCACAACCCACAAACAACCACAGCCCCTATCGCAACCCCCAAACCCCTTCCGAATCCATCCAAGCACACAACCTCGCTTGAAAACCCACAGGCCACAAACAACCACAGTCGCTCGCACACACACAGCCATCAGATCACCCGTCCTCGCCCAAAGTTTGCCACCAACAGCTGCGCCCAACTTTCGTTGCACATAGCGCCGCATCCAGCGTAGTGGTGTCTAGCGCCGTTGCACTTCTCCGGCCTCACCAACCAGCGTCATCGTGGTCGTGCCCAACAAATGTCGTCGCCGTCGCCGTCGCTGCCACCATCATCCTCTCATCCACTCCTCCAAAGCCGATTTGGTGATTTCTTTTCTTTTTTTCCTATAAGCTCAAGGCTTTGAAGTATTCACTAAAAAAATGGAAAGCACCAAAAAAAAAAAAGAGTGAACCTATTGAATCATCCGTAATCAAATCAGTTCTAATTTTTGTTCAGTCTGAGGGTCCATTTAATAAAGGCATTCTACTTACTGAAACAAATTACGATGTGTGGTCTCAACTAATGGAGATGCATATCGCTAAACAAGAAAAAATTTCCTACATAATAGCCACCTCTACTCCATCTGCTGTGTCAGACAAGGGATATGACAAATGGTATGCTGAAAATTAGAAAGTGAAGCACTGGCTTTTGATGTCCATATTTCCTGACATCATGAAGCGATGTCTCCGTATACCCACTGCACGTGAAATTTGGAATGCTCTCTCCAAAGCTTTTTATGATGGTAATGATGATATGCATGTCTATTCTTTGTATCAGCAAGCTTTTTTTACCAAACAAGGTGCCAAATCACTTTATGTCTACTATGGAGAGTTAACCAAAATATTTCAGGAACTGGATCATCATAATAAAGTGATCATGAGGGATCCTTATGATATTACAGCATATCGGCAGTCCATTGAGCATACCAAAATACACATATTCCTTGTTGGTTTGAATAAGACTTTTGATCAACTTTGACGAGAAATTTTGCATCATAAACCCCTCCATCAGTCTAGAAGAGTGTTATTCCTTAGTCCGCCTTGAGGCCATACGATCTGCAACTTTGAATGCGGACATTGCGAAACCTAAAGCTTCTGCTATGATTTCTTGCCATCGATCTAGTCAGATGTCACAAGACCAGCCAAAATCCACTAATTCAAAGAATTCCAATAGTTTAGACAAACTTTTTTACAAATGCACTCATTGTAATCAAATAGGCCATTCAAAAAATCTTTTCTTTAAATTTATTGGATATCTAGATTGGTGGGACCCAACACGACATCAAAATTTCAAGTGGCCATCCACTGCAGCAGTTGCTCAAACACTGGGTGACAATAACACTCCTACATCATCAGCATTGGTAACTACTACAAACACTGGAGGTAAGATCTTAAACATTTCTACACTTGTTTTGAATAGTGCATGGATAATTGATTCTAGTGCTACTGATCATATGAAATTTGATGTTAGACAAATCTCAACCCTTAATCCACTTCCAAAACTTGTGTCTCCACGACCAATGGTAATACCGCCCCTGTTATTGGGAAATATTCTTCACATCTTACTAATACTTTATATCTTGATTCCATTTTAGTTGTTACCTCTTTAGATTTTAACCTTCTATCAATCTCTCAAATCACTATTACTTTATCTTGTATTATATTTTTTGGCCTGATTATTGTGTGTTTAAGGATATTTAGACTCAACAAACAATTGGTTATGGTGTTAAGAGAGATAAGCTATATTATTTGGACTTGAAGTCAAACACTTCCAACAGATTACAATAAACTTTTGCAGTAACAAGCACTGGTTTATCAAAGAAGATAACTGAGATCTGGCTCCAGCATCGACTTTTGGGACATGCCTCATTTAGTTATTTAAAAAGGTTGTTTCCTAGTTTATTTACAAATTTAGATATTTTTGTTTTCAAATGTGATATGTGAAAACTTGCAAAAAGTCATCGTGCTTCATTTCCTTTGATTTTAAATAAAAGTCCAACTCCTTTTATGATTATTTATTCTGATGTTTAGGGACTATATAAAGTTCCTACATTAGGGGGGTTACAGTGGTTTGTTACCTTTATAGATGATTGTAGGAGAATGACTTGGTTGTGTTTGATGAAGTCCAAATATGAAGTTACGTTGCTATTTCAAAAGTTTTATAACACCATTCACACACAATACAATGCTTGAATTCAAGTATTACATAGTGATAATGGTGAAGAATACCTTAGTTATGAGCTTCGAAAGTTTTGGGACTCTCATGGCTCAGTCCATCAAACAAGTTGTTCAAATACACCTCAACAGAATGGTGTGGCAGAATGAAAGAATAGACATTTATTAGAAGTTGTTCGTGCTTCCCTAATCGCGACTCACATGCCCTTATGCTATTGGGGTGAAGCTCTCCTCTCTGCTGCCTATCTCATCAACTGTGTTTCATCTCATACTCTTAACTTTAAAACACTCTTTCAGACACTTGTAAAAGCTATTGTTGCTCTAACAGTCCCAAACCTACCTCACGTGTCTTTGGATGTATTGCTTATGTTCATATTCACAAACACCAACACAGTAAGTTACTTCCTTGCGCCTTGAAATGTGTCTTTGTTGGAAATGATGTTCATCAAAAAGGATACAGATGTTATCATCCCCCTACTCAATTCATGTTTATCACTATAAATATTGCCTTTCATGAAGACACTATGTATTTCTCTGAGCCTGACTTTTAGGGGGAGTCTCTTGAGGAAATTCAGACTCTTAGTGTGGTGGAAGTATCTAATCAAATGTAGGTGACTTAGATCCTACCTAGTGTTCAAAACTTGGATGTGAGTGGTGATACCCTACACAACGACATAATAAGTGTAGAAGTGAATGAGTTGGAATCTATAGGTCTAAACTTAAATCTAAGTGGAAATGAACACTCAAAAAGCCAGGAAACTTCTGAAGTCGAACTTGAATCTCTCCCAATTGATACACCAAACTAATCGTTGTCTGAGGATATTCCTTATATAATGCCTGATTCCTCCAGGAGATAGTTACCACAACGTCTCATTAGAGGTATTCCAAAACTTACATATGAACCTCAATTGTCTAGTAAAGTAAGATATCCCATGAATCATTATATGTCTACGCATCGCTTGTCAAAATTAAATCAGTCATTTGTCAATCAATTATCTATTGTATCTATACCTAACAGTGTGCAGGAAACATTAAATGATCTAAGATTGAAAGCTGCGATGAATGAAGAGATGGCCTCTTTCTAGAAGAACCAAACTTGGGAGCTCGTCAACCAACCCATAAGAAAAAAATCAGTTGGGTGTCAATAGATTTTTATTATTGAAATACAAAATTGATGGAATGATTGAATGGTTTAAGGCGAGATTGGTGGCAAAAGGTTACGTTCAAACTTATGGAATTGACTACACTGAAACGTTTGCACCAGTAGCCACAATCAACACAGTTCGAGTCCCATTATCCTTAGCTGCAAATTTTGATTGGCTGTTACAGCAGTTTGATGTGAAGAATGCATTCCTACTGGTAAATTATCTGAAGAGGTTTACATGGATCTCCCACAAAGGTGCATGGTAATAGAAAGATAAAATTAAAATGTGTGTAGGTTGAAGAAATCGCTAAATGGATTAAAACAGTCCCCTAGAGCTTGGTTCGGGCAATTCACCAAATTCATGACAACTTTTGGTTACAGATAAAGCAATTCAAATCACACATTATTTTTAAAGAAAAAACATGAGAAGATTATTGCACTCATTGTATATGTCGATGACATGATCGTCACAGGCAACGATCCAGAAGAAATAAGAGCTTTACAAGAATACTTGTCTAAGGAATTTGAAATGAAAGATTTAGGTTCCTTAAAATACTTTTTGAGAATTGAAGTATCTCTATCAAATAAAGGAATCTTTCTATCTCAGAAAAACTATGCCTTAGATCTATTACATAAAATTGGTATATCAACTTGCCAACCAGCTGACTCTCCAATGGAAAAGGGTCTTAAATTATGTATTAAGACAAATCAGGTACCGATGGACAGGGGGAGATACTAGGGACTTGTTGGAAGGTTGATGTACTTAGCTACAAGACTAGATCTTGCCTATGCTCTAAGTATCGTTAGCCAGTTTTCATGCATAATCCCGGTGAGCAACATATGAATGCAGTCATGCACATTTTTAGGTATCTAAAATTTGCACCAGAAAAGGGAATTCTAATTTTTAAAAACATGGACAAAGAAAACATCAAAGTGCATACCGAAGCTGATTGGGCCAGAGCAGTTGACGATAGGCGGTCAACTTTCGGATACTTTACTTTTATAGGTGGGAACTTAGTTATAAGGAGAAGTAAGAAGCAAGAAACAAAATGTTGTTGCACGTTCTAGTGCAGAAGCTGAGTATAGAGGAATGACTTTAGGAACTTGTGAAGCATTGTTGTTGAAATTTCTCTTACATGATCTAGGCTACTCTTCAAAACAACCAATTTAGCTGTATTATGACAACAAAGCAACATGTGATATAGCTCATAATCCAGTTCAACGTGACAGTACAAAGCATGTCGAGGTAGATAGGTTTTTCATTAAGAAAAAATTAGATGAAAAGGCTGTGGAACTAACAAAGATCTGGTTAGCAAATCAGTTAGTTGATATCCTTACCAAAGGAGTGTCCCGTTAGGTGCTCTCAAAGTTTTTAGACAAGTTGGGCATGTATGACATTTATGCACTAACTTGAGGGAGAGTATTGAGATTAATTGTATGACATTTATGCACTAACTTGAGGGAGAGTATTGAGATTAATTTTGAAATTGGAAAGTAAATAAAATGTTAATATGATAGAAATCATTGTATTTCATTAATATCATTTTACGTCGTTTTTATTTCTATTATAAATTCATGTAATCTGTATAAAGTAATTTAATTCAGTGAAATATATAAACAAATCTTCTATTCTTCTTTTCACAATATGTTCTCAGTGATTTTAGTATCTAAAAAATATGAATCATTATTTATATTTATGAAATTATTTCGATCAATATTTTAAAAAATTGTAGAAATTAAAAAAAATGTGTCAAGAAAAAATTATATTTTTTAAAATTTTTAATTATATTATATTTATTTTAGATAATATTACATTATATATATCAAAATTGAGTAATATTATATTATTTTCTTAACAAATTTATATTTATAATTAAAAAATATATCATATAGGAATAAAATTGTGGTAAAAAAAAAAAACATCCTCTTTAACAAATTAGATTACTGTACGGTAGTTTTTAACTGAAATTCTGACTCTCTGACTGAACAGATATGATAGAAACATTATTTGAAAACCTTTTCATAAAATAAATAAAAAAATTATTTTGAAATATTAAGGAAAAAACAATAAAATTGTGTGTTCCTCGAGTTTTTTTTTTTATTATTATTATTATAAATATATAAAAAATTTGAGTACAGCAATAAAAAAATACAAATTAAAAATTGAATATAAAAGATGAAAAAAATTTAAATCTTAAAAAAATTTGAGTAAAACATACTCAATTCTCAATCTACAGAGAAAAAAAAAATCTTGTTTCTGGGTTAGTTTATCATTTCCCATTTAGTTGACGGTTGGAGAGCTGAATAGTAAAAAAGGAAAGAGAGCTCTCAACGGTTTATAACACGTAGTCACATACCTCTGGTTTTCAAGCCGAAAAAAAAAAACAAACACACACTTATGGTCACCATTAACCACACAAGTAACACACGCTCACAAGAAAGCCACCAATTTTTTTCTAGAGAGAGAAAAGAGGAGAGGATTTGGATTTAAAGTTTGGGGTTTTAGCCTGTTTTAGTCTCTGGTTGGTTTTTGAGATTTTTGCAAGTTTTAGAAGACAAAATGGAGAGCAAAGTCGATGAGGGTTTTTCTGTGGAGCTCCCAGCTCCTCCTTCCTGGAAAAAACTGGTACTTTCCTCTTTCTTCCACCCAACCTACGTACTAAAATATAAAAATATTATGCAAATTTCTGGTTTTAAATAAAAAGTTTTGTTTTCAATATATATATATTTTTTTGTTCTTTTTGTATTTTGTGTTTGCTTTGACTTTTGTCTTTTGTTTGAACCATAAAGTTCCCCTTTTTACTGTGTTGGAGATTATTAGTGTTGTGTTTGGTAGTGTAATTTTGGTTATGGAGTTTGCCCTAATTGCTGGTATTTCTGTCTCAAATTAGTATTATTTGTTACTAATTTTGATTGGTAGTTGTTATTTCCAATTTCTAGGGTTTCTGCTTTGTCTTGGTGTTTGAGATGGTAAAAATTGGGTTTAGGGTAGGGTCGTAATTCTGGCTACGAGACATAACACAAACGTGACTCGACCCAAATTATGTTTTTTAGTTTGAGTTAATTATTAATTATTTTGTATATTAAATTTCATTACCATTAAAATAATAAATAGGCTTAAAAAAATTACTTTTTTTTTTAATATTAAAAGTATGTGAATTTGGGACGACACGTCCACAAACACGTACAAATTGCATGAATATCTTCTTGTGGTGGGAATTATAAGGCTTCTTTCCTCCCATCATTTGTTGAATATCCATGGTCACTGCTCATTGATTTGTGAAGCAAATTCTTATGAATTAAGACAGACATGTTAGGGAAGGGGATTTACCTTGATGGACCCTTGGGGTCTATTTTACAAATACCTGTTGGAGAATGGCGAATAGAAATGTTTTTGACTTATAATAGTTGTATGGGAGTCTCCTTTGATGTCAAGTTTATCTTGAGTTGCAATTTAGATATTATTGTTTCTTCATTCTAAAGAAAACTCTTCTAATCTTTACATTATGCATCAATCTTTTTATTTTTCTGTAGTACTTGCCGAAGCAAGGAGGGACACCAAGGAAAAACGAGATTGTATTCATTGCACCAACCGGGGAGGAGATTGGTAGCCGAAAACAATTGGAGCAGTATCTGAAGTCACATCCTGGAAATCCTGTAATATCAGAGTTCGATTGGAGCACAGGCGAGACTCCTCGGAGATCAGCAAGGATCAGTGAGAAGGTCAAGGCAACTCCACCATCATCAGAGAGTGAGCCACCAAAGAAACGTGGTCGAAAATCTTTACCTTCGAAGGATAAAAAGGAAGTGGAAGGTGCTCGTGAAGAAAATGAGGGAACAACTGAAATCCAAATGAAAGATGCCGAGATAGGTGAAAAGAAACATGGTCGAAAATCTTTAGCTTCAAAGGATAAAAAGGAAGTGGAAGGTGCTCGTGAAGAAAATGAGGGAACAACTGAAATCCAAATGAAAGATGCCGAGACAGGTGAAAAGAAAGATGTAGAAGATGAAAAGGAAGAAGATACTCAAAAGGAAGCTCTAGAAGAAGAGGCCCAAATTGATGTTAAGGATAGTATTGATACTAATGCTGCGGATGCACAACCAGAAAGTGGCAACACAAGGGTCAGTGAGGAAAAAGATCAAGAGCAACAAGTTGATTCAGCAGTAGCAGAAGCAGAGGAACAAGCTCCTCCAAAACAAGTTGCTGATGATAATGAGAAGGTGCCTGAGACTCTGGCGGGGAAAGCAAATGGCACCACCGACAAGAAAGAAGGCGAGGCTGCTGGTGTGACTATTGAAGCTGCAAATGGAGAAGCAGTGAAAGATAATGCTAATGACGTGGCGCCTGCACTAGATGCAGATCCTAAGTTTAGAGTAAAAGATGTAGCAGAGAGCGACGGAAGATACTATGAAGTGCGAGCAGACGACAAAGTGGAAATCAGAAAGGATGCAGAACTTGCAGAAAATGGAAAAGTTGGGCAATTGGGGCGAGATGATACCCCGCAACAGCCATCGCCATCTCCTGTGAGCTGCTGATGCAGCACATACATATATAACTTTTAAATTAAACTGTTTGTTTTTTGTTTATAGTTAAGTGGATGACTGTAATTTGTTGTTGTTTGTGTTTATTAGTATTTAATTATGTACTCAGGAAACAAATCAACCTATATTTAGACTTTGCAATGTTATGTTGTCCAGTAGCTTAGGCTTTTGAATTAGGGCGTCGATGTTGGATGACTCATCTCTTCATATGGTAGCTTCCAAATTGTTCGTATTTTACTTTGTTTTGCGTCATAGATTATATGTTTTGTGCTTCTTTTGTTCGCCTTGAACTTATGACTGGGGTTAAAAAGACTAGTTAACAATGTGGATGTAGAAGGATGAGTTTATCCCCATACCACTATTTGTATTATAAACGCGTTGAAAGAAATTCATTTTGAGACTTAAATGGAGGAATCTTTCCTCTCTAATCTCATTTCCATTGTTGACAGTAGAACATAATTTAACCAGCACGTGAATCATGATAGAACATTTAACAATTTATGGTCAATTTTGACAGTTGAATTTTAATTTCAAAAAAGAAGAAAAGGATACAAGAAAATGGTCAACCGATAACGTCAAAGAATTACCCTTGGACTGTATTTGCTAGATACAATAGTATATACAATTTAGTTCGAGTCGCCTCTCCTACTATATACTCTATGATATTAACATATCTAAAAAGTAAAAGCCTTTTCTTGGCACAACAAAAAAATCTAAAACCTTCTTATATGTATAGAAAATTCCCCGAGTTAGCCACCGCACTTTGGTACCAGCTCTAAACTCTACAAATTATGATGGGTCTAGGGCTCTAGGCAGACAGCATTCAAATACTCTTAAAGCATGCTTACATTAGAGGTTGATCTATGCCACCGGAAGAATTAGATCTGGACCCCATTGGCCCTCAGATTCTGATGGTTCCAGGATGTAAACTGCTCCATCAACAAGTCCAAGTGCAAACTGATTTTGTTCAGATGGATGAGCTGCAATGGCAAGCGGATATACCTTGCTGCTACCAAAGTGTAAGATAGAAAACAAGTGAGAGAAAATATTTATATAGACAATGTCCTATGTATGTATGTATTTGACGTTTCGTGGTTAATCGATATCCTACCTTGTATTTGAAGGCAGATAAGCATTAGGGCTTATATGACACCTTAGTTGGAGATTGGCATTGAAAATTGACACACTTGCATCGTTAAAGCATGCATAGATTGACTGGCTCCCACATGAAAATGTAGCATCCGTAATGAGACCGCTAGGTTCTTGTGGAACCCACTGTAATGATTAAATCCCCTTAATGAGCTTGGTTCCAGGGCATTTCTTAAAAACTTAAGACGGCAAACAAACCTGCTCAATGCAATCCAACCTTGGAGCTTCATATATGGCTAGCTGAGTTTCATGGATGACAAGAAGATGAATCTGATCTTCATGAAATTGAACACGGGTGTGAGCAACAGGATTAGGTGCCCGTGCACCTGGGATCTGCACCGGCTTGTTTGTCTGCTTTTGCCATCCAATCATACTCCATACACAGATCTGGGGTACATAAAAAGCATCAAAAGACCATACTTCAAACCAACAGTACTAGACACACCAACAAAGAGTACCAAGGCACCAGAAAATTGTTGCACTGACACATACAACAAAATATTAGCATACCTGAGCATCTGAGCCCGAAGAGACAAGAACATTCAGAACATCAGAGAAGGCAAGGCCAGTTACTTGTTTCCGATGGCCTCTGAGCTTAGCATATACCTACTCATAGTACATAACCACTATTTCATTGTCATACAGCAAGCACATGTACAATACTCGATTTCAGTTCAGGATGAAAACCTCTTCAGTCTGAACATTGTATATGTGAATTGATGAATCCTCCATGCCTATGGCAATGATGTTATTATCCTGTAGATGAAAGGCAATATATGTTGCTGCAGGGGGTGGAGGTATGAAAGTAGTCATTATCTGCACACAAAAATGGCAAAAGTTTAACTAAAATGAAAGATAAGACGAACGGTCCTTTGCATAAATGTCAGTAAATTGAAATCTCAACATGAACCCTAAATTTGATTACTTAAACCATTCTAATATTTATGCCATTACCCTGAACGTCTCCATATTAAAGAGAGAAATTTTTCCTCCTGATGTTGACACAAGATAGCAGTCATTATTTGAAAGAGCAAAGCAAGGAACAAGATTATCAACAATTCTATCATCCCTATCATTGATCATGAATATTCCACTCCAAGGTTGCCATAATTCTGGTGATACCGTTGTAGTTGCTCGGATACACAACACCTAAAAAATATCAATTAAAAATAAATCTAAATGATGATTATGCAATACAAGTTATGGCCTTAGATATCCATACCTTCCCTGAAACAGGTTCATTTATCGTCCATTTCCAAAGTTTGTGCAGGCCATTACCAGTTAATGCCAGTATAGACTCTCCGGAATTTGTATAGGTTAACCTAATAACCTGAACTAAAACAATAAAGACAATCATCAGTTAATATATTCTTAATTAGTCCACGAAATGCCTGCAAAAGCAACAGGCTAATAATAAGCTTATATTACGTCTACTACATGGTTCTTTGAAGACTCAATCCTCAATACCCAAATCAGTTTCTGTTTTTGTAATGCATTAAGGGTGTTTTTATTAACAAGGAAAGGGAATGAGGAGAAAGGGAGTCATTCTCACTCATATATTTACTTCTTAAAAATATGATAGAAATGGAATAAAGACCCCACAAATTTGGAAGTCATTTACATTGATTGTTTCCCTACTCCTCCCTTTGTATTGATTATCTTTTCAAATTTACAAAAAGTAATTATAAAAACATTCCTTATTTTAATATTTTGTTTTTATATATATTTTTCATTATTAGCTTTAAAAGGATATTTAAGTAAATTAATATTTTTATTCCGATTCGTTGCAGTTTTTAGTAAACATAAAGAAATGGAATAAGTTTTACACCCCTTTTCCTCCCAATTCTGATTCATGTTTATTCCCATTCCAATTTATTTCTATAATTAGTAAACGTACTCTAAATTAAACATTGTTCCCAGACAAATCTACAGTTTTGTCTGTGTCAAAGTACTTCGGTGAGCAACATAATCATAAATGCATTGAAAACATGTTCAATACTTACCTTACTAGGCAGCACATTGCCCATCTTATTAAGATGTAGGTACCGTAGTTGCGATGATTCATTGACTTCTGTCAGCTTCCATATCTTAGGTCTCTCTACCACATTAGTTCTTGGTTTCATATTGGATAGACTTTGGTTCTCTTCATTCTATAAAAAAAATTTAAGTTAGTACTCTTGTCCATTCCAAAAATACTTTTGAATATTTTTCAAATAAGGATTTGTAACAAATGCAGAAATATATGAATATTTCTTTTTGCTAACCATGAACAGCCCATTAAAAAAAATACAAATTCCAACTTCTTGCAAATGAATGCACTAGTACACTGAAAAGATAAAACTCATACCAGTGCAACAATGGTGGTTATTGATAACTTCTTTCCAACAGCCCCATTATTTGTTCCAGCAACTTTTTCTACAATCGTCCTTTCTTTTCCTGAGAACAAACTTTTCATTAACAGAGAGAAACCTGAATTGATGATACCTTTCAAACAAACAAAAAAAAGCGAACTGATAGACACTTCGTTTGTGCACACAAAACAACAGAAAATGATCTGTTCACGATCATCATTAATCTCTCCTGCTTTCAAGAACTGTTTCAAAAGAAGCATAATAAATGTCTGGACCCCAGCTTCTATCAGAAAAAAGTAACTCAAAAATTGCAAATACCTGAACTGCCATCAGCTGGACCCATATGCCCTACAGAAACTGTTTGGTGTGTCACGGGATTAGCAATCCATTCTGCAAGAGATTCTGTAGTAGGCACTGGTGCAGGTTGGAAGGGCTAAACAAACAAACAAAACAACCAAATAAGTTTTTTTTTTTAAATATTAACATTTAAACCGATTTAGTTCCCAATCATTTAATTTGATATAATATTTATAAGCCACAATTTAGGTCTTCAATAGACTTACACCACGAGTACCAAGTGGTGGGAAATCATTGGCTTCAGCATTAGAGCCCATTAAAGGGTTCCTAACAAGTGAAGGAGCAAGAGCACCAGTTGGCTTCCTACAAATGCGGTCCACAAAGAGGGTCCCTATGTCAGGGTTGGGCTTCGGATTCGTGCAAATCTGTTGCTGCCAATTTAAACTGCTAAGAAGCAAAGAACCGATTTCATCTGGCAAACATAATCCCACTTAACAGGAATAAAAAATACTTATGGGTAACCCTCAGTGTAATTACCTTTGATTGATTAATGTTTTAAGCTTTGAGGCATCGAAGATCGGAAATTGAAGCTTATTTTGAAAAACTGGATTGGCATTGATTAACTTTGTAAGTTCTTGAAGCATTATAGACCTGGCAGACTCGGCTTCGTACTTAGATAGTTGCTCTTTCTCCCTGAAAAGAGTCAGCCGTGGTATTACAGAGAGGACACACTGAACATATAAACCATTTTAAAGGAAGCACACTTCAAGTAACATCATTAAGATAAATATATACTTCAAGCTAGCACGAGCCCACATTACCACTTCCTTAAATGAATGACAGAAAAATCCTTAACAAAATATTAAAAGCCAAATGTTATGAATTTGGGAGACCAGATTGATCCATGAGTTCTTTGTTTATTGCAAATTATTCTACACCTTTTATGCTAAAATTTATATTCCATTTCAATATATTTCAATCTAAAGAGAAACACCTGCAAAATTTAGAAAATAATATACAAGACTTAACAGATAGACCACAAAATCTGCCATTTGACCTGGTTAATATTATTATTTATTTTGGTTTCTCGTATTGTAATGCATTTTTTGCACTCTAATTATAACTCCGCTCAAAGAATCAATATCACAAGATCTTCAGTTTGGCATATTCTCCACTCAATCAGAACGAGTACATCATACTATCAAAGCACCCATACCATATCAGATTTATTGATAGTGTAATATATTTAATACCAACGTCCAAATACTTTGTCCCAAAGTCGTGCAACACTCTGTAACTGCATCAGCCTATGAATTTATGGATATAGAAGACCAGAATCAAAATCTGCCCTGGAAAACAGAAACTTGTTCAACTGAAGCCTTCACTCATAGGGATTAAGGCTAAGTTATTATTAAATAATAGTTGGCGTTTATTTACAATTCTAATTTTAGGATTTAATTTATTGTTATTGAATTTCTTTAGTGGTTACCCATAGCGTTTCATTCATACTGATAAATTAGCCTCTCTATCATTTTCATATTAGACTTGGTCTAATGGTCTCATGCTACTGAATGAATATTGGTCCATCACCCATCTGTTGTTATCTCACAAATACTTAATTTATCATTCAAATTGATACGAACCGGATCGCGCCACTAACAAGGCCCGACTCGTATCATGGACCAAGCCGAGAAGGGGGTGAAATAACGGCGTAGAAAGGCGCCACAAACACGAGCAAGGGCGCAAGCATGTTCGCCATGGGAGTGCCAAGCTAATTTGTGGAAAATTGCCAGTTTTGGAGCTGCGCCGCGGCATGACTTTCCCCCGCCGCGGCGGACAAGTTTCTGTTTTGGTGGGATTCTGGACGAGGCATTCTCGCCGCGGCATGAAATATGTGCGCCGCGGCGCCGATGTTTCTGTTTTGGGTATGCAGGCTGGGAGACGCGCGCGCAAGACGAGCAGACGCGCGCGCAAGTGTGGGCAGAGGTGCGCGCAGAGGACCAGGGACGTGCGCGCCGCGGCATGGCTTTTGGGCGCCGCGGCACAGACCTCTCGGGTTGAAGTGCAAGGTTCCTCGCCGCGGCATGTAATTTGTCCGCCGCGGCCCGCGTAGTTTTACTTTTGTGATCCGAGCCTCCCCGCCGCGGCATGAATGTTTGCCCGCCGCGGCGCCAATGTAAAATTTGTAATTTCAGCCCTTGGATCAAATCCAATGGCTCATATTTTGTCTTTTCTTTTTAGGTTTTGTGTGAGCCCTATAAATAGACATTTGGGCAGCCCATTTTGTAACTTTTGTTCAAATTAATGAAATTTGTTAGAAAACAAATTGAGAGAGCCATGGAGCTCCTTGCTTGATTGCAAGCCTTTCCCCCAAGAACTTATCAAATGTAGTTGCACCCCTTTGTGGCGTTCGCCCTCTCCTCCGCGCGTGGTGCGTAATATCCAAGTGTGGTGGTGAGTTTCCTGCAGCCAAATCTGTGTTTTGCTTAGAAATCCATGCCAATATTGTTGTTGGGTCTTGATCCGCTTCTTCTTGGTTCCCTAGCCTCGTAGCTAGGTGGGTCGATAGGAATCGCGTCCCTTGGTTCGCATCACAAATTCCTGATTTCCTCATCCTCCTGTACCTTGCCATCCAAAATTACTGTCTCCGCACAAGAGAAATAAATTATTTCCAAGAATTCGGGTCTCATTGTCACTCAAATCAATCCAATTTACCAAGGCACCAGTACTTGAACTACACAGTTCATGAATATTCAGAAGTATGATTCTACAAAAGAAAATGTTATTTATTACTACTAAATAGAATAATAACTCTATTACCACTTATGTGGCAGACTTTAGGTATGTTGAACATGTGAATCAAGGATGAAAACAAAAGGGAAATTTGAACATACCTGAAGTTCTTTAGGGTCAAAAGCAATGCAATTTCCTTAAAAACATCTTCATCAGATGCGGCAAAAACTTTCAAGTCGTTCACAAGAACCTCGACAGCTTTTGCAGTGTCACCCCTGCATCCATATATATAAAATATAAAATGAACAAGAAGAGCAAAATGGTAATACAGAGAGCAATAACTTTCTCAAAAGTTTATGGTCAGGCACTTCAATCAAACAATAATGCATGTCATGCCTAAAAGATCAAATAATACCTGTTAAGTGCCTCAAGATATTTTTGCTTCCGGATATCAAAAAATATTTTTCTAGAATATCTGTTATCATCAACCTTGGTAAAGGCAGTGAGGTATTTCTCCACCTCGTCCCAGTCCCCATTATTCACACGATCCTCGAAATACAGCATGTTGAAGTAAATTCCTGATTCTTTCTCCAACCTTCATTCTCCGCACAAAATGAATCACACATTAATAAAGAAAAAGAAAATGTACATACAGCAAAGAATCATACCTACTTATTACACGCACTTAGTTCTTGGAATTCACCAAGTTATCACCAACAAAAAAATTTAATAAAAATCATCTTGCTTAAGTTAAAGCTAACATGCATTCTTAATTTTCTCATTACGATGCACAAACATAAACGGAGGAAGGAAAAAAATTATCCAAAAAGACCAAGAAAATATTACTCACATGTGAACAGACTCCTTGAAATCCGCTTCGTTCAAGAACTGAAGTATCATATAAACCAACGCTTCACTAACCATCGACATGCTTGTTAATTACCTACACAGATCACCAAACCCACGAGAATCGGGGTTTGAATTCCTCCAAAGATTCACAACCTTGTCCGACGTACTTCAACAGTAAAGAATTTCACTGCTCAAAATTGGAAGAACATAAATGTATGTGTAAGAAGAAAGAAAGAAGATGAACATAGATTAATCAAAAGTTATCCAATGAAAGTAGTTAAATATACACAAAAGTCAAAAGGAAATGCATGTTCTTTGGTAAATGCACATTTCTTTGAGTGAGTTGACTGACGACGTATTGAGAGTGAGAGTGTAGCATTCGCGACTTTCTGGAGAAAAAAGAAGAGAGATATATATGCACAGAAAGAGGTCGGTTTTCATTTGGTAAAAATTCATTACCATCATTTTCATCAAACTAAGTAATTTAATTTTATAATTTATAAATTTTATATAATATATAAACACTAAAAAAAAAAAATATTTATTTTTAAAAATTAAATCAATTTATTAAATTTCATAATTACCTATAAATTTTATATTAATATTATGTTTAAATAATACGATACAATTACCTAACATTTTTTAATTTTTATCTAAAAAGACCATTATTTTGTATTTTTAATATATTTTATTATATTATACTCTAATTGAGTTTTTTTTTTTTCTTTTTCTTACACAAATTCCATTAATCTAAGATTTTTTACTCATTCATTGATTAAATAAATTTTATATATGGTATAAATTATACGAGATATTAACTCTTAAAAGGTTAACCTTTAAGATATATCTGATGATTATTTATAAATTTTACATTAGTATAACGGTTAAGCAATATTTGACAATTTTTCTAACAAATTTTAGACATAAAAAATTTCTTAATTTTTTAAAAATAAGTATTTTAATCTCATAATTTGTTAGTTAAGCACTAAAAGTCCAATTACTATGAAAAATAAACAATTAATGAGTATTTTTAGTCCAACAAAAGTATTAAAATTAAAGATTTATAGTGCATAACTTTTATAAATAGCGATACTATAAATATATAACTAAAAAATTATGAGATTAAAATATTCATTTATATAAGATTAAATAATTATGATTTACTATTTATATAAAATTAAACTATTTAAATTAAATAATTATCATTTCTCTTATGCTTAGCTTCCATTTTCATTTATTTTGTGTTGAAATGGATCAGAGAAATTTTAAAATTTACTATGCAACATCCTATTAATCAAAAAATATTTTAAATCAAATAAAATTATTATGAAATTTCCAACATAATGTAGATAATTCATTTTTAAATATTTATTTTTCTCACATAAAAAAATTATTTAATCTCATATATTTAACTATTTATTCTTTATCTCAAATTCAATATATATTCCATCACCTTCCTACTTATCAATTTAAATCCTAATATTTTGATTCAAAAACTACTGAAAATGGAATATATATATATATATATATATATATCAAAAATATAAAAAAAAGATAAAAATTTGTATAAATTTGAGCCAAAATAAGTTAAAATTGTCTAACTTATACTTACCACTGATAGATTTGGTACACCTCGTCAAACTTCTTTAAAATAGTTTGATAGACATTACCGAACTTTTTGTAATTAAAATATTAGTAGTTTTTTAAATAATATATTGATAAATTTACTAATTTTTAATATATTTTTATTTATTTTAAATTAATGGCATGTTTCAAGTAAGACAAGTAAGACACAGAATGTCTCTAAAAATTTTCAATAAAATAAAGACTCCACAAATTTAAAATATATATTTCTTAATTATTTTCTTACTATTATTTGTATTGATTATATTTCTCAAATTTACCATATATATTTTTTTTATGAAATAAATTTACCATATATAATTACAAAAGTATTCTTTATTGTTGTACTTTATTTATATATTTTTTAATTTTAAAATGGTATTTAAGTTATTTCTATTTTCATTATAATTCCTTCCAATTATTTAATAAATATAAAGAAAATGAATGACTTTTATAATTTCCTCTCAATTTCGATTTTTGTTTATTTTTATTTTAATTATTAGTATCAATGTATTATGTAGTATCTTAGTGAGAGATAAATATAAATTAAATTAAAAAAAATATTTTTAAAATTTATAATAATAAAAATATTATTATAATACTAATTTATACTTATCTCAATTGAAAGTAGGGTGTTGTTTAGTCTGTAACAAATTTTGGGGTATTATTTTAATTAAATTAAAAAAATAATAGTGAAAAATTGAAGACCATATAATAGTGTAAATGGTCATGGGGTATAAGTAATTAGTCTTAAATGTTAAGGTAGAATTGAAAAAATTCATTAGAGTTGATTGGTATTTGTTAATAAATAATTAATCAAAAAACTAATATAGTTAAAAAGGAAATTTCGTTAGATATTATAAAATTTATAATATTGTAAATGATGTAATACGAAAAAATTTACCATAAATTTTATTTTTATTAATAAAATTTTATCACTTTATTTATATTTATAATGATTATAAATTTATAATAAAGTTACTATTAATCTAGCAAAGCACTCACATAAATTTTATCATGGCCAATAAGATTCTGCGATTTCATTTTTGATGACCATAAATTAGTGATGGATAATACTTTTCTTTAAAAGAAAATTTTGATACAAAACCGCGAAAGGCCCAATAAAATGGATTCCACTGACCCTCATTTCATTATACACACCTTATCCACGCCAGCACCACCAGTCAAGTATCCTTCAATTGCAGTTCGCTGAGCACCATTGTAGTTTCCATTCTCTTCCACTCTCTTACCTTTATCCGTTCTCTATCATTCTATCTCCTTCGTCTTCTTCTATAGTAAGTAAGTATGATACTCTTTCTGATTCAATTTGTAATTCTCGTATATCTTGGTTTTTAGCTGGTATTTCTACGATTTATTCTTTGTTAGGTTTCATGATTCTTTCATATTTAAGAAATTATCTCTAAGTTTCACATTGATTAATTTTATATTCCGTCATCACCTTGTAGTTTTCGATGAAGTTGCCTCTGTTTTCTCCTCTGAAATACATTTATAATGAATCCACTGTGTGCTCATAACTGTCAACGGAAAATTTGATGGGAGTCTCGTGTTTAATTTGGCCTTTTTCAATGCTTCTTGTTGTCTTACAAAAGTTCTTCGCTGAAACTGAATTGTAAATTCCCATTTTGGGATAACCAAGCAATTTTGTCCACTAAAAAATACAAATTAGTCCCCTTGTGTTTTATGGTTGTACACCATTAGTCCCCACCTCTTTTAAAGGTAGATATAAGTTCAATGTCGCTTTGTTGGAAGAAAAAAGACCTGATAATCATGTCTATACTAAGAGGTATAAAACAGTCATTTTTCTTGCCTAATTAGCTGCTGAGCTTCTATAAAAAAGGAAAAAGAAAGTCCACAATCCATTCAGACCCTCCCTATTCTCACGCAAACACCCGACTTCCCACCCCTTTTCTACCTTAACCCAAATCCCTAACCAAAATCTTTTTCTTCTCTTCCTCAATCATTTGTGTAGTATTTGGTTTCTCATTGTAACAAACAGAGAGGTCTGAAAAATTAAAAGTAAAACAATAGAGATAGAAAGAATTAATTCAGAGAAAAAGAATGACAGAGAGATAAGTAAAATGTTGAAAATGGTTCTGTTAAAGCAGATGGTGCTGGTTAAAAGAAGAAGAAAACAGTTGAAAATGGCAGTAAAAAGAGAAAGAAATTGGTGGGTTGTGTTCACTTGGTGGGAATGTTATTATATCACAACACCTACGTTTTATTAAATACACATGTGACAAGCATGTGTGTGAAAAAATGACCATTTTTTATTTACCTTTTTTATAAAATAAGCACCTAGGATGTACCACCCAAAAACAAAGGACTAAAGTGTATATTTTTTATGAACAAAGGAACCTATCATCGCCTTCTCCTTTGTTAAACTATGTGTCCTTCATAGCCCCTACCATTTTTGAGATTTTGCTTGCTGAAAAAAAGTGGGGAAAACTCAGCTTGGGATTACCAACTATATTACAATATAGCTTGTGTAATGTCATTTTTAACTAAATTACACATTCATGTAATGAAATATGCATAAGTCAAGCTATATTAGGAAATAACAATCTAAGTCTATATTAGATAATTTATTGCACATGTTATTTTAGTATTAACCTGGAGGAAAATTTCCGTAGAGTTTATGATATTTTTACAATTTGCAGTTGAAGCAAGGAATGGAGTTAAATTAGTACCAAAGTTGGCAAATTTAGTCCAACATGATGCCTCTAAGTCTGTATTCTGTAAGCAACGTTTCACTTGTTCCTGGAACTGTCTTTAAAACCAGGAAGACTAATTGTTCAACAAGATTCTGTTTCTCAAGAAAATTGAAATCACATACATTATCCCGAAAAAGTGCTCTTTTATCTTTATCTGCATCGTCCGCGTTACGTCCACCCTGCAATGGAGGATACTCATTTCATTATAGATCTAGTGTCCATCTACTATCAGCCACTGGAACTGATGTAGCAGTAGAAGAACCAGATTCTCCAGTTGAAGATGAAGATTCTAGTGAAACCTCAGAAATTTCTCCCAGTGTTACTGAGAATCCCAATGTTGAACCTGATGCCATTAAAACTCCAGCTCAGTCGAAACGTACACGGCCTGT
This sequence comes from Elaeagnus macrophylla, assembly GCA_029378325.1. NCBI lineage: Eukaryota > Viridiplantae > Streptophyta > Magnoliopsida > Rosales > Elaeagnaceae > Elaeagnus > Elaeagnus macrophylla. The sequence goes on along the minus strand of CM055647.1, from coordinate 20,464,677 downwards.
TAAGCAAAGTGAGATGCCACCAGTAACAAATGACAAGCTTGTTTCTGGTGCCACATTTACTGGGAAAGTAAGATCAATCCAGCCGTTTGGTGCTTTCATTGATTTTGGAGCTTTCACAGATGGTCTTGTGCATGTGTCAAAGCTGAGTGATAGTTATGTAAAGGATGTTGGGAGTGTTGTTTCTGTTGGGCAAGAGGTGAAGGTGAGACTAGTTGAAGCAAACATGGAATCTGGGAGAATTTCTCTCACAATGCGTGAAAGTGACGATACAAGTAAGCTGCAACAACAGAAAGATGCTCCAACTAGTAATGATAAGGCTGGATCTGGCAGAAGGAATACTTCAAGGCCCAACCAGAATAGAAGTGAGACAAGAAAGGTCTCAAAATTTGTCAGGGGACAGGACCTAGATGGTACAGTAAAAAATATTGCCAGAGCGGGTGCTTTTATTTCCCTTCCTGAGGGAGAAGAAGGATTCCTACCTGTATCAGAGGAACTTGATGAAGGATTTGGGACTGCTATGGGGGAAACTTCATTGCAGATTGGTCAAGAAGTCAGTGTCAGAGTACTGCGTATAGCAAGAGGACAAGTAACCTTGACAATGAAGAAAGAAGAAAATGTTCAAAGGGCGAATTTACAGTTCAGTCAAGGAGTGGTCCACAAAGCGACAAATCCTTTTGTGTTGGCTTTTCGCAAGAACAAGGATATTGCTACATTTTTGGATGAGAAGGAGAAAATAGAGAAAGATGCAATAAATCCATTGGCAACTACGAGTCCAGAAGAATTAGAAGGGAAGGAACTCAAACCTGATGCTCCTGAAATGGAAGACCAACCAATAAGTAGTGATGAGAAACTTACGAGTGTCTCTTCAGTGGATGAATCTACTGAAATTGAAACTCATTCTGAAGCTACAGAAGCAAATGCTAAGGAGGCTTCTCCAGAGACCGTGGGAGATGATGGACAGTCAAACTCATTTGCAGAAACAATTGATCAAATATTGCCTTCAGAAACTCCTTCAGTTAAAGAGGAATTACGGCAGCAGCCTGAAGATGCTGTTGTAAAAGAAGAAATGCAGATTCAAATGCCTACTGCAGAAAGTGAAGTCCCGTCTTCTGCTCCGATTGGTGATGAGGAAGTGGGACCTAATTCTGGTGACAATGGCAGCATCACCAGTTCAGATGTACAACCGGATGATGCTTCTGTCCAAGTTGTTCAAGGTTAGCTCTATCCATTCTTTCTTCCTTTTCACTTGGTTTGTTCAAATAAACATTGTCTGCCTTCCAATTTAGTGTAACTGTAAACGTGGAACTTCTGGTAACAGTAGGTATTAAATCTCAAAGCAACACTCTTGACACTTTGCTCTATAATACAGCTATCAGAGACCAATTAACTGATCAAAATGATATATAGGGGTTTGTACTAAATTATTGTGTGTGTGCCTGCATTCTTATGTGTGTTTGTTTCCTTAATAAATAAATAAAACTTTTTTTGTTACGAAATGAATGGAACTATGTTAAATGAAAAAAGAATTTGTTGATACACCTAGTACATTCTTGTTGATTATTGTGTCATAGACTATTTTACATAGAACACTTGGGATGTGCTTTTTAGTGTACATTTAAAGTTCATATGTAGTCTGTAGATGAACAGGAAAATTATGGAAGTTCTGTTCCCTCTCTGCAAATACCTGACAACCAAGCCCTATCTCCATTTCTCCAGGAACTTTGGCAAATGAAAGTGCAGAAAACTTGAATGACAATATCGAGGATAAAGTGCAAGTACAACCACGAGCTCCTGAAGGTGAAACTCCCTCTAAAGTTGAAGACGATGAGGTAGCCTGTAACCCTGAGAAGACTGCAGATGTCACAAATTCAAGTGGACAAAATGAAATTCCTTCCCCAAAGGAATATGTGACCAAAGGTTTTTGACCCTTTGTTCTTGCTCAGTTGATAAATTTCACTGATCCCTATATTATCTTAAAATGAGTAATTAAGAATAACTAGAAATAAATCACACACTGATTTATTTATGTTCTTTAAAAAAAAAAAAAATCACAATACACAAATTAAAATTGATTTTGTCGGGTCAGGAATGAGCTTTAGACACAAGGATTCGATGCATTTGTATAAGTAGACATGTGGCTATGTTACAGAAGTTCAAGTCTATTATACAGCACCCAATTGCTTTACTTTTCTCTTTTTTTTTTTTTCCATTTAAGAAAAAAGAGGGCGAGATATTTATCTGTCCCCTATATAGAAAGGGTGAATAAGACGGAAGGTTGTTTTAGGTGAATATGAGTAAATTGTGTTCCTGCTCTTTATTCATGTTTGTTATATGATTGCAGCAACTATATCACCAGCTCTTGTAAAGCAGTTGCGTGAAGATACCGGAGCTGGAATGATGGATTGCAAAAAAGCTCTGTCAGAGACTGGAGGGGACATTGTTAAAGCTCAGGAATTCCTCAGAAAGAAAGGCTTAGCAAGTGCAGAAAAGAAAGCCAGCAGAACCACAGCTGAAGGAAGAATAGGCTCTTACATTCATGATAGCAGGATTGGGGTCTTGGTAGAAATAAATTGTGAGACAGATTTTGTCTCTCGGGGCGACATTTTCAAAGAATTGGTTGACGATATAGCCATGCAAGTGGCTGCTAGCCCCCAAGTGCAGTATCTTGCTACAGAAGATGTTCCAGAAGAGATTGTGAGCAAGGAAAGAGAGATTGAGATGCAAAAGGAAGATCTCTCATCAAAACCAGAGCAAATTAGATCGAAAATTGTTGAAGGGAGGATCAATAAGAGGCTCGAGGAGTTGGCATTACTTGAGCAACCTTTCATTAAGAATGATAAGGTTGTGGTAAAAGACTTGGTGAAGCAGACAATTGCAACCATTGGAGAAAACATAAAAGTGAAGAGATTTGTGCGTTATAATCTTGGAGAGGGCTTGGAGAAGAAAAGTCAGGATTTTGCTGCTGAGGTAGCTGCTCAAACAGCAGCGAAACACGAGCCAAAAGAGCAGCCTGCTACAACAGAAGCAAAGGAACCTGTTCAGAAGTAAGTGACTCCTTTTGTTGAATTCAGTTGTTCATCGAAGTCTTAAACTATGCAACACTGGTCTTAGAACCAATATGTTTGATGTGTTTGGGTTAAACATGGCATGTGCAGTCAATAAATAGGAGATATAGCCATATAGGTTTGTTACCTCTGAATGAATGTCACTCATGACAAGATAATAATTTTGGATATAATTACTTTTTGCATCACATGGAAGGCTTAGACAATGGCCTTTCCAGTATGTGCTTTTGTTCTCTAGTTCTTCCCTGACTTTAGACATTTTGAAATTTTTGCATATGCCTTTCTTGAATTCTGTTTAGTTTTAACTAGTTTTGTAATTTATTCTTAAGTAGACGAGCACTTTCACAAGTAAATGACATAATGTGTGTAAGGACTACAACACCATATGCTTGCACTTGTACGCCCAAAGTTATACATGGATTGCTGTCATTATTCTTTTAGCTTGCCAGTAATACATATTCATGGTCTTTTTGCAGGGCACCGGGGGTACCTGTATCTGCCTCTTTGGTCAAACAGCTACGGGAAGAAACTGGAGCTGGAATGATGGACTGCAAGAAGGCTCTTGCTGAGACTGGAGGGGATATTGAGAAGGCTCAAGAGTACCTTAGGAAGAAGGGTCTCTCTTCTGCCGATAAGAAATCAAGCCGACTTGCAGCTGAAGGAAGAATTGGTTCCTACATTCACGACTCCCGAGTTGGAGTTTTAATTGAAGTGAACTGCGAGACTGATTTTGTGGGTAGAAGTGAAAAATTCAAAGAGGTGGTAGATGATTTGGCAATGCAAATTGTGGCATCCCCCCAGGTTCAGTTTGTATCGATAGAAGATATTCCAGAAAGCATAGTAAATAAGGAAAAAGAGCTTGAGATGCAGAGAGAAGATATTCTATCAAAACCAGAGAATATTAGAGGGAGAATTGTTGAGGGTAGGATATCAAAGAGACTTGGGGAGCTTGCCCTTTTGGAGCAGCCTTTCATTAAAAATGACAGTGTTCTTGTGAAGGACTTGGTAAAGCAAACGGTTGCGGCACTTGGAGAGAACATAAAAGTTCGAAGATTTGTTCGATTCACCCTTGGGGAAACAGTTGAAAACGAAAAAGCAGAACCAGAACCAGAAACATGAAATGAGGTGCCTTCAGTTTTGACACATACAACTGAGGGCTAGAGAGGCTGGAGAATTAATATTAAGTCTAGACGACAGTTTTGATTTATTTAATTTTTTCTCTTTCACCCTCCCCTCGTTATGATTCAAGGACATGTACATTATAAAATCCAAAAACACTTTTGGAGTTGAGATCTTGAGATAGGGACATGAGAGTTTTTTTTGTCTTTATTCTTTGTTGTATCATGTATGGAAATACAGAGACTTTTTTGAATCAGTAATATTTGTAATCACATCAATGCTTTTTTTCGCTGTTATAACATTGAAGCCCACTGTGGTGCCATAGTTCCAAAAATGCGAAGAAATACCTAACCGTTTTGTTCAAAAAGCAGTTTATTTCTAGCCGTAGATGGCTGAAGGGAGCAATTTTTAAATGTAACATGTTGTATAGTTTTTATTTTATTGATGACTCTACGTGTCTAATATATATATATATATATTTTTATAAAAATAAAAATTCAAAATTAATCTGTTTTATTACATGCTAATATAACTGTTGTATGTAAAATTCTCTGGATAAAAGTGTCCCCACTCCTCAGTCCTCGTAACAGGGTGAAGAACCCGTGATTTACATAAATGCATAAAACTTATTCCATTTATTGCAACTCCCTCATATCTCGTGAGACCGTTGTTAATCACCAACCAAACTCATCTCATTTATTCCTCTAAGCCCTATAACTATATTAGGCCCAAAATCCTCACACTTCTCACTCATTCTTTTTCAACCAACTCTCAATATGACCCCAACTTTCCCAATGCCTAAACTCCTACTAGTATTGATTCCACCTTTGTTGTGCTTCTTACCACTCACTAGGCCTTTCACGGTTATAATGTCTGATTCTGGTGTGCCATCAACTCTAATTGATGGGCCACAAACAGGCTTTTCCATGAACCAAGATGGAGCTCGAACCGACCCAATTGAACAAGAAGCTGTATATGAGATCATGAAGGCGACTAGCAATGATTGGGCAACTGATATACCGGACGTGTGCCGTGGACGGTGGCATGGCATTGAGTGCATGCCTGACAAGGATAATGTCTACCACATTGTTTCACTTTCATTTGGAGCCCTATCCGACGACACTGCATTCCCAATTTGTGACACAAGTCGATCTTACATCTCACCATCTATCATAAAACTTCCTCACATTAAGACACTATTTTTCTACCGTTGTTTCACTGACAATCCTCAACCAATCCCATCAATTTTGGGCCAATTGGGTCCAAGTTTACAAACTCTAGTCCTTAGAGAAAATGGACATATTGGCCAAATTCCAACTGAATTAGGCAATCTAACCCATTTAAAAGTTCTTGATCTCCACAAAAATAACCTCAATGGCTCAGTACCGTTTTCATTCACCCAAATCAAAGGTCTAAGATCATTAGATTTAAGCTCCAATAGACTAAGTGGCAAAATACCAACTTTACCCTTCCCCAATTTAAGTATCGTTGACCTTAGCCAAAATCTTCTAACAGGCTCAATCCCATCAAGCATTGGCACTTGCAAATCACTTCTCAAAATCGATTTCAGCCATAACAGACTCACAGGCCAAATTCCTAACTCAATCAAAAGCTTAAAAGACCTTATGTTGATGGATTTAAGCTATAATCGACTAATGGGTCCTTTTCCTATCACAATTAAAAGCTTAATTTCTCTCCAAGTTTTGATTTTGAAAGGAAATTCAATGAATTCTGAAACAATTCCAAGTGATGGGTTTGAGGGTATGAAGGAGTTGATAATATTAATCTTATCAAACATGAATTTAGTGGGTCCTTTACCAGCTTCAATAGCCCAATTGCCGAAGCTTCGTGTTCTTCATTTGGATGGAAATTACTTAAATGGTTCGATTCCAACATGTTTTAAAGAACTGAGAAATCTAAGTGAATTGAGATTAAATGGTAATTGGCTAAGTGGGTCAATTCCTTTTGAAAGAGAAATGGCTTGGAGGATGAAAAGGAAGCTTAGGTTGTATAATAATTTAGGACTTTGTTATACTGCAAGTAGTGGTTTGGAGGACAATTTGGATTCATCATTTAATACTGGGATTGGTTTGTGTGAAACACAGACACCCAGTTCATCTGGCACCGTGGAACATTTAATTTCTTCAATTGAAAAAGATAAGAAGCCAAAAACACTTGGGAGTGTATCATCTAGTTCAGTTCTTGAAATCTCTGTTCCTGTTTGTGTTAGGTTTGTATTAATACTTTTGTATTGCATTCTGATTTTTTGGTAATAGAAAATGTGCCCTTGTATTATTATTTGTACATAAGTAATATTTTGTTTCTGCTATATGGTGGTTAGTTTATAGTTTATAGTTTATAGAAAAGTTTACATGAATAGTTATTGTGTGTTTCGGATCAAAGGGTTTAAAAAGTAGTGTTGATATGTACCATATGTATGAGTTGTATATCAACTTGAGATAAAAAAAAAAATTCAAAAAAAAAAAACAAAAACTAAAGAAGGTTTGAATGTGTTGGCATTCTGTTATCATAATCGAGGATCTTAAGACATATAGAGATATTAAATGAGTTATTAAGTCTAATTCAAATAAAGTTAGTCTAATAAATTCATAAGTTGAAAAAGCTCAGCTTATTAGTTCATTTGGTAATTATTTTTGGTTGAATATAGTTTTTTTTTTTTCTTAACAATTTTTTTTCCTTTTTGAAATTTTCTCTCTCTCAAATAACTTAAATGAAAGACTTATTTATATAATGCTAATTAAATTGAGTTATAATTATAGGTTATGGAATTTTTAATATTTTAAAAATTATTTCTCTTAAAATATATTTAATTGTTTATAAATAATTACAACACATTCAAAGATATATCATTTTTATTTGTTATTTGACCAACATAAAGCATATATTCTAAATTAAATTATATAATTGCTTTTGAGCAATTAGTATTTATAGAATTATAGTAGACGTAGGAGAAGCGTTTTCCTCGTATAACTTTGGTTTAATTAGCTTAAAGTTTTCTTAGAAGTTCTTGAGAATTGCGTACATATTTTTAAGGACAACTTATCTATCGTAAAGCATTTATTATTAGTCACTTTCAAGTTTGCAGCTGGGTTAATCATGTTATAACTAAATTCTGTGTTTTTGGGTCTAAATAAACCACAAAAACTTGAGATTAACTTATAGGAAGTGGGTCTAATACTTTAATTACATAAATTTTTCGTGACGTGACGAAATAAAAGTAGTAGGTTAAGTCTTGTTTGTAAATAAAAATTTTCATAAAAAAAAGAAAAAAAGAAAAGGAGCTTATAATTTTGCGTTTCTCACATTAAGCACATAAAGCTCATTCTATTCTAAAAGCATTTTTTTGAAGCTGACCTTGGTTTTCTTAAAAGCACTTTTAAGAGGCTGAAAATGCATATAATGTAATTTTTTTTTTTATCTATTTGCTTTTTCATTTTTAATAATTAATTAAATATTTTAAATGAAATACAGTTCAACTCAATTTAATTCAATTAAAAATTAATTAAATTAAGCTAAGTAATAGTTCTTTAAAAATGAACTAAGCGGACTGAGTCAATTCCGCTCATTTGATACCTTTAAAAGAATCAGTATTATTATAGATAAAATGGATTAACAAACCATAATGTTTATCGCTCTTAATGACCAAAAAAAAAAAACACAACATTTATTAATTTTGCGGTTTCGTTTTAAAATTATTATTTTTGTTATATTTAATAACTTTTTTTTTTTTCCAAATTAGATTCAAAAGAATTAAATATTTTTAAAATTAAAAATTTATGGAATTGAATTATAAGAAAAATTAATTTTAATATGTTAAATTTAATTGTTATGGTAAAATTTCAACATAATTTTTATTTTTGAATTAAATTTAAAAAATTAGAGATTAAAGTATATAAAAAAAATTAGAAATTAAAATATAAAGATAAAAGTTAGAGTAACTAGTGGTGTTGTTTAGCTAGAAAATTTTTGTGTACACCTGCCCTACAACAAAACTACTCAACCATGTGACACGGTCCATGGATGAGATCAATTATTTAAGTTTTAAATTTGATTAATTTATATATTTATGATACTTAAAAATGCATTATTTAATTCTTAAAAACATGTCAGATTTATTTATTTTTAAATAATAATAATAATAATAAGAAATGCTAAGTTTAATTTATTCGGTTTAACTTTTGTAAGTCTACACAATGACTCACTAATGTTGATGAAGTATGACATATCTTCAAATTAAGAAGCAGCGTTGAGTGTTAATTTGACCTAATGAGTTAAAAATTATATAGTGTACAAATTGTACTATTTTCTGCTAAATCGTATAAATTAGGTATTTTTTTTTTATAGAAAATAAAATTTTAAATTAATTTTCACAATACGTATTTATTACAAGGCTTAATATTTTATTGATTTTTAAACTTTAACTAAATTCATATTTAGATTCTCAAATTTTTAAAATTTTATATATAAGTCCCTAAATTTTTAAATTTTACAATTTAATTTCTAAATTTTTAAAAATTCACACATAGATAATACTTTTAGTACTAAAACACGTATTTATAAATTAAAATTTTAGAATTTATGTGTAAATTTTTAAAAATTTGGAGACTAAATTATAAAATTTAAAAGTTTAGAAATCTATGTATAAAATTTTAAACGTTTGAGGATTAAATTATATAATTTAAAAGTTTGAGGACTTAAATATAAATTTAGTTAAATTTTAAAGATTAATAATATAATTTAATCTTATTAAAATGATTTTTTTAAAAATGATTGTGCATTTAATTCATTAATGGGAGAAAAATTACACTTTTATAGTCAGCTTAAATGATAAAGCACATAATGTTATTTTTATTATTAATAATCTTTATTATAATTAATATATTGATTTTAGTTAAGGTAATCATCATTTCAGCTATTATATCTTTTATTTATGTTATATTTATTTCTTCTTTTGGGCTTTAAAATATTTCTAACAACAAAATTCTTTTTAAATTAAAATATAAATCAAACATTTTCTAGAAGAATGATAAAGGTTTTGATTTGTGCCTATCAAATCAAATTTAAATTAAATAATACGAATTAAATTAATTTAAATTAAATTTAACTTAATTCAAAAAAAATATTAAATAAAAAATAAATTAAATTTGTGCCAACTTATTAATCTAAAATACAATAATTAATTGCTATTTATTGCTTTTATTAGCCTTATAAATTTCTTGGAGACCACAATAATTCCATCAATTATTTATTATGTGCTTGCAAATTGGCAACCAAGGATGACATAAACTATACGTAAAAAGTTATATTTTATTTGGATAATGGACCGATTTAGTTTCATTGTTTTTTAAAATAAACAATTTAATTTTGTTATTTTGTTAGTTTCAAGTTAAGTTCAATTGATCCTAATTTTTTTTTTTAGAAATAGTCAAATAAATCAAAATTATGATTTTTTTTTTATTTAAATATGACATAAACAAATATATAAGAAATTTATAATCTTCCGAATATTGGTTAAATTCTATCTAATTTAGTACCAACAAAATTTATAATGTTTTTAAATTTGTCATTTTTAATTGCAAGTTTTTTTCTTTTCACCATAAAAAAGAGAATTCAAGCCTTTTAGTTATATATGAATTCCCCCCCCCCCCCCCCCCTAAAAAAAAAAATTTGTTTTATTATTATAGCATAAAATTGCTAAATTTTTATTAGTTAATTAAACATGTGGTTAATAAATGCATTTTTATTATGCATTATGATGACGTTATATTAATTTAACTAATATTAATATTTTGGTTAGATTAAGGATCTAATTATTATAACTTAATAATTACATGATTAAACTATTTTCAATAATTATGGGACAAACTAGGCATTTTTTTCAATCTTATTTTGCACTTTATGATATATTAATTTTTTTTATTTACCTTTCTCTTAGAAAAATAAATTGATAAGAAATAAATAATTATAATTTATTTATTTTGTTACATTATTATCTAAAATTTTAATATTAATGCTTTTAACATTAAAATAAAACTATATATTTTTTGACAAAAAAAAAATATACTCTTCTTTAAATAAATTTATGTTTACCCATATTTAATTACAATTAATATTATAAATTTTTTATCTTTAAATTAATTAAGTATTAATATTTGTAGTAAAATTTTAAATCTCTTATCAACCCATATTGTGCTATTTTTCCAACTAATCCATTGCCCTAAAAATTCGTAAAAGTCGTATTATTGTATGACATTTTCTATTATCTAGAATATTTATTTGTTTATAAGTACTTGTATCCCAACATTATGTATATATAATTTATTAATAATTTGGGCTAATTTAATTAGTTTATTTGTATTGGTTTTAAATTTAAGCTCATTTTTATTTACTTAAATTAAATTCTACATGAGTTTAAATTTAATTAATTTAAATCGGACTAATTTCAATTAGCATTAAATGATCCATGTTGCTCACAATGGTGTATATGATTTAACGCAAGTGCACGTGTCGCAAACAAGTAATATAATGATAAGAAAGATCGTTCCCACGGAGATTGGAATACTAGAAAATATCGTAAAAATTAACTATTAAGATCAATGTTTTGTGTTTTTGTTTATTAAAATAAAATAAAAAAAATAAAATAAAATAAATAATACGAGAGAACAAGAGTGAAAATACTGAAACAAAGTTTAACGAGAGAGATATCAAGAATCGCAAGGAGGTAAATCAGTTAGGATCGCGAATGTGACGAGTGATGTAGACAAACTGCGTTGCTGCAGCAATGCTGTAGCAATGCTGCAGCAAAGTATACCAGTAACAAGAATTACAAAAATTCACAAAGGATTCTTCCGAATCTGCAATGTTTATATATTCTATGACTCAATGAAACATATTCCTATGCAAAACTGAATCTAAGAACAACGTTCATGCACAAATTCTTTTGAGTTATGTGAGATAATTATATATTCCTATATTAATTTCTTCACACTATTCTAGCTTTATCCAACTTAAATTAACCTTTCCAGATTCAATTTTAGTCTACTAACCTATCAATTGTTGATCAAACAATCAATAAGAATAAATCAATTAATCAAGCATAGAATAACTAGCATCCTTCACCAAGCAAAGCACAACTTTATAAAATTAAAGCATAAGGTCTACATACACTTCCACATCCACAACCCTAACTGAATGAAAATTTAGCCAAGCATATTTCTAAAATTAAATAACAAATCATCCATGGTCAACATCAGATTCATAGAGTTATAGAAATTTGGAAAAACAATAAAAGAAGAATAGAAGAAGGAATAAATTAATAAAACCCCCTTCTATTGAATTTGTCTCTGTTCTCTGTCCAATTCTGCTGTGTTTTCCTCCTCTGATGTCCTCCTGTTTCTGTCTAGAATTTCTGTTCAGAATCTGCCCAGAAATTGCATTGCTCTCTGCTTGTTTTTCTCTCTTTTCTGTGTTGTTTTCTGATCAGTTTTTGTGCCCAGAATTGCCCTATATTTTCTGCCTCTCGTCTCCTGCGTTGCTGCCCAGAATTCTCCTCTGATCTGCGCTATTGCTGCTGAGTATTTTCTCCTCTTCTGTCCCACGCAGCTGCTGCCCAGATCTGCTGTATATGTATTTTATTTGCTGCCGCAGTTCTTCATCAAGATCAGCCCCTGTTTTTGTTCTTTTATATTAGGTTTAATTGGAGACAAGTTTTGGTGTGTTAATTTCCAATATTATCCCTAAAGGGATGAGTTAGTAAGAGCCCAAAATTGTCCTTTTATTTAGAGTCCAAATCAGCCTTTAAATTTTAACTCCAAGTCAGCCTCTGTTTTCTGCGTTGATTTCCTGATATGATTTTGCTGCAGCAATGCTGTAGCAAAGCTGCAGCAAAGTTGTCCTGTTTTTTGCGTTGATTTCCTGATATGATTTTTGCTGCAGCAATGCTGTAGCAAAGCTGCAGCAAAGTTGTATTTTTAAATTTTCTTTGTTGTTTTCTTTATTTCCTGCAAGGGCAATGAAAATATAATGAGTGCACATCAAAATATAATTCTTTTTGACACATTTCATAATTATTTTGAATTTATTATCAAAGAATTCATTTAAATCACAAAATCCACAAATAGTGTATAAATGATTATAATGTGTGGATATTCCCAAATTAACAAGCAAGTATTTATGAATAAGAGCTAATAATACTCTAATAAATTAGAGTTATCAACTCCCCCAAACTTAGCATCTTGCTTGTCCTCAAGCACTAAATTATATGATGATTGGCAAGTGGCAATTTAAAACAAATGTTTCAACTCACGCTAAAAACATAGTTGTCAACTAATAAATAAACTAAACTTGTTTCAAAATTAGAAAGAAGAAATCTCAAATTCATGATCCAAATTAATTTTTCTCAAATGTTAGTTTCAATATCTCAAACTCATTTCAAAACAACCCCATGTGTGTGTGTGATGTCTCATAATTTGTTATTTGATACTTCCCCCAAACTTAGGTAATTTATGTTCATTAAGCTTAAAATCATGCCTCCATATGTTGGTCTTTTGAATCCCTCTCCACTAATGTAGATATTCACTAATCAAAGATCAAAAGGACTTAAATAAGCTTGAAATGTAAGGCTAGGGTAAAGGTAAGGTGAAAGTCATATTTAGGTATCATACCCCACAAGCACAAACACTATTCAAGAATACTTTTGGACTCTTTATTTACATTGCTACCCCCAAACTTCTCTTCATTCATTTTTTTTTTGTTGTGAATCTGTTTTGCTGCAGCAATGCTGTAGCAAAGCTGCAGCAAAGTTGTTTCCAGATTTCTCTCTCTTTTTTTTTTTTTTTTTTGAATGAAGGATCGATCTCAATATAATCAAACAAGAGTGATTTTCATCATAAACAACACCATTTTCAACACCATAATTTTCTTTCTTCCAAGAGGCATCAACCTTTCGAACAACAATTCTTAAAGATAGTAATGTACTTGTGAGGTAAAGGTCAAAGGATATGCAAATAAGGAAATGCTAAGTTTTTATGTGGGTGTTGACAAAAAGAATTTTGATCATTCATGGCTCAAATTAGGTGTGCAAATGAAATATATTTTTAACCAAGGTTAGCACGAAAAGCACAATCGAATCCAAAGAAGGCCTAAATCATTTCATTGAGTTGTGAACTTTCTAAAATTTCGCTTTGAGAAATTCTCCAAACCAATTCTAGAGGCTCAAACTCTCCCATAAGTTACCCTTATTCAAAGTTTATATCAAACAAACAAACAAGTAGACAGTGCAGTTAGAGTTGTGGGTGTATATTTCAAAATAAGTTTTCAACATTTTCCAACTAACACTTAATCAAATCAATTTTTCTCAATAAGCAAGATTTCTCTTCTAATAAAGTGACAAATTAGTTTCTTTTTCAAAACAAAGATGACAACATGAAATTTTTGACAACCTTAGATCAAGCAATTCGTCATAAAATCACAGCAGATTTTGCATCATAAATTAAAATTCAGCACAGTGATCACATCAATTCCATCAATTTCACAGCTCAACAGTACAGACATTAAACAGTAAGCACAAAGTAATCACATGAATTCCATTAATTTCACAGCTCAACAGTAGACAAATCAGATAGTAAGCACAGTAAACAGATCAGATAGTAAACAGCAAATTCCTTCCCCCCAAACTTAAAATAAGCATTGTCCTCAGTGCGCACCATTAAACAAATCAGATAGCAAACAAAAAGGCAGAAAAAGAAAATGACAAAGTAAAGAAACTGCCCTGATGGGTGACTGGGAGTGAAAGGCAAACCAAATTGAAGCACTGAAAAATAAGCCCAACCAACATAGAACTTTGCTCAAAGAAGAACAGTGTAGAACTTTGCTATAGCGTTGCTGCAGCAAAGCTGCAGCAAAATTTTCCAATTTTTTTACACTGTGAGAAAATTTTCCTCTCCATTGGTGTGCGTTGCTTTTCTCTTGCTCACACTCCCTGGGATGACCTGAAAATGCAGAAAATAAATTTCTAAGTAAAAGAACTCACTCAATTAAATTGAATTAAAAATCATAAACTAAAAATTAAGAAAAACTAAGAAAAATGAAGAAACATGGGTTGCCTCCCATGAGCGCTTGTGTTAGAGTCGACAGCCCGACTTTGCTTGTAGTCATGGGTCTAGGAGTGGAATGGAGGTATGCTCCCTGTCAAGAATTTCTCTCCAATAATGTCTAATGTGTTGGCCATGAGCTTGAAATTTTTTTTTGGACCAACATTTCCAATATTTTTGACTTAGACCAACATTGTTCTTTAGGATCCTCTTAATTTCTCGATAGGACTGACATTGTTGCAAAATATTCACCATCTCATCTTCGGGAATACATCTTCTAATCTTTCGGTTTGTATATCGCTTGAACAAGAATGGCCTATCCCAATAGTAGAACTTCAAATTATGGAAAAATTTCTTCTTTTGATAGGAATTTGAACCTGGTGGCACATCAACTGAAGACTTAGGAAGATTGAAGTCCGGAGATAAAAAGTCTGGAAATTGAACTTTATTTTCCGTTTTATATGTATTAGAACCTGCTTCCAACCAAGGTAATTTCTCCTCAATTTCCTCTTCACAATCGGAATCATATTGCGATAAAATTTGTAGGGAATCATTATAGCCACATTTTTCAGGTTCTTTAGATACCAGAGAATCCACAACTGAAATGGATGAGCACTCTTCAACATTATTGGGAGATTCCATGGTTCTAAACACGTTGAAGGTGACTTGTTCATCTTGAACTCTCATAGTTAATTCTCCTTTTTGAACGTCAATCAAAGTTCGGCCTGTAGCTAAGAATGGTCTTCCCAAAATAATAGGCACTTCTCTGTCTTCTTCATAGTCAAGTACAATAAAATCTGCTGGGAAGATGAATTTGTCCACTTTCACCAAGACATCTTCAATTTTTCCTTCAGGATGAGCAATGGATCGATCTGCCAATTGTAAAGAGACTGTAGTAGGCCATGCTTCACCAATCCCCAACTTCTTAAAAATTGACAAAGGCATCAAATTAATGCTTGCTCCCAAATCACATAAAGCCTTGCCAAAATATTGATTACCTATAGAGCATGGAATTGTGAAACTCCCAGGATCCTTGAGCTTAGGAGGAAGTTTGTTCTGTAACATAGCACTACTTTCACTCGTTAAGGCAACTGTCTCAAATTCGCCAAATCGTCTCTTTTTGGTCAGGATGTCTTTCATGAATTTGACATAATTTGGCATTTGTTCCAAGGCTTCTACCAATGGAATGTTGATATGAAGTTGCTTAAGAACATCTAAAAATTTCCTGAATTGAAGGTCTTGTTGCTGTTTCTGAAATCTTTGAGGGAATGGTGGAGGTGGTCTGTGTTGCTGCGAACTTTGCTGCAGCAATGCTGTAGCATTTTGGATACCAGAATTTTCTGAGTTTTTCAGAACTGCTTCAGATTTTTCCAAATCTTTTTCCTCCTTATCTTGGGTTGAAATGTTCCCCTTTTGACTTATTTTCTGTCCATTTGGTCCCTCTAATTCTTTTCCACTCCTTAGAGTAATGGCTTTGCAAAATTCTTTTCTTTCTCTCATTGGAGTTTCAGTATCACTTGAAAGTGCACCTTGTGGACGGTTCCTAAGTTCATTAGCTAGCTGTCCCACTTGATTTTCTAGATTCCTCATTGAAGCAGCTTGACTTTGAAGAATTGCATCATTCTTAGCCATGTATTCTTTGAGTAAAGATTCCAACGAGCTGGATGGTTCATTCGGTTGATTTCTCTGTGGTTGTTGTTGAAATCCTGGTGGGAATGTAGGTCGGTTAGGTATGGTATGGTTAGCTTGACCACCACTTTGATTGTTCCAAGAGAAATTTGGGTGTTGCCTCCACCCTGGGTTATATGTGTTGGAGTACGGATTATGGTTCCTGTTTACATCACTCACAAAACAAATTGATTCAGGATTTGAAGGGCAATTATCAAATACATGAGGTCCCGAACAATAGACGCATGAAATTCCTGAATCTTGAATTGAATTCACATTTGCTGTCACATGCTGATTCTTCAACAGATTAACCAAGGATGACACTTGAGCTGTAAGTGCCGTAACATCATTAACCTCATGCACACCAGCTACTCTTTTTGCAGTTGCTACTCTATCCATTGGCCATTGGTAATTATTGCTAGCCATCCTCTCAAGTAGATCATAGGCTTCATTGTAAGACTTGGCTAAAAGAGCTCCATTAGCAGATGCATCAACAATTGTTCTCGTTTGAGCATTGAGACCATTGTAGAAAGTCTCCATTTGGATCCAATGAGGTATACCATGGTGAGGACATTTCCTTAACAATTCTTTAAATCTTTCCCAAGCTTCATATAGAGATTCTCCATCCAATTGTTGGTACGAGGTGATGTCATTCCTCAATTTAGCATTCTTTGTTGGTGGGAAGTATTTCATCAAGAATTTCTCAGCTAAGTCATTCCAAGTTGCAATAGAGTCAGGTGGCAAGGAGTTAAGCCATGCTCTAGCACGATCTCTTAAGGAATAAGGGAATAATTTGAGCCTAAATGCTTCCTCGGTTACCCCTGTCCATTTAAATGAGTCACTAACTTCAATAAATAACCTGAGATGCAGATGAGGATCTTCTGTGGGTAACCCACTAAATTGCCCGACTGTTTGTAGCATCTGAAACATCACCGGTTTTAACTCAAAGTGAGTTGCTTGAATGTTTGGTCTTGTGATGCTTGGATTCAACCCTTCTAGCATGGGCAATGCATATTCATTCAAAGCTCTGTCCCTGTCATCCATTGGAGGTATCACATTGATTGCATTGTTTAAATTCTGTTCTTGGCCATTGTTTCCGTTCCCTGCTTGTGCCATATCTTCAATCTGAGCGAAACCTTGTTGTTCTCTTCTTCTTAGTCTGAAAGTACGTTCAATCTCGGGATCGAAGGGTAGGATATCCTTGTCACGAAATCTGCTCATACAAAAGACACAGAAGAGATATTAGATAACAAAAATTAAATAAAAACAAAAGTCGATTTCTACGAATAATTTCTAACGTTGCCAATCCCCGGCAACGGCGCCAAAAACTTGTTGCTCACAATGGTGTATATGATTTAACGCAAGTGCACGTGTCGCAAACAAGTAATATAATGATAAGAAAGATCGTTCCCACGGAGATTGGAATACTAGAAAATATCGTAAAAATTAACTATTAAGATCAATGTTTTGTGTTTTTGTTTATTAAAATAAAATAAAAAAAATAAAATAAAATAAATAATACGAGAGAACAAGAGTGAAAATACTGAAACAAAGTTTAACGAGAGAGATATCAAGAATCGCAAGGAGGTAAATCAGTTAGGATCGCGAATGTGACGAGTGATGTAGACAAACTGCGTTGCTGCAGCAATGCTGTAGCAATGCTGCAGCAAAGTATACCAGTAACAAGAATTACAAAAATTCACAAAGGATTCTTCCGAATCTGCAATGTTTATATATTCTATGACTCAATGAAACATATTCCTATGCAAAACTGAATCTAAGAACAACGTTCATGCACAAATTCTTTTGAGTTATGTGAGATAATTATATATTCCTATATTAATTTCTTCACACTATTCTAGCTTTATCCAACTTAAATTAACCTTTCCAGATTCAATTTTAGTCTACTAACCTATCAATTGTTGATCAAACAATCAATAAGAATAAATCAATTAATCAAGCATAGAATAACTAGCATCCTTCACCAAGCAAAGCACAACTTTATAAAATTAAAGCATAAGGTCTACATACACTTCCACATCCACAACCCTAACTGAATGAAAATTTAGCCAAGCATATTTCTAAAATTAAATAACAAATCATCCATGGTCAACATCAGATTCATAGAGTTATAGAAATTTGGAAAAACAATAAAAGAAGAATAGAAGAAGGAATAAATTAATAAAACCCCCTTCTATTGAATTTGTCTCTGTTCTCTGTCCAATTCTGCTGTGTTTTCCTCCTCTGATGTCCTCCTGTTTCTGTCTAGAATTTCTGTTCAGAATCTGCCCAGAAATTGCATTGCTCTCTGCTTGTTTTTCTCTCTTTTCTGTGTTGTTTTCTGATCAGTTTTTGTGCCCAGAATTGCCCTATATTTTCTGCCTCTCGTCTCCTGCGTTGCTGCCCAGAATTCTCCTCTGATCTGCGCTATTGCTGCTGAGTATTTTCTCCTCTTCTGTCCCACGCAGCTGCTGCCCAGATCTGCTGTATATGTATTTTATTTGCTGCCGCAGTTCTTCATCAAGATCAGCCCCTGTTTTTGTTCTTTTATATTAGGTTTAATTGGAGACAAGTTTTGGTGTGTTAATTTCCAATATTATCCCTAAAGGGATGAGTTAGTAAGAGCCCAAAATTGTCCTTTTATTTAGAGTCCAAATCAGCCTTTAAATTTTAACTCCAAGTCAGCCTCTGTTTTCTGCGTTGATTTCCTGATATGATTTTGCTGCAGCAATGCTGTAGCAAAGCTGCAGCAAAGTTGTCCTGTTTTTTGCGTTGATTTCCTGATATGATTTTTGCTGCAGCAATGCTGTAGCAAAGCTGCAGCAAAGTTGTATTTTTAAATTTTCTTTGTTGTTTTCTTTATTTCCTGCAAGGGCAATGAAAATATAATGAGTGCACATCAAAATATAATTCTTTTTGACACATTTCATAATTATTTTGAATTTATTATCAAAGAATTCATTTAAATCACAAAATCCACAAATAGTGTATAAATGATTATAATGTGTGGATATTCCCAAATTAACAAGCAAGTATTTATGAATAAGAGCTAATAATACTCTAATAAATTAGAGTTATCAATCCAATTTTAATGAATTCTCGCCCCTAATTTTGACACCAAAGAATATTTAATATAATTTATCTCTAATTATTTTTTATTATAAAAAAAAAAACAACCCGAAAGTAAAAATAATAATAATAATAATAATAATAATAATAATAATTGTAAGTACCTAATTGTCTAAAATATGCATTTTATGTTTCTAACAAAAAAATTATAATTTTGAAATCATATTATCCTAAAAAAAAATTTACATTTAATTTATTTTTTCTTCGACACATAAATAATTCAATTATTTAATTAATTTTATTTTTAGTAAAAAAATATATGTTCGTTTTTTTATAACATTAAAAATATATATTTATTTACGTTATAAGAAACATGAACATATATTGTTTATTAAAATAATTAAAAATAAAATTTTATATATAAAGAGAATACATATGTTAATTTACGTTATAAAAAAATGAATATATATTTTATTTATTGAAATGATTAAAAATAAAATTTTATATATAAAAAGAATTTAAGCAATACAATTAGACCATTTAATTTTAGCTTACACGAACAAATGTGTTTTCAACATCCTTTGAAGGGAGACAGTTATTAGAAAATTTTTTATGCACAATTAAAATTTTTTCACCTCTTAAATTTAGGATTTCATATATATATATAACTTAATTGCATTTCATCTAAGCTATTCACTTTCCGTAAAATCCCTTGAAGTAATGTAATTTACGTAAAATTGTACACAGCTAAATTTACACATTCTCTTAAAATAAAAAAGACAAGTATTTTTTTTTATAAATATTTTATAGTGATGCGATTTCTTTTTGGCCTCTAGTACTACACTTGTCCATGCATAATTAACTACTAAGTTTTAATCGAATACGGTGCATTAGTGCTGTTATAATCACACCCAAAAGACAAGTATTTTTAATTAGTTCATATTAATCAAATGAGTATTTTTTCTTCTTCTAAAAAACAACTCAAGTTACGTTTAATAATAGGAAGGAAAATGGTGAAAATAGGATAATAGCCCATGAAATTAGGAATTACTTAGAAATATATATTTTATGAGCTGGGATGTTATCTTAATATATTTTTAAGAAGATATTATTTGTACTTTAACTAATGAGATAATGTTTTGTATTATTTATGAGTTGAATAATGTAATAAAACTTTTTTAATTATCTTTTATTTTTTATATCCCATGTTTCTCTTGACATTTTTAGGAGTTACAAAAACAACACTTTTCAAATGAAACATATTTAATAATAAAATTAAACATATTTTTATATATTTAATTTAATTTCTTAATTTTTACTCTCACTTCAATTTTTTTTAATAGTACAATAATATTAGCATTATGATCCATCACAATTTTATTAAAAATAAATATCCATCATTTCTCTTTAATTTAATAGTTTACCTAGTGATTTTATGCTAAGATGAGTCTCTTATTTAAAATTAAATGTTTGAATTATATTAGATATCATTTAATAAAAAAAATAATCCAATTAATTTTTTATTTCATTTTCAACAAATTTTTGTTACCAATTAATAAATGCTCCATCAAAATAGTAAATTGTAGGTTGAATTATGGGTAATTTAAAAAAATATAAATATAAAATGATATGACTTACAGTACTTTAAAAAATGGGTCCGTGTGTGAATGTTTTGAAACAATGAAATTAAAAAATAAATAAACTTAAAGAGAAAGGAAGGAGGTTGCTTGAGGAATGAAAGGTGTGGACTTTGGCTGAAAACAGTACTTCCTTTCAGCAAAGGCCAATCTGGTTTGTTCTCAAAGCCAACATTCGTCAAAATATTTGCCTATTGCCCACCACAGCCAATTGAAACCCATTTTCAGATTAGTTCTTATCTTCCTCTTCCAAAGGGTTACGCTTGGTATCTTGTCATCTTTGGATTCTTCTTCAGCTTCACTTTTCTCTCACAACCACCACCAAGCAACAAGCTAGACTAGAAGAAACTCAAGGAAGTTCAACCAATTAGACAGATTTACTGATTTTCTTTAGTGGGTCTCTTCCAGATTGAATAGAGGAGTGGGGTTTTGGATATGGCTTTCTGGACAATGTTCTGTTGTGGAATGGGCTCGGATCGGTATGTAACTTGATTGATTCTCTAAGCTAAAAATGTGAATTTGGGTTTTATTTATTTCTTTTTTATTTCTTATATTTGTATCTATACGCTTGTGTTGTTTATTGAATGATGAAAACTAGATTTTAAAATTTATTCCAATAAATGATTATTGGAGATAAGTTATTTCTAGGTTTAGCTCTGTGAATAAGAAGGTTTTATTTTATTGTGGTTTCTGAATGTTTGTATTGGTGGAAAGGTACAAATTGACTTGATTAATCTTTATTTGTCCAATTTGGGTTAGATTTGACTCATTTGAGAGGTAGACTCACAAGTCTTGTAGAGACTTGGGAGTAACTTCTTTTTTCTTTGTTTGGTAACACATATGAGGAAAAGAAGAGATTTGAATGTAATAATAAAATATTAGGATTAAGGCAACAAATAAGTACAGATGAATTCTCTTCTTTGATAAAAAATAAAAGTACAGATGAAATTCATCAGTAGTCTGACTTTTATGATATGTTACACACCGACAGTCCTAACCTAAAGTTTTGGATATGTATCTGGTTGCGTCATTTTTCCAAATTTTAGGTAGATTTATATCAAATGGGAGTGTCGAGTGCCCACACCTATGTCCATGATGTCATACGGCTTGGACACGGTTAAGAGTCCAATTACATAGCTTTTATTCATGATCTTGATCCTTCATTTCAGCATTCTACAAACAACTGCTTCATTTTGCTAGTGTTTACATTCAAGTGATAACATCAATCTCCACTTAAAATGGTTAATTTACCTTTTTTGATAGGAGGTTAATATACTGTTCCAAGTTCGGTTTATTTTAATATCTCTCATGAAATTCCCTTCTGATGGAAGTTTATTGTGCAGAAAAGGGAGTGACAAGAAGCAGCCAACATGGAGAATCTTTTCCCTAAAGGAACTACATGCAGCTACAAATAATTTTAATTATGATAATAAACTGGGAGAAGGAGGATTTGGCAGTGTTTATTGGGGTCAGCTTTGGGATGGATCTCAAGTAATTGTTACACTCTTCACTTCCCATCTCCTTTTTTGATATCAAATTGATATTAGCTGCTTTGCGCAAGAACATAGAATATAATTTTACTTATAAATTCATCAAGAGAAAGAAAGTCACAATTGCATTTACTTATATGAACCATCGTTGCAACTCGCAGTTTGCTATCATGATCAATGACATGCTTGATCTCTGACTAGGTTATTAATATATTATTTGTTGACTGTTGCCAATGTAGTTTTTTTTTTCTTTTCATTTTCTGTTTTTATTATACCATGGTAACCTTATGTTTGCCTTTTTGGATGCTTTAATTGAACTTAATCATTGGGACAGTTCTGAGAAGATATGTGTATGTAGATTGCTGTCAAGAGGTTAAAGGTCTGGAGTAACAAAGCAGAGGTAGAATTTTCTGTTGAGGTTGAAATACTTGCTAGAGTCCGGCACAAGAATCTTCTGAGCTTGCGTGGATATTGCGCTGAAGGGCAAGAGCGTCTAATTGTATACGAGTATATGCCAAATTTGAGCTTACTTTCTCATCTTCATGGGCAAAACTCAGCTGAGTGCCTTCTTGATTGGGACCGACGCATGAGTATTGCAATTGGATCTGCAGAGGGAATTGCGTAAGTGCTGAACCGAAGTTTCTCTCGTCTTTTGTCACTTGTAGATATGCTAATGTTTTAGAAAAATGCTTTAGAACACAAATTTTATTGTAGTGTTTGAAGTCCCTACCCTATAAACCATTGATTTTATTATTCTTTTTACTTGTTGCTATCTCCCGATTTAATGGATAAGATTGAGGATGTTCCAAAACGCGATCGTGTTCCATAGCATTGCTTAATATTTTATTTCCTTGTTTCAGTTATCTTCACCTCCATGCCACTCCTCATATAATACATAGAGACATCAAAGCTAGCAATATTTTGCTAGACTCAGACTTTGTAGCCCGAGTTGCTGATTTTGGATTCGCAAAGCTAATTCCTGATGGTGCCACACATGTGACCACAAGAGTTAAGGGTACCCTTGGCTATCTTGCTCCCGAATATGCCATGTTGGGGAAGGCATCTGAAAGTTGTGATGTCTACAGCTTTGGTATTCTCCTGCTAGAGCTTGCTACTGGAAAGAAACCAATTGAGAAACTAAACTCAACCATGAAATGTACAATTAAAGATTGGGCGCTACCACTTGCTTGCCAGAGGAAATTTGATGAACTAGTAGATCCCAAGCTGAAGGGCAAGTATATAGAACATGAGCTGAAAGGAGTCATCTACACTGCACTACTATGTGCACATAGTCAGCCCGAGAGAAGACCTACAATACTTGAGGTGGTTGATCTATTAAAGGGTGAATCAAAAGAGAAATTAACTCAACTAGAAAATGATGAACTATTTAGGAGTACTCAACTTGCTGATCGCGATGAACAAGCTACAGAAGACAGCTCCGATATAATTTCTTTAGAGGAAAAAGATCCTCCTAAACAAGAGTTGAAAGAGGAAGCTTGATCGGGAACTGCACATAAGGTTTGAACACAAGTGATAAATATTAGGATTAGAATTGGATATTTAATGTTCTGGCTATCAATTTATCAGATATGCCGGTTCAATTGCAGCTTGTTGTTTTTCAAAAGCATTGTTCAAATGATGTATTGTGAATGTGTGTATTGATAATTTTGTTTGCTTTGAATATGAATGACATTACTTCTATATTTTGTGGCATCAATAATTTTAATCTTGTTTAGGGCTTTGTTGCCATGTTATACTTTACCCTGATTTGGGGCTTTTGTTAGATTAGGGGGAGTCTTTTGTTGCAACTTTAGAAAATTTAGTTGGAGCAATTCGTCGTAGTCGTTGCCTTTTTGGTACCCGATTCTTATTTTAAACGAACAAAAGAATAAGAATAAACACATGCTGAGAGTACATCTTACTTGTAAATAGGGATGTCACACGACACGATAGTACGATTCGAATATGATACAACACGAATTTTTTTTAGTAAGAATTGACCAATAATTTTTTTATGTTCTTAAAAGTTTTGTTATTTCTTACTATTATAAATAAGTAACATAAAAAAAATTCAAGTAAATTTTTTAATGTACCAACTAATACGAACAAACACGACACGATTGACACTCCCACTTATAAACAATCCGTAGCCAATTTGATGATTTGGTGGCTTTAATCGATATTGTTAGAACTTCGGTCACATTACACCAAAATCAACTATTTTTTTCATCCCTGTTTTTTAATTTTAAACTTGGGCAATCAATTATAAGATATTATAATTTGATTATGGTTGATTCTGTCAATCTTGTTCGTTGACAACTTCTGGAAAGCTTTTTTTTTTTTTTTAATCTCAACCGTCAACTTTTATATTCAATGAAGTAAATTTGAGATTATTAATAAAAAGTAATATTTAATCAAATAAGGACAAGTGGAGGATACTAATCCATTAGTTATACAAAAACACATATATTTTCGTAATACTAATCCTATTGTATTTAACAGTTTACACATCCTCGTAATCTTTTGGGTTTTTAAGTCTTATACTAATCTTTGGGTCTCCTTGACTGCAAAATCGTTACTGGCCTAACAACTTTGAAAGGCTAAAGCCATCAACACCATGGAGGGAACATCAAGTCAGTCTCTAGAGTAAGCTCTGTAACCTTGTTTCTTTTGATTTTGTGGGTCCTTGTAAATCATCGAAACCAAAAAGATTACATACACGGGGACTACTACTTCATTACCATTAAATTCTTTTCTTCTTTCTCTTGCTTACATGTTATTTGACGAAATGCCTAAATAGAATATTTTTTCTACATGAATCTTTATAGTTTTCTTGAAAATGAAAACAAGTAATGCCTCAGCTTCTTTTCTTTTCTTGACTTTGATCCATTTACAAGTTATCTTCTTTTTTCTTTTTCTGTCGTTTAATTATCTTGTTCAAAAATGGGTTTTAGTGAATACTTTGAAGATGATGATGATTACGTAGCAATTGAAGAAGTAGATGGAGTGGAAGGTACGGAACAAGGTGCTCATATTGATCCCATTGCAGAGAAAGTCCAATGCATGACCATGTACAACAGCGAAACTAGCAGACGAGGTAAGAAACCAAAACTTTATTTTGAAAATTAAGTTAGATTATTTTATTTTTAGGAAATGGAGATAAATTTAAGAATGAAACTATATAATGAAAACCCAGCAATTGCCTCTTTGGTC
Organism: Elaeagnus macrophylla; assembly: GCA_029378325.1. NCBI lineage: Eukaryota > Viridiplantae > Streptophyta > Magnoliopsida > Rosales > Elaeagnaceae > Elaeagnus > Elaeagnus macrophylla. The sequence continues at coordinate 20,439,304 of CM055647.1, read as the reverse complement.
TTCTCGTTGCCACATTTATCTGAGGGTAATGTTGAATATTATCCTGGTTGGCTGGTTTGCTTTTTGCTCTGTTGCTAGATTGGTGGGTTCCTTATGGATTGAAACATTGATGAAACTCAGTCTTACAAATTACTGATAATGGGGTATAATTTATAGCCAAAATCCCATAATGATTCGTGACAATTTTGTAGTCATTGGATTTTTTTTTTTTTTTTGAAGTAACTAAACATGAATTTACTTGCTTTTCATTTGTCATGTTGATTGGGATGAAGCTTGTTTAAGTTTTAACAAAGAACCTAGTAGGGTATTATATCCGAAAATCCAGAGTACGTTGCATGAACACCATTGTTTTTCTTTCTCCTTTGTATTATTAATCTATGCTAATAGAAAAAATAGAGTTCCTTCTTGTTGGATCAACTGCTGACTGCAGTGTGTTTATAAGGTGAAGAGCTCTCCTGGGATAATTATGGCTTGTGGAGGGAAGGACCAAAGAACATAGCTGCAAGGATAGAGAAACAACTGAAAGCAAGGTGGCAACTTGAGGAGCTAATTGAAGAACAAGTTAATCGATACCATGCCCGCTATAACCGTCCTTTACCTCTGACCCGACTCAAGGACATCCCACAACTCCTTATGCCAAAACAAGCTCCTCCTTTTGAGTTGGCTGTAGTGTCTTGGTTCGGGGATTGGCGGCCGTCAGCCATTTTAGACCTTGCACTTGTCTTGGTCCATTCATTGCCATCATTGTCAACATCTTTTTTAGATTCTTTTGACACTGAAGAGCTTTTATCTCAGCTCATTCATGAGATACGTATTGAAGAGACTGTAATTGATGAAGAAATGGCTGAGATTCAAGCCACATGTATCCTCCACCTTCCATTTAGTCCCATAAACATTTCATCACCCCGAGCTGCCTTGTCTTGTGTTCATTATGAGTTCAAGAAGATTGAACGGGTCATACGAAAAGCTCAACAACTCAGGTATACATCCACAAGATTGTGAAAAACAATTTGTAAAATTTTCAATTGAGAATGAATGTGACAGTTATTGCATAAAAGTATAAATCTAGATTACACATTACAATTTGCTGCAAAGAATTACCCCCCCCCCCCCCAGTCCCTCACCCAACAACAAGTTCCTTATATCATTGTCTCGAAATACCCCACTTATGCACCAACGATATGAAGAAGAAGAATAAGAAATTGTTCTAACTAGTTGGTAGTTGACATTCTTGAACAGGTTCAGGGCCTTGGAATTGGTTTTGAAGAAGGTGTTGAGCCAAGCTGATGCAGCAGAATTTGTAGTAGCATTTGAGAAAATTCAAAGTGCAATTCATCAGTTTGCATCAAATCAGAGATCTACAAATGGTACAGTTACATTGCCTATCAAGGTCTCAAATCAGAGGTCTACAAAAGATCCAGTTGCGTTGCCTATTAGAGCCTCAAGTCAAAGGTTTACAACTGGTTCATTTACATCTAGCCAGGCTCACAGAGACACTGGGGATTCATTTGTACAATCACAACCCGTTACGTACCAATGAAGGAATACAACAGATTTTTCCAAGTGATCTCTTCTTCTTCTTTTTTTAACTCTGTTCTGCATATATTTTTTGTATTGCTGTATGATGTTTTGTCACAAGTTTTGTGTTTGTTTGTAGTAAATGGGACAATATTGTTGTCCACTCACTACAATGTCAAAGGAACTCATAACAGAAATGTATGGAAGTGGTAGAATGACAAAATGTTTGAACTTGTAAATATTGCATTCTGTTGTTAATGACTATGAAATTGTTGGTGTAATGGATTTAGAGCAATGTTATATGCATTAAATTATTATATGCATAAAATGATGTGATATTTTATTGAATGTAATGTTTGGATATGAGATGTTATAATAAATGTGGAAATATTTATTAGTACAAGTTAGTTATCTTTGATAATAATCAATGGTTTCTAATTTTCTAAGTTGCAATGAGTTTGATATTAAATAGGAAAATTCTTAAAAAAAAATTTGAATTTTATTTCGAAACATGACTAAATAATGAAATATTTAAAAATATAATGAAATGATAATTTTACTCATTTTTCTTAAAACTAAATAACACATTATACTCTCCCAAAAAAAAATGCTTCTTAAAAAAAATTTTGAGATTTTTCTAAAATTTTCCATAGTAAGGGTTAAATGTTTGCTTTTCACCTTAATGGAAAACTTTATTTTTTATTGTTTTACTTTCATTTACATTTCATTAAGATAAAAGTGATTTTATATGGACTCAACACCAATGGAGTGACTTTATTTAGACTCAATACGGATGAAATTTATTTCATCTCTATTCAATCAGATGATTCTATTTCACATATATTTCAGCAATTAAATTATATAATAATTAATTGGTGATCAATAATTGACCAATGTTGATTAATAGAATAAAGTAGTGGTATGGTTGTTCAATCAGGAAATGCCACTTAACATTTTAAGGTTGAAACATAGGAAATGAGTTTCATCCGTACTTTTTGAAAATGAAAATTTTGAAGAAAAAAAATGTGATGGTTTAAAAAAAAAAAAAAAAACAATTATTCATATTTTAGTATAAACAAGACTAGTAAATAAATTCAAGAAATATTTTAATAGAATTCTAAGATTGATAAAGTACTATTTTAGTAACAAATTGAAGGAAAATAAATACATAATGATACTTTTCCTCTTTCAGAAATTTTTCTATTTTTATAAGTGATTACTAAAATTTGAAAATCTGAAATTATAGTTACTTTACCTTCCTACATAAACTTGATTCACGGGAAATTTCCAACTTTTTTTCTTCCTCAAATTTTAATTATAAATTCCTTTTACGTATTTAAAAGAAAAAATCTTTTTTAAATTTATAGTAAATATATCATAATATGTAAAAAAAAAAAAACGAATTATCGAAAAGTTTCCGGCAATAAAATCTGACGAGGGACCTCGACATCTGGGAGAAGCACCTAACGCGCCTGTAAGGAGGTGGAATATAATCGTCCACCTTCTTTCTTCCTCCACACCACTCAAATATAAAAAGGGGAAAACCTCACAAGTTCCTGAATCCAATCAAACCAACACCAAAAGCAAAAGCAAAAGTAAAACCTACCCACAAAGAAAACCCACCAAACCCTAACCCAAATTTATACCCTAAATCCATTCGTAGCCGTAAGCCCTAAACTCTCCTTCTCTCTCTCTTTCCCCTTTCTTCCCTTCGTTAAATTATCGGATTTGTATCGGAGTTTTGGGAAATTGGAATCGGAAAGGGGCAAGAGCAGAGAGATAGAGATAGAGAGAGCACTGTGAACGATGTCTGCTGCAGTGTGTGGAAGCAAGAGATCTTTCTTTGAAGAGCTTCCTCCATCGCCTCCTCTCTCCAAGAGGATTCGTTGCTCTTCTTCTACGTCTCCTATACGATTCAACGCAACTTCTCTCCTCGATCAGCTTCTTTCTCTCTTTCCTCAGATGGACCCACAGGTCATTCTTCTTGATTTAGTTTTATTTTCCTGTTTTGATTTGTTGTTGTTTTGAAATTTGTATCAATGACGATATTACTATGATTTTTTTGTAAGTATGTATGATCGCATAAATAAAATAAAGAATGGAAGATGTTTACTACTCCATGTTTATTTTGTTGCTTTTTTTTCCTCAAAAACATGCCTTGAGTTCTGATGGTTACTTTAAATGTTGTGGAAGTGAGAGGCTTGCTCTTAGTTGGATTACAATTGATCTGATTATTGTTATCCAATATGGACAATCTTAGGGAGCTAACTTGGGATAAATTTTTGGGCAATTTTCACGTCTTCAACATTAAGTTGCTGAAAGTGGATTTCGAGAAAAAAAAATCATGTATTTCATATTTGCTACGATTACTAAATTGATTTCTTTCGGTTGGTCCGCTGGGATAGATTATGGCATCAATCTTATGCCTGAAATTTTTGTTTCTTTGATTTTTGATCGCTAAAGTTCCATTTACTCTGTCAATTAGCTCAGTAAATCATGGTTTGTAGCACCAAAACTGAATGTGTAGTTGGCGTCCTTTTACAATTTACCTTTTCAGCTTCTTGAGAGGGCCCTAGAAGAATGTGGAAATAATATAGATACTGCCATCAAAAGTCTTAATGAGCTCTGCCTAGGATCTACTCAGGAAAATTTGAATGCTGCTGAGGAGGTAGAGGCGAAAGCTGATGAAGGTACAATTTCATACTAGATATAAAATAGTTTGTGGTGGCACTTTTGTATTTCTACATGTTTTTGTGCATTCGTTCAATGCTTGAAATTTCTTTGCGTCTGGAATCTCTCTGATGCATGTAATTTGGTAGTTGCAGTTTCCATTAAGGGGGGTGTTGTTGGTTTAGAGAGTCAATCAGTCCCTAATAACCTTCCTGCTGATGGTGCTGAGTGGGTTGACTTGTTTGTCATGGAAATGATGAGTGCAACCAATCTAGATGATGCACGAGCCCGTGCCACAAGTGTGCTTGAGGTTTTAGAGAAATCCATAAGTGTACGGGCAGGTGCAGAGGCAGCCCAAACTTTTCAAAAGGTGATAATCTATTTTCATGCTTAGAATTCCCTTTTATGTAAGCTGTAGTTTATCTATGTTAGTAAGGATTGGCTTCCTTTTCTCCTTATAAAAGGATATTTGGCCATCAGGAAGCAACTTTCTGTCAATAATATATTAGATAGAAGCTACGTCTCTACAAAGGATTTATTTGTATACTACAAATTCTTTTTGAAGTCTTCATGGAGTCTTTTTAGAAGTTATTTCTTTTAAAGCTTTGGCGGCTCTATTTTTGTCCAATTTTCAGGAAAATATGATGCTGAAGGAACAGATTGAAGTACTGATAAGGGAAAATACAATTCTGAAACGTGCTGTAGCTATCCAGCACGAACGCCAGAAGGAGTTTGAGGACAAGCATCAAGAGCTGCAGCATCTGAAGCAAGTGGTGGCTCAGTATCAGGAGCAGCTGAGAACATTAGAGGTCAGAACCACTACATAACTATATAGTTTTGCTTAGTCATTTTTCCTCTTTTTTGTTTGACTATGAGTTTAGGCCTTAAATAACTTGTATAGGTTGCACATAATTGCATTGACCCTAAAATAGCATATCAATTGTTCATGGAGTGTACATATAGTAATAATGTTCATTTATGTACACAATGTACAAAGTGTACACAAACTAGCTTTTTGTACAGGTACAAATTAAAATGTTATTTTGGAGAAAAATCAACAATGTACAATATATATGTGCCATTTTTGGACACCTACTTCTCAAACATTGAGAGAAATGACATCAGAAAAAGCTATGAATGAAAGACAAAATTGTTAATGTAGATCCAATCTATGCATAGTAATTAATATAAGTACTATATGTGTATGCTTTTGAGTCGACCAATTCCTAGAATTTCTTACATTATGGTAGTTGGAGTCATTTGTTTGAAAGAGATATTTTATGAAATTGTGTTAACAAGAAATAGTCAACATCAAAATTCAAAATGTTATGCAATATTTGATTAATATCTAAATCAATACAGGTTCCTGTATATCATATACTAAAAAGTCTTGTAATTCCACTGGTCACAGGTGACAAACTATGCCTTGTCGATGCATTTGAAGCAGGCTCAGCAAAGTAACAACTCGATTCCTGGACGTTTCAACCCAGACATATTCTAATGGAGAGAATTTAGTTTAATAATCGATATTGCCCAATATATGTGGCATTATAAGCTCCTTTCATTTCATATGTTGTTGTTGTTGATGCGAGTAGCCAATGTAGATTAAGGCTGTGTCTGTTGTCCCTAGTTAAAGTCCATATTATTAGGTAATTGGTAAGAAGTGTATTTCAACTCAATTTGCATAAGGTAAAATTTCTATGATGGTGAAATTCGTGTATTTCTATATCTCCAATGCGTACACAAGTTTGAGAGGGTTATATTTAGATGATGAAGTGGGCAGTATATTTATGATGTTGACTTCGTATTTATTATACATATATGTGAATTCTCGACTAATTTAAGCTGCTATCTGAATTTGGGCTTGATTCAGGATGACGATGGTAGCTTCTAGTCCCCATTTGTGCGTGTCATTGGTGATGGATTCTTATGTTGTGTCATAACAGAAGCTACCAGGTTATTAATTTCTAGGAATAAAAATTTGAGATACATTAGGTTGAAGGTCTGGCCTGCCATTTTAATTCTCATTGATCGCCCGGTTACTGTGGGTGTTTTTTTTCCCCTCTCTTTGGAAATAGACTCTGGATTCTGGAAATAACGAAATTTACATGCGTAATATTGGCTTCATTTTTAAGATGTGGGTTCATGGAAAGGTAAAAATGAGACAATTTACACTGGTGTGTAAATTTTTTACATGCATGTGAGAATAAAATTTTATTCATAAATTTACACACATAATAAAATTATAATAAAATGATTATTTTATTTTTAAACATCTTACTTTTTAAAATATTTTTCCTTGCACAAGTTATCTAATTCAATATAGTTCTTTTTTTTTTTTATTATCTCAAACTCAACATTACTTACAACAATAAACTTTATTACTTATTAATACAAACCTTAATATTTTGATAATCAAAAACTCATAATGCTGAAAATAAAAGAGGTATATATTAAAGATATGAAAGAGGAGAAATTTAAAAAAAAATAAAAATTGAACCAATAATAATCTGAAACTATGTATTATACGATTTTCTTTTTTACATATTGCTAGAACACGTGTAAAAATATAATGTAACGTAAGAATTCTCCAGATAAGATGTAAATATTGAGATTTTCTATAAATAGCATAGTTTGTAATGGAGGCGAACACACTTAACCATAAGTAGTAAAATTTTGAGCAGTAACATTTGTATTTTATAACTCTCAAAGAGTTTGCTTATAGAGTTCTGTGTCTCAAAATGGCAAAATGCCTTATTTGCTTCAAAGTAGAAAGCCTCATTCTACTTGCATCCTTAAAGCTATACTATATACATACCTCTAAATAAAAAATTATTAAAATACATGTATTAAAAGAGAAACATTGAAAGAACCTTATGCATAAAATCCCACAGCCTTTCCCACGTTTCCCTTGCAAATGGAAACTTCACTGTTGGCAATATTATCCCAGCCGATGCTTTTTTTTAGTAGAAGTTGGTATCCTTCAACTGGTACCACATCCCACAATGCACCAGAAAGGTCGAACGTGAAATCAAAGAGGTACTCATGCTTTTTTTCTTCGACAAGTTTGACGGACCAAGTCCGAATATATAGAAAATGTTCGTCAAACATTTTTAAAATGTTCGTTGAACAACTGTTAAATGTTTATACCAAAATTTGCAAAACGTTTGTACAATGTTCATAATAGTTACACGAACGTTTGGACGAGGAAGCAAAGCCAAAAATCTGGTAAAATGGTAACAAGAAGTTGCAGTACTTGTGAAAAAGGAAGAGATATATAGATTTGTTGTTCAGTTTGAAGTGAGGGACAACGGTAACAAAACAAGATTTGGCACTGTGAGAGAAAGAGAGGGGATTGTAAAGTTAAACAAACCTAAAATTTTCGTTGGGAGGAGAACACTTACCGACTTAGCAGCAACAGTGAAACAATGGCGACGACAACAGTCTTCTTCATGGAGCATTTCGGACAGAGAGGAGATGGGGGATGCAGGATGCATTAAGTCAAAATTTTAGCTTTTCTCATTTACAATTATACAAAACATAAAGTAATTTGGGGTATGTATTTACGAAGGTACGTGAGGTGTAAGTGGAATAAGCCAAGTAGAAATTTCTACTTCCGCGGCAAGTGGTAATTCATTGATGATTTTGAAGAGCTAGAGAGAGCCCTTGTATTTTCTTTTTTCTTTTTTTTATGAAAAGACAATTTCCATTAAAACTCAATTGGACTGCTCCAAAAGAGCTTAGAGCCGAAATCAAGCCAAGTCGAACTGATTTTTATGTTGTTTAGGTCCCCAGTATATTGGTTTTAGTTTTTAAAATTTAAAAATTGACTTATGTTGTATTGGATCGAAAGTTCTAAAATTTGTAAACCGACATTTAATCAAATTGGAGTATATATTACTAATACATATAGTTATTTTTAAATTTTATATATTTATGATCATTAAATTAATCTTTTATACCATATATTAAGAAGGTGAAGTAACTTATATTATTTTTTTCTAATATTCTTTTTTATAAATATTTAATATATTTAATTAAACTAAAATATTTTTTCCTCAAAATTTAAATACTTTACTCAATTTAAATAATTATTTTATACTTAAAATTGATACACAATTCTAATTTAAAAGCTAATATACAAATTTTTTTGTGGATTAAATTGTTAATTGAACATTAAATTATTTATTAATTTAACATTAATTTGTGATTAATATAACTTAAAATCACTTTAAAAATAAGTACATCTAAACCGCAAACCAAACATGCCGTCTAATGTTCTTTAACCAACATTTTATTGGTCGTTTCGGTTCTTGATTTAATTAACCAAAATATGTCGAAAAGATTAATATTTTAGGCAAAATCGATTAAAATTGAACCACGCCCACCCTTAGAGCCTTTGTATTAAAGATGTAATTTTGAGTAATTGAAAATTGATCTCATAGGTTTATCAACTGTTGAGAAACTACACAAGGATATGATGCTTCTATCTCTTTCTCTCTACGAGACTTTGATAGAACAAAAGCAAAACAGCTATAATTACTGGAGTCAATATAATGAAGAGAGCCTGAGTGATGTTAGGTCTTGTTATCTCAGGAAAAACTATGCTTCCATACTTGATCATAACTCCACCAGCGACAGAGCCCACTACCAATTTCCAGATATAGTCTAAATCTTCCTGTTCACAACATATACAACTTAACTCTATTTATAGGTCAATGTAACGCAAGAAATAACTGTTTATCGTGCTTTTGTGACTTCTAAAAGGTGAAGGGTGGGTACTAGTGAATTCATATGGCAGCAACCCTAAAATTAATTGAATTTTCTTAAGTTGATGTTGTAAAAGGACAAGTAAATTCATTGTTAGGAAAAATACAAATGATATGTCTTTACAAAGATAAATAAGCCATTCAGTAAAATATTAAGTGTATAAAGTAATGTTTACCCAAATCATAAACAATTATCGTCTAAAGGTTTAGTAACATTATGGGCAATAAAAATGAGGGGCCAAAGAGAAAGGAAAACGGGTACCTGAGAGGTGAAAGAATCGCTCGCTTCTTTCCCATCTCTCTGAGGGTCACGAGCTTGAATGGGAAAAGACCCTCTTACCCTTGTCGAGCTGAAGTTAACATGGCTGTGAGTGGAGAGCTTTGTGGAAGTCAACACCTTCGATTTCGTTGTGGGATTGAGCCGCCTGTAAACGGAGCTCGAGCGGAAGAGCTTGGATAGCTGGGTCACTGTAGCTGATGTTGCCACCATTTTCTCTCTATTATCCGTTATTGGATTTATTGTTATTTATCGTGGCCAACAATTCCTCGGCTTTCATAAACTCGTCGTTTTAATTTAGAGTAGTTCGGGCAGTTAATTGCTAAATTATTCTCTAAATTTAGCCTTTTCAATTAAAGCACGAATGGCCTCAACGAATTCGATTTGGCTTGAAATTCAATTACGCATGAACATGTCTCATATGGTTCTATCTAAATTATCTAAAACAAGGCTTTTTAAAATTAATAATAATAAAAATTATATAATTTTTTAAATTAACAGAGATATGAATTAATATTTTGAATGCTATTTTTATTGTTATAAATTTTAAGAGTATAATATTTATTATTTTCTTGATAATTTTAGGGCTAGTATAATACAAATGTTTTATATTATGAATTTGTCTCAAAGTGTAAGTTATGTTTAAATTTTATAAGATAAATATAGCTTTAAATATTTTATAACTAGAAAAATTGTCATAGAGATCTTTTATTTTTATAAAAGGTAGTATTTAGTCTCATAGGTTATAAAAACTGTATTTAAGTCCATTTTTTATATATAAAAAAATATATGTTTTTAAGTCTATGTACTTGTAAAAAAATTTGTTAGGTAAGAACAAAGTTAATTTTGCATCCAATTTTTCGTTAAATTTAATGAAACAGCACATGTGTCATATTCATATTTATATTTATATTTTTTGATATATATACGTAAAAAATTAATATTTAATTAAAAAATTACTCAATTTTTTAAAAATTTAAATAAATTTTTTCATTTTCTAATATCTAAAGTCATAATTTAGATAATGAAAATTTTATTTAAATTTAATCGAAAAAAATTGTTAAAAATTAGAGTATTTTTTTAATTTAATATATATCTATAAAAAAAATATAAACATATATGTGACACATATTCTATTCCACTAGATTTAACTAAAAATTGAATGAAAAATAACTTTGTCCTTGCCTGATATTTTTTTTTATAAGTAAATGAATTTTAAAACACATTTTTCGTAAGCAAATAGAGTTAAAATATATTTGATAAATTAGATGACTAAATATTACCTATTATTTAAACAAATGGGACTATTTTGGCTCTCCAACTTTTATAATATTATTTTATAACTTATTATATTATTTAAACTCAAATACTATAAAATTAATTCAAAATTCAAAAAATATGTTTGAACTTATTGTATATTTTAGAGTTAAATTTTAGACTTGCATTTAATTTAAATTTTTTTATATGACATGAATTAAAAATACACATAACTCTATCCCAAACCTAAAGTCTCAAGCTTTGCCTAACCCAATCCACCTAAAATTTTACATACAGTTAACTATATTCATGAATAATGATATTTACATAACTATTTTTGTTATTATCACAATAAAATATATAAAAAAATTATTTTATCTATATTATTAATTACATTTTAATGCTATTATTATTAAATAAAGTTGTCGCTAATAAATTATTGTTGTGTTATGACAATAATAATTTGAATTCACCCATATTTATTTTAAAAATGGTCGTATAAATTCATTTGTCATTAAAAATGTGTATTTAAGTTCATCTATTATTAGAAAGGGTTATATAAGAACATTTGCTTTTAAAAAACATCGTACAACTCAAAAATAACTACATGAGATTTTTTTATAAGAGCAAAATAGTCATTTTTAGAAATTAAAAAAATTAAATTAAATTAGCTATTTTCTTTCATCATCTACTATCATCTTAGAGTCGTCATTTTTTATCACCATTCATGACAACATTCCCTCTATCACAACTAAAATTCCTCCACCATCCAATCATTGTCATCAACACCTTCATTGCAGGTCATCAACCATTTCAAAATCCAAAAAATCTCAAACTATTTATCTCGTCTATTGCCAATACTAACGTTTTTATTTCATACACCTCTAATTACCAATTAGTTAAACCCTAGCACTCTGCGGGAATCATTATCTCTTTTCCAATAAACAATTTTTAATTTTTTAGGTTTTTTTCGATAATTTTAAAGAAGTCAAGTTGTATTTGGGTTTAAATAATCAACAGCTGAAGAGACTATATTCACTTGCGGTTTGAAATAGGGACGTTGATATCTACAATCAATAATATGAACAATTTGGAGGTTGATCGGCGGTTTTAATTTTTATTTTAAATTTTTAACATTTTTTTTTATAATAATCATTTTGCCCTTATAAAAAAGCTTATCTGTACAATTTTGACTTGTATAAACTTTTTAAAAAAACAAAGAGATGTTTATAACCCTTTTTAAGAGTAGAGAAACTAAAATACATCTTTCTAATAATAAATAAACCTATGCAACCCTTCGCCCTATATTTTTGTTTGTACGGATTTTGCTATAATGTTGTAATTTAGTGATAATTTGATCTTAATATAACGTTCAAAGATGTAATTTTATTTTTGTTTAGTATTTTGAGTAAATATAAAAAATTAATAACTATTGTTAAATTGTGGAAAAATTATTATTTAATATAATTTTGTCTTCTATTCTCTATACTAAAAGGATAATGAAAATTTTAAGTCCTTCACCGAAATTTTAGTTTAACTAATTTGTGAGTTTGATTGATTTTAAATTAAAAAAAAAAAAACAATTTACATGTATAATTGTTATCGACTATTGTACTATGTCACTAACTAAAATATAATTCATATAAAATTCAATTTTATTAAACTAAAAATTTAAGTTCTTTTTTATTGATAATGGAGTTTAATTTTTTTATATTATTTTTAATGTATTATTTTATATATTATTAATATATAATAAATATTTGTATAAAAAAAAGTTTAAAAAGTGGACTTTTTATGCTACTTGCTTTCCTTTGTTACTGCGCGTTTGTTGATTACACAAATGCTACATGAAAATTGGGCTTAGACTGGTGCCAAAATCCCATCCGAATCCCTAAACGGAGACGATAGAATATTTCGTGAAGGAAGAGAGAAGTTCCCTTCTTAAATTTTCAATTTCCGTAAATCTCCCAAGTCGTAACCCTAACCCTAGAATTACAACTTAATTCGTCTCTTTATTCAGAATCCAATAGTGGTCCTTCATAACATACACTCCAAATCCAATTGATTGGTTGTTCATCATCAATTAGCGAAAATGGTGTTGGCTCAGTTAGGAGGGAGCATCTCGCGTGCTCTCCAGCAGATGAGCAATGCAACGGTGATCGACGAGAAGGTTCTAAATGAGTGCCTCAATGAAATCACCCGCGCTTTACTACAGTCCGATGTACAATTCAAGCTGGTTCGTGAAATGCAAACTAACATCAAGAACATCGTTAATTTGGATGACCTCGCTGCTGGCCACAACAAGCGCAAGATCATTCAACAAGTACTCCTTTTCTATATCGCATTGATTCTTACCCTTATGGTGTTATTTTGATGGTATTTTTTTATTGATTATTTTGATGGTATTAGTAATCTGATATATGTATGTTTGTGGCTGTATAAAGCGGCTCTCTTCTTCAAGTTAAGATCCTTTTTCCCCTCATATTTCAATGATAAGATTGTAGTCAGTATGTTCTGAAGTTTTCATTCGCTTTAGGAGGGTGTATTCAATTATGATTTTGATAGATTTTTAAAAATTTATAAATTTGAAAGGTTTTTATGAAGTTTAAAAGGACTCATGTAGATTTGAATAAAATAGTCTTGTTTGTGGATCGTAGTCCATTTTATTTCGCGGATTTTATATCGATAATAGATAAGGAGTGTATGAGAGAAAATATAAAAAAAAAATCCTTAAAATGGTGGTGGGAAGAATTAGTAGTGATTTTCTTCTAATTTTAAGTAAAAAGTTTATCAAAGTTTAGAAAAATCTCTTATTTTATAAAATCTTTTATAATCAAAGACTTTTTGAATAAACTTTTTTTATTTTTAAAATATTTCTATAAAATTTTAATTGAATTTACCTAAATTTTTATATTTTTAAAGTCTTCTATACAATCCTAATTAAATACACTTAAACTTTTATGGAGTTTTTAAGAATCCTAATTATATACACCAAAATTTAAAACTCTATAAAAATTATTAAAATTCTCTATTGAAGATGGGACTTATGTTGCAAAGGAGTATATTCATATTGTTCTGTGCTGGTGAATTTGGGACACGGTATATATAAGAAGACTAGGACTTTAGAGGTGAGAAGATGAACAAAGTTAAAGTGAGAACGAATTTGTAATCATAAAATGCCATCTTGATTTATGATACTAGGAAATTATTGTTGAGATATCTGTTATTCGTTTACTGATTATCCGTTTTGCTTGGGAAAAATGTTTCAATGAATTAGTTGAATAGTGGATGATAAAGCTCTATTTTGTAATGATGGACTATTCTTGGATTTCTTATTGGTTATATGGGATTATGGTGTAAACACTAAACTGTTAACATAACGACTGAGTTGCTATGTCACTTCGAATTGCTCATTTCTCTGTATAGTGTATGTTATTTTGGCCTTTATATAGCACACCATTGCTTTCTTTAGCTCTTTTCCCTCTGATAGGTTGGAGCATTCGCTAGGCCTTGTAGTTCATTTCTTGTATGATACATGATGATCTGTTCCAATGTTGTTTCATGATATCTAAATGGTGGCTTCTTTTTAGGCAGTGTTTAATGAACTCTGCAAAATGCTTGATCCTGGAAAGCCATCTTTCACTCCAAAGAAGGGGAAAACAAGTGTTATCATGTTTGTTGGTCTACAAGGTATTCTGGCCATTGGATTTCATTCATATTGTGATCTAGTAGAGATTTTAAAGGTTCATTTGGATGCAATCTAAGTTATAATTCTTTTTTTTCAAACCTATGTATCTTCTTTTCTCCATTCTATTAATTATTATTTATTTGTCATTTTTCATTTGTTTACACCCTCAATTTTATTTTTAAAGTTCAATTTTTGTAATTAATTCAGGGTCTGGAAAAACTACAACATGTACAAAGTATGCATATTATCATCAGAAGAAAGGTTGGAAGCCTGCTCTTGTATGTGCTGATACATTTAGAGCTGGTGCTTTTGATCAGTTGAAGCAGAATGCCACTAAGGCCCATATTCCTTTTTATGGAAGGTACTCCTTTAACATTCTCTGGGTGTGAAGTGTGAATGTTCTGTGCCAAAACAAACAAAATCCGTGTAAAATTGTCAAGTTTGATTTGATATAGTATAAATTTCCCATCAAAAGCATACATGTTCTGCATCAAAAGGAAAGTTTAACTGAAGTTCCACGTTAATGTGAATTATGTCACAATAAACCATCATTTTATTTGACTTAAGACATAGTATTGATAAAAAAAACATTTCTTATCATGTCCTAACAGAAAGCTGTTCGGCTTCTAAATTATATGATTTTTATTTACTTGAACATACATCCGGTGTGCCAGTTGGAATGTTCCATAATAACCAATCTAGAGCACATAAGCGAATGAATCATTAAAAACATTTTTTTCCCTAAAGAATCCCTAAAACATTTAAACGGTGTATTTTGCTATCACAGTCCCGCCCAGAACATCTCTTCCTTGCTTATGTGTGAGCTTTTGTTTTCGGAAATCACTAAGCATAATTATGTAAACCATTGGCCACCATCGTTGTTGTATACTTAAGAGAGTGCATTATTTTACTGAAATCTTCAGCATTAGCTAATATTTTATTTTTCCCTGCAGCTATACAGAATCAGACCCTGTGAAAATTGGTGTTGAAGGTGTTGACAGATTTAAAAAGGAGAATTGTGATCTCATCATCGTTGATACTAGTGGGCGTCATAAACAAGAAGCTGCTCTTTTTGAAGAAATGCGTCAAGTTTCTGAAGCCACTGTATTATTCCGGCATTCCTTTGTTTTCTTTCTGTGTTTTTCCCCATAATCATTATCATTCTTATTATTTGTCTCCCTAATCATCCAGAAACCAGACCTTGTTATATTTGTCATGGATAGTAGTATCGGTCAGGCTGCATTTGATCAAGCTCAGGCATTCAAACAAAGTGTTTCAGTGGGAGCTGTAATTGTCACTAAAATGGATGGCCATGCAAAGGGAGGTGGCGCTCTTAGTGCGTAAGTTTCAACACATTTTTTGCAGTCAAATATAAATTTCATGTCACTCGATCGCGCTTCCATTCAAATTGTTTGCTGAGTCAAAATATCTTTTACAATATACTTTGTGTTGATAGTTCCTTTTTATTCAACATGTCCAAAGTTATTCTCGTTTTCTCTATTACACAAATCTAAAAATAAACATGTAGATATATTCCCATTTTGTTAGATGTTTTGGCAATAAAATTAAGACTTACATTATATGTGCAGTGTCGCAGCAACAAAGAGTCCTGTCATATTTATTGGAACTGGAGAGCATATGGATGAGTTTGAAGTTTTTGATGTTAAACCATTTGTCAGTCGTCTCTTAGGTGTGTTGAACTGCTTTCTGCAAACTTGAATATTGTATTTTTGGGTTTTGGCTGAACTTTAATATGTTTATGATCCTTTGATTTTAACACACACATATATATAAAGGCGACTGTTTTAATTCTAGGCATGGGAGATTGGTCTGGATTTATGGACAAGATTCATGAAGTTGTTCCCATGGATCAGCAGCCAGAGCTTCTGCAGAAGCTTTCAGAAGGAAACTTTACGTTAAGGATTATGTATGAACAGTTCCAGAACTTGCTTAAAATGGGTCCAATAAGTCAGGTTGTAACCTTGACTTGTCTCAACTATTTGATTGACCGCATTATTTTTCTGTCCGTACTCTCAAGTTCTCAACAATGCTATGCCGTTGTTGATGGGCCTCGTGGTGACATAACCTTATTGCAAGTAGATGGCTACTCAAGGAAAAACAAAATAAAGATAATAGCTGATCGTAGGTTTTATGCACTTAATGGAATTTATCCTAGTGATTGGTTTCCTTATTTTTTGTTCTCTTTCAACTTTCTTAAATGTCTCTTGCTTTGAAGATTCCCCCTGATATTCTCTTTCCAACGAAGTGAGGAACTTATAGTATCATTAGCTCAAGATGATAATAAACTTGGAATTGCACGATTGA
Source organism: Elaeagnus macrophylla (assembly GCA_029378325.1). Lineage (NCBI taxonomy): Eukaryota > Viridiplantae > Streptophyta > Magnoliopsida > Rosales > Elaeagnaceae > Elaeagnus > Elaeagnus macrophylla. The sequence continues at coordinate 20,422,800 of CM055647.1, read as the reverse complement.
TGAACTAATTTGTTAACCACCTGCTGTTTGCAATTTTGGATTTATTATTTCATACTTGAAATATCAACTCAACTTTTTAAAATGAGAGGCAAAAAGTAAATATTAATGGATTTTTAGCATTATAAGTTATGTGTCCTAATGAAGTTATGATTTTCCCGATGGATTTTATAATCTGCCCTGTCTTACTAATAGTTGTCTGTGTTTATACAGGTCTTTTCAATGCTTCCAGGATTTAGCGCTGAGTTGATGCCAAAAGGCCGTGAAAAGGAAAGCCAGGCAAAGATCAAGCGCTACATGACAATGATGGATTCAATGACAGATGAAGGCAAGTTAATAGCCGCTTTATGGGAACAGATCTATACTTTTTCTGATCGTTGTAGCTAACAGTAAATATGTTGCAGAATTGGATAGTGCAAACCCAAAGCTTTTTACTGAATCACGTATCATGCGAATAGCACGTGGTTCTGGTCGTCAATTTAGAGAAGTTATGGAGATGTTTGATGAGTACAAGCGGCTTGCCAAGATATGGAGCAAAATGAAAGGGCTGAAGATTCCTAAAAAGGGTGAAATGAGTGCTTTATCTAGAAATATGAATGCTCAGCACATGAGCAAAGTGCTTCCTCCACAGATGCTGAAGCAGATTGGCGGCATGGGTGGCTTACAAAACTTGATGAAGCAAATGGGTTCTAACAAGGATATGATGGGTATGTTCGGAGGTGGGGAATAATTAAATGAGCTCAGGTTCTTTTTCAACCATGGCCTGCAAGAACGGCCCTTGTAACTCGGTCGCACTTGGAATTTTAAACTTATTTGGAACCAACTTATTTTCTCGTTACCTGGGGAGCGAACTACTCACAAAGCCCTTCGTTTCTCTCGCAAGCCCGTTGTCATTTGTTGACATTTAGTTTAAAACTGTATGTTGACTGATGAAAATTCTTGCTTTCCTTTTTTTGTATGTATATTAAGTAGGGAAACATCAAATTTCTTAATAAAATAAGTAAAGAATACAACATAATGACGTACTACTCATGTCTATATTTGGATGATACAGAAGTTGGATTACAACGATTTAGAATATAATTTGTCACCTCTCTAAGAATTTGCTAAGAACAGTTTTTCTCAAAGAAATGTCTTCATTGTCATCATCATCATCATCTCTCTCGGCTTTTGCATTTGTGTTTACGGCACATTGGATAATTGAGTTTACCTGCAACCTTAGTTTGGCATTGTCAACTAACATATCAGTCAACATCTTCCTCAATTCTTCATCGGTATCCTTCCTAGTACCACCATTTATGTTTTGGGATTCTTCAACCCCTGTAACAGCATTTTGTATGTCCTCTGCAAGGAGCTGTGCCTGGCCAAATTTACAAAATATTAAGAGAATAGAGCACAGCCATTTTAATCCAATCAATAATCAGCATTGGTTAAAATTGGGAAACATATTTGATAACAAAGCTACTCGCCCGAAATGGCATCCTATGACTTTAGAGGAATATATGTGTGTGACATATAATGAGCAAAGGTGCTTACTCCTGGGGCAAAAATGTCTCTTATAGGATTATTTAGTCGAATTTTAGGATTAAATTTTTAAGGTTTGGGGCTTGATTTTCATAAGTTAGGGTTTTAGATTATTACTAACAGGTCGAGGAATGCTATAATCACCTAAATTTGTACACATTTTTATACTTATTAATTATATCATAATACTTATCAAAATTATCTACAAAATTAAATTATTTCTCTATTTTTTAAAATAATTTTACCAAGTGTCACAATATGATTGATGTGTACAAAAGTATGTGCAAATTTATGTATTATTATCATTTCTCTCTCAACAGACTAATCTTTCCAGGTATAGATATGTTGATTTTCTCATATTTCTATGTTCATTATTTATAGTTACATTGCAATTGATAAAACATCCTCAATCAAAATATACTAAACCAGAGACAAAAGCCAACTGAAGTTGTAAAAAAGATACCTCTGCAAGAAGGAGACCAATTCGATTGTCAGATGTTGTCAAGAGATCTATAGCGTCCGAAAGTGTTGAAGTGTCCACAATCAATTTATCTTCCTCTTCAACAAGGAAATTAACACTGCACTCTTGAAGCCGACTACAGAGAATTTCACATTCATGCAGCAGCTTTACATTAGCATTTTGTGCATGCTCTGTTCTTTGTTTTTCCTTTTGAATAAGCCTCTGAAATACATACATCAGACAACATTAGAAATAAGTTTATTGAACAATATTGAACTTTGAATTGAGAACAAACAAGTTGTGAGTTTGTAGTTTCGTATGTTGTTAGACAATAATATAAACCAAAATAACTGTAATTTGGTTCTTCAAAAAATATATATGATGTAGATAGAAGAATCCCATCACGTGAATTGCATTAGCCAAAAAGAGCATCACCTCAAGTTCCAATTTTTCTTTTATCAGTCCGCTGAGTTCCTGCTTCAGTTCTGCCTGAGAGTTTCGAAGAGATTTGACCTCTTTAACAAGCAGCTTTACCTCAGTCTTTGATTTTGCTTCAAAATCATCATGATGTTTCTGCAAGTTTTCCAGCTGCTTCCGAACAACATCGAGCTCTTGTATTAAAACTTTATTCTCATGAGTTATAGATATTTTCGTTGACTCTGCAAGCATTTTCTCCTCCTGCGGCATTTATAGGTGTTACCACCATAGCCTCAATAATGCAACATGATCTTAAATAGATGTTAAAGGTGAAGAAACAAACCTTTTCAGAATTTAATTGTAGTTCCAACTCCAAACACTTGCCTCGAAGTTCCTCCATATCCCACTGCATTTGAGTAAACCTTTCCCGTTCAGATAAAACAGTCTGCTCCATATTCTCTTCACAATTCTGCCTGGTGGTTTCAAGTTCCACTTCCAAATCTTTAACCTACAAGAGAAAACTTGACCAATCAACACTAAGGTACAGAGATTATACTAAGGACTTGAAAACGTTAACGTTACTGTATTATTAAACATTGAGCCCAAAACCTAATATTTCAGACTGAAAATGTAGATACACATTATGATTTTTGTCCCCCAAAAGTTGTTACTTGGAATAAAATATCGGTATTCTTGATTCGATTTAAAAAAGTTGAGACTACAATATATTCATACTAAAATATGATATAGACATATGACTAAAATGCCCTTATTTTAACATTTTCACTCAAGCTGGAGCATATAAATTCATGATGCCCAACTTGGAGCGAAAAAAATAAACAAACTATTATTTATAACTGTAATAAATATATCTCTTAATTATTCATTTGACTTATATAAGGAGTACACATAACCTCGCATTACTGCTTCTCTTAAGGAATGACAGTCTACTTCTATGTGTTTCGTTTGTTCATGAAACATAGAATTACTTGCAACGTAAACTGTAACTTGATTATCACAATGCATGACTATAAGACTCTTCATTCTAATTTTCAATTTATTATGAGGTTTCTAATCTACATCAATTCACTTACAGTATGAGCCATAGCTCGACACTTAGCTTCGGCACTCAAGCGGGCAACCACATTTTACTTTTTGCTCCTCACATCACAAGATTTTCTCCAAGGAAAGTGTAATACCCAAAAGTAGAATTTCTATCAGAACGAGAAACTGCCCTATCTACATCAGAGTAACTAAAAATATCAAGTTGTTGAACTTTTTTATAGAAAAAACCCCATGCCAATAATCCCTTTTAGATATCTCAAAATACGACAAACGACTTCCCAATGTATTTGCTAAGGATTTTCCATAAATTGATTGACAACTCCTACAACAAAGATTATATCAAGCCTAATAATAGTGAGATTAATCAATTTTTCTACTAAACTTCTGTATCTCTTTTTATCATTAAAGTCATTACTACTTGTATCGATCGTTAAACTATGAATTTCGATCCATAGGAATATTTGAAGGTTTAGATCCCAACATGTCGATTTCTATTAACAAGTCTTGCACATATTTTCTTTGTGACAATACAATGCCTTTCTTACTATGGGATATTTCAATATCCAAAAAATAACGTAATTGACCCAAGTGCCTTGTTTGAAAGGTTTAAAGTCCAAAGGAGAGAAGTACATTGCTCAATTTATCAAACCAAGCACAAGGAGACTATTTAAGCCCATATATTGTTTTTTTTTGGACGACATACTAGACCAATCTCCTCCTCAGCAACAAACTCAGGTGATTTTTCTATATATACCTCTTCTTGCATATCACCATGTAAGAACGCATTTTTAATATCCAATTGGAAGAGGGCCCAATCAAGATTGACTACTAAGAAAATCAAAATTCGAACTCAATTTAGTCAAGTAACAAGGAAAAATGTCTTATAATAGTCAATACTATATATTTTTGTGAAACCTTTAGCAACCAAGCAAGCTTTTAAACGCTCGATGTGCCCATTAGGTAAATATTTAATAGTAAAGACCCATTTGCTAACAACCACTATCGTACCCTTTGGCAACTTGTAAGTTCCTAGGTGCCACAAGATCACAAAACTGACATTTCTTCTTCCATTGCATTAACCTAATTAGGATGGATAAGTGCTTCCTCATAAGACTTAAGAATCATAATAGCAAAGACAGACTACAAAATTACAATATACCGAAGACAATGAAAAGACAAAAAATAGCTAAAGGATAAGATGTAATAGAGCGCTAACCTTTGCGTAAGGCAATAGGAAGATGGAGATCATCATGTACAGAAGGTAGTGTACATGCAGGATCTTTACAAGAAGGCAGTTGAGTAGTGGACAATGGATTTGATTGTACCAAGGTGGTTCTTGGCGTACGTATACTTGTAAGGGCCTAAAAGACACAAGGGGACGAGAGGGAACAGACTCGACAAGAATAGGTAAAGGGGTGGACACAATGTAGTAATTGTAAAGGACATGGAGATCTTCGAGAAAAAGGGAGAAGACTAAAAAAAAGTAACATCAGCCATCAACATATTTTCCAATTTCAGGATTAAAACATCTATATCTTTTTTTTTGTGCGAGAATATCCAACAAATACACACTTGTAGAGCGTGGGGATAATTTATCATGAACTCCTGAAATATTGTGCACAAAGCACACAACCAAAAACGCAAGAAGAAAGATCAAATAATTTTCTGCAAGATGCAACACAAAAAGTGGAGATTGTCTTGCAAGTACAAAAAAGGGTAAGTGATTGATTAAGTAGTAGGTAGTAAGAATGAAATCACACAAAAATTTCTTTGGAACCTGCATCTAAAACGACAATGTGCAAGCAACATCTAAAAGATGCCAATTTTTGGCCTAACAACACCATTTTGTTGTAGTGTATAAATACAAGAAGATTCATAAATAACACCATTATTACGATACACAGAGCAATTGTAGAATTGAAAATTTTCAAAGCATTATCAGAACAAAAAGTACGCACTAACCGTTAAATTGAGTTTTTATTTCATTAAAAAAGAATGAATTGTAAAGGAATTTATGATTGTTCTTTAAAAAGAAATAACCAAATAACTCAAAAAATATCTATAAGACAAAAAATACTTGTACCCTTGAACATTCGGAAGACATGGGCCCCAAATATTAGAGTGCCACTAAAGAAAAAGTACTAAGACTACGTTTATTGACTCGAGGCAAATATGAGGACTTGTGATGTTTGACTAGCTCATAAGCCTCACATTCCAACTTTGACATACTATTAGGAGAGAAACTCATAAGGTGAAGGAGATGAATAGGAGGATGGCCCAAGTGGCAATGCCATTGAAATATATCATCAGAGGAATAATAAGCAACTAGAACATAAGGAATACTATCCAGTTGGTAAACTCCATTAATCCAGTGCCCACTACCAATCATTTTCTTCGTAGTATGATCATGAAAAACACAATGTATAGGAAAAAATGTCACAGAACAAATAGAATTTCTAGTTAATTGACCGACAGACAATAAATTAACTGAAAAATGTGGAACACAAAGTACAGAAGACAAATTTATGTGGGATAGGAGAAATAGTGCCTTTCCCTATAACAGAAGAGATTGAACCATTAACTAAAATAACACTTTTGAATAGAGGATTGCAAAGTAGATATAAATAAGAACTTATCAATCATATAAGAAGTATCATTTGAATCAATGATCCATGGTGACAAGGAAGATGTATTATAAGCAATAGTAACTGACTCGTCTAAGATAGTAATATGAGGAAGACGGAAGACGGAAGATTGGAGCCAACTGGTAAGATTACTGCAACAGTCGATTGTACTCATCTCGTGGTACCAAGATTGGCTCATTAGATTGAACAGAGGGCACAACAGTGGTGGAAGAGGAGTTAAGAGCCTCAGATTGGGCTTGATGAGCTTGTGGAATTTTTATAAATTTTTGCCAACACCTATCAGACTAATGATTAGTTCGACCACAATGAACATAATAGCGATCACGGTCTCGACCTCGATTACCAATAAAATCATGACTCCTACTAAAGGTAGCTAACGCAAAAGTATCATGAGACGTCATTAAGGATGGGGCGGTGGAATGAGAGCCAACATACATTACCTATGAATATACAAAGCAAAGTGAAGGCATCTGATCACCAGCCATAATGGTCTGTCGAACATGATAATATTTAGAATCCAAGCAAAATAAGAACTTAACATGAAATTCATCTTGTTGACACTTAAAGAGTTTAAATCTAAAGTGATCAAGTGATACAATTTTAGTTCCTCCAATTGTATGTAGTACTCACTACGGACCTTCTATTTTGAGTGCAAGAGAGTATACCCGAATACAAGTAAAAAATTCGAGAAACATTTTTGTTATTGGTCATGTACTGCCTGCCAAACTTCTTTAACAATAGCAAAAAACATGTAATTTCCTACAATACCAAGCTCCATGCTCTTCCAAAGCCAACTGCGAACCATGGAATTATCTTTCTTCAAAGGCTTAAATTTTAGGCATAGTACGTTCTTGCAGGTCATTTGTCTCATTTTTCTTGGTTTCTAAAAATACCACAATGGCTTGAGTAGAGTGTAAATAGCTATTATCATTTAGTTTAAACGTCGTAATTTGAAGAGATGAGCTATTAGATAGAGTATGAACTGTAGAATCAACAATAGTGCCAATAGAGGAAGTCGATGGAGGAGGCTCAACCACTTATTTTTAATTTTTTTTTTCATTTTTTAAATAACAAAATCAATAATAACCAAGTCTAATAATACCCAAAAAAAAAAACTCATACCATAAAGGAAATATACTAAATATATTAGCCAGTCAAAACATAAAGTGAACACACAAGAACATATCAGATATCCTTTAGAATATCAAGGATAAAGAAACAAGTACCAGTCAGGGAAGCAAAGACATTTGCGTAGGGTGAAAAAACTTATCACCAAGTTGTTGGACAAGAATCGACAATTTGACCACTGAGGATGGTTGGAAACCGCTAGGGAGACAAGCGACAAAGGCTAAGAGAGGTGAAGAACAAGGCTAAGGTGACGAATCTAACAAAGGTGAAGAAGTAGGAGGTTGACGAATTTGACGAGGAAGGTAAATGAATCCAAACAAGGATGGGTTGATCTGCGCGACTCAAATGGACCTGGGCCACGCAATTTCGATGATGGTTGCCTCGAGGTCGACGGTGGTAGGCTCTGCAACTGCAGTGAGGGCTTCAATGATGGTCTAAGTGTCAACTGGGGCAAGATGTCATCTAGGTAAAGGTTATGGATGGTTTTCGCAGGGCTAAGGGCAAGGTGGGCTGCTGGTGGCTGGTTTTCACGGTGGAGGGCTAGCATTATGGCTAAACGTAATTAGGGTTAGGGTTAGGCTCTAGCTAGTACCATGTTATTTGGAATAAAATAATGGTATTCTTTATTTGATTTAAAAAAGTTGAGACTACAATATATTCATACTAAAATAAGATATAGACATATGAATAAAATGCCCTTATTTTAAAAAAATAATTTCTTCTCTTTTTTGGATCACAATTAACCAGAGTCTGTATTGTCATCTAGTGCAATAGAAAGCATGGTAAAACAGTGCTTCAACATTTCTTGTCCAAGTAGAAGTTCAATCATACACAAATAATCATACATAACAACCCCTGACCTAAGTACACAATCAACAAGCAACCTAATATTTTTTTCAAAGATAACTTTTATAAATTTTATTTTTGGTCAAAATATAGAAAGATAGCAAAAACCAATGCCTCTACTATAGTTTATAATGATGTATACCTTCGTTGAAAGGAACTGTCTCACAGCAACTTCTTGATTTAATCTCGCTATAAGATCTTCCACGTCTGTTTTTCCTGTGTCTAATCTCTGCTTCAATGTACTAAGTACCCTGTTCATTTTGTGTCGATCATCAGATGGAAAGAAAGCAAGCAAATCCTTTGAAATTTGTAACTTGGAATCAGTAAGTGCATCTGCATTTTTTGGAGCTTCAGAACCTCCAGAAAGATCACCATCAGCAAATGAGTTTACCACCCTCAAGTTTGAGATTTCACTAGCTGAATCAAAGTCACTTTCAACACTTTCTCTTGACAGTCTTCGAACTTTGACACCCTGCTTGCAATCCTTAGGTTCTAAAAAGAACTCCGTTCCATCAAGCCGAAGAGGTTTAGTGTCATCATTATCCCCACTTAGTCTGTTGGGGGCTCCACTTAGTCTGTTTGAACCATAATTATCTTGCCTTGGTGTTCCAGGTTGAGAAGACTCGTAAGGAGTCTCGTACCCATGTTCTGATGCTATTGATGAACTACCAGCAAACAAAGAAATGTCTGATTTGGCTTGAAACAGAGATGCTTCAACCGCACCACTCATAGAACTTATTTCTGAACTTTGATTTGCATCATAGAATGCTACAAAGGATAAAGAGGGGAAAAGATTTATCAAGGAGTGGGTCAGAAAATGGCAATGATGTTATAGTAGCATATAATTCTTTCAAACATTAATGTGAAACACCTACAAGACCTCGCAGCAGCTTCAAGCTCCAGAAATATTGCCACCGGAGCACTTCTTGATAGATCAATATCTGACAGCAACTTTTCCATCCAATCCTCCAATGAACACCTCCGCTGCAACAAACTAATCAATTTGAGTATGAGAGAGAAGGAAAGAGCCCTTTTCACACACACAAAAAAGGTTTAACAAGTTGGAAGAAAATGGACGAAAGACGAGGATCTTTGGGTTTAATTTCCCAACAAAACGTATGTGTGTATATGTATTTCAAAGCTCTAGCTAAATTCTTGATAATGATAACAACACTCACCCTAAATGCCTCTCAATTCAGAAGGGACCACAATTAGCATCAACAAAGCAGAGATATTCTCTAGCTTTACAACAGGATAGATACTAAAAGAAGCACACCACAAGAGCCGTTATCCATTTAGGGAGGAAAATTGCAAGCATACACTTGAAACTCTGTTATAGCCTTCAATAGCATGGAGAAACCACATTTTGATGATCCAAATTATGTTGACAAATTGGATTACAAAATAAACAAATAGGAATTTCAAGGTTCTAAAAATTTTGTTTGAGAGTGTTTAAACCAATGCCATTATCTAAAATCTTTCTGAAATTCAAAATTCATAACCATTGCTAAGATCCAACTTCATAAACTTCATAAAAAATATCACCTAGTATTTTGTTACCATAGCTGCTTGTTTTCTCGCAACATAACAAGTATATTAGACCACCAATTCTTTAGGCTGTTGTACATTAGTTTATTTCCCCCTTTAGCTAGACCTAGGAACCAAAACCATAAGCTTTCTTCTAGAGAAGTATGCATTTAAAGCAATGTAAATTAAACAGTCATTTCTTTATTTTTAATTTTTATTCTTAACGTCAAGGTTTTTGAGTTGGAATTCGGTATACCGTCCATATGGATACACAATTCACAAGAAATTATTTTTGAATTTTCAAAAATCATGTCAGTGCCTTCACAAGAAAACAAGAAAGTGAAACCTACCTCTTCTAAAAATGTCTTGCTTTTCAATCTCAAAAACCTCTTTGATGGAGCTGGAGGCAGATTTTTCAAGGGAAATTGCTTCTTAAGCTATAGGAGAGAGAAACAAGCAAGGAATACAAAGTTAGAGTTTTGATAAAACATGAAATAAGGGCATTGTAAACCATTGGTCTTTTAAGAAGATATATATTATATTTGCAAGCGGTAAGATGGTAAAAATAAAAATACATATTTCAAGATGATAGGTAAATCTCACTTACTTCAGATAGTAACGTTATGAAATCGTTAAATCTTCGTAATATTGTTCGAGTAGCGGTGATGCCTTCTGGAGATTGTACGCCCACTTGAACCCTAAAGAACTGTTCTCAAATGAATGGAGAAGCAGAATATACTCACATTTCAGAGAATGTCAAAGAAACAACTAATGAAAAATAATAACTATCAAAAATTCAAAATGAAAACAAATTATCTCAGAGGTCAAAACATAATGCCAAAATATTCTCATAGTTCTTCTTCATCACCAATTTGGATTAACGTCAGAGATATGAAGTTGAATTTATGAAAGGCAAGATAAGGTCAGTTTAAAGTGAAAAAAAGAATTTCAATTCCAGTATGAGAGGCAACAGATTCAGAAATTTAGAAAAAATAAAAAAGAGAGAGAGGTTAGTTACATTATCAAAAAGGACAAAAATATAACTGACATGTTTACGATGAAAAGGAAAATGTTGCTTCTTAATGCTAAATAAAATTAAAATTAAAACACATGGAGTTCAAAAAATTGAAACTACAAAAGGTTACCGCTACTGGATCTGAACCTCTTGATCTAGGCAGGGAAGTCCAAGAAGGAATAGTGACACAATAACTCCATCCAGAATGGGGATCATGTGGCCATACAGTGTTCCGCCCATCCTACATCCAAGAATGCCATAGTGTCATTCTAAACGAAAATGCTTAGCATATCCAAGCGATGCACAGGTTATGCCCTTTATGCCCTGTATGGACTAATCCAACTAAACTCGAGTAAACCCCACAAAACTTTAGGAATGCTTTGTGTGGGTAGACATATTTCATATTGCAGTGAAATGACTCAGCTAAATTGCTAAATGTTAAGAACATACGAAAAGACAATAAGAAAATTCCATCATTTAAAATGGAACATTTAAGATCACAAAGCAAAAACACACCATATGTATAACTTACCAACAAATTTATTTATGAGACAGCTAATTATAGAATACAAGAGAAACAGAAAACCCACAAGACTGCCAATAATTAGTAAGGCAAAGAGTAACATTGAGGCCATTGATTTTTCAGTAACACTACTCTGCAAGTGCCTGAAGATCACAAAATACCCTTTTAAGTTTAAGCTTAACTGCTTAGGCGCAAACGAGAAAACAAAAGACAAAAATCAGTAAAAATTCAAGCATTTCGCAACAACAAAAAATCCTAAAATAAAGAGAAACAATATGATAACCAAAATAATCATTCAGGAAAAAAATATCAACCGGGAAATTAATCACAACCCACTAAGAAAATCATAATTAGCGAGAAACACCAAGTAAGGAATACCAAAAACCTTATTCAGAAAGAAGGTGAAAAAGAAGAAGTACCCATTTACGAGGAGGAGAGCTCCAATCCATGCCGAAAGGGAGAGGTGAAGTACCATCATGGCGGTGCTTGGGAGGGCTACTAACGTAATTGCCCTTGACATTAACAGCATGTTGGGCATGTGAATAATCATCATCTTCGAGGGCAAATTGGAAAGAGGAAGAAATAGAAGCACGACGACGAGCAAAGGGATCGGTGATGGAATCGAAATCCAAATTGTAGTTGAAGAGAGAAAGATCGTGAGCATAAAGATTCATTTTTGATGATGAAAGTATCGAGCTTGAATCATTCAAGCCTCAAAGTTAGAGGTATGTCAAGTTGAAGATGCAATTAAGACACTAGTGTTCTCTCTCTATCTCTCTACTTTTTTATTTACGTCTTTGTTTTTATGACAGTTGGCCAAATAAGCACGCTTTTGCTGTACCGCTGTGCAAAACTGAAATGTCATCTTTCATTTTTCTTTCTCGAATTTCAAAATTGCTATTTCTATCTATAAATCAGAAACTCACAAATGGGTGAAGGAAGAAATTAATTGGAAAAATATTGCAGTGTTGATATTACGTGAAAATATACTTTAATTTTGTAATTTATGTTAAGATCTTTCTTATTTATAAAATTAAAAATTTTAGTATAAAAATTACAATTTATAATTTATGTTAAAATCTTTCTTATTTATAAAATTAAAAATTTTAGTATAAAAATTACAATTTAGTCACGTGACTAAAGTGCATTTTTTTAATAATTATGAAACTTAAGTGCTCATTTTTAATAAATATAACATTAAATACACTCACTTTTCATAATAACATAACTTTTGTATCAATTTTTTGAAAAATAAGATTATTTTATATGTATATAAATTTACATTTACATCAAAAATTTTATTGAAAAAAAAAAACTTCATTATTTTCAAGTGTTTATATTCATTACATAGTCTTATAACTTTACTCTATTGTTATTTTAGTCTTATAATAATTATGATTGATTTATTTATTACAATAATTTTAAGTATGTATTATTGAAAAATGTATTTAATGTGCATATCACATATGACTGTATTGTGTCAGCAGCATAATAATCCAAAAATTGTCATTGGAACAGCTTGATCTAGGATTCAAAGGGCTTTGGTTTTATTCAGATATGTTAAAAAGGAATGTCATGTCAAGCATTACCATTATACCTTCTCCTTCTTATTGAAGGAATTTAGTCCTATAATTGCAGTGGAGTGTTGAAAAGAACTTCATGGTCATATGTTGAACTTCAGAATGCTTTGTTGAATATGTATTCTTTGAGTGGCTTGATTGAAATGGCTTTTAAGGTTTTTGACATTAATTTTGACAGGGATGTCTTTGCTTGGAACAAGATGATTTCTACTTTTACAATAGAATTAAGCAGTTTGGTGAATCAAAAAGAATATGATGAAAAGGGACTTTTACCCACTTATGTAACCCTTGTTCGCTAATGTCCGCTTGCTATGTCAAGGAGTGCAAGTTCAAGCCCAATTTAGTTCTTGAAATTGCTTTGATTGATATGTGTGTGTGTGTATGTGGAGCTTGTGGGAAATGACTGTTTGGCTTGAGTTTAGAACATGAAAAATAGAGGTAACTTTTTTGATAGCATTTGTTACTGGGTTTTGCAATTCGGGATAAACTGATTTTGCTCCACGGTAACTTTGATCGAATCCTAAAAGAGACTCTGTTTCATGGACTACCAAATTGAAGGGTATCTCCCGTCCAACCGGTTCGAAGAGGTTTTTGAACTCCTCCATGTGATGCAGGCTTCAAAGGTGACGCCTGGCAAGTTCACTCTAGTCAGCATTGTAAGAGCTTGTGTGCATTAGGCTCACTTGAAAACGATAACTAGGTAAAAACCTATATTGATAAAACCAAGATCAATAATGACTTGTTTATTGTGAAAACCTTGATCAACATATATTTCAAGGGACAGAAGTACTCTACTAGTATGATCGACCAACACAGGATCGGTGTTCTTGTGCCTGTACTCTAACTGGTATGCTAGATAAAAGGACAGAAGTACTTTCCTAGTATGACACGGGATTAAACCAAATGTCTCACTCTCTATTGATGTATAGTGGATTTGCTTGGTTGTGCAGGACATATTCAAGAAGCTTATGAGGTTACAACTAATGTCCATGAGACCAGTTATTAAGCGAGTTTTACTTGGCACAAACAAAGTTCGTAGAAGTACAGAATTAGCTGAAATTGCAGTTACAACTTACAAAGATACTCAATTTTGAACCAGAAAATGGTTTTGTGTATGTGCTCTTATGCTATATCTGTGCAGCATATAACAAATTGAAAAATTTGTGTGATCTCGGCCAAATGATGATGAATAGGGGAATCAAGAAGAATCATTTGATAGAGGTGAATGGTGTCCATGAATGGGTAGCTGGGAACCAGTCACATCCTCACTATAAAGATAAATATTAGAAGTTGGACAAAGTCACAAGGTAAGTTTTAAATTTGTAGGATATTCACCTGAGCTGAGACTTATAGGTATTTCTGGATATGGGGGAGAAGGAGAAAGAGAACGACCTCTATTCTCACAGTGAGAAGTTGGCCATGGCCTTTGGCCTGATTAGTTTTCCACCTGGTGCAGCAATTAGAATTGTAAAGAGCCTAAGAATCTGAGTGGATTGTCATAAAATGGCCAAATTGGTGTCAAAATTGTGTAGAGGAAAAATATTGTTAGAGAATGGATTCAGTTTCACCATTTTAAGCATTGGGTATGTTCTCATGTAAAGATTATCGTTAAGTAGCAAAAATTGTTGCCCTTGAAGTCCAGTCCTCTCAAATTCCATGTTGATTATGCAATGAGAGATTTTGAGATATACTGGATGGTCAAGGTTCCTACAAGATCTGTTACTGATGCTTTACTAGAAGTGACTAATGTTCTTGGATTTTGTTATGGCCAATTTACAGATTGGGAAGACAATGCAGCAGCATAAACAATGAACATGAAGCGATGACAACAGTTTTTACAGTCATATATTCCCTGAAGCACTCATATGGAAGAGTGCAGAATAACCTGCAAAATCTTACGAAAGCATCTGAATTAATCTCATGGGTCTCAAAAAATCTCAGAATTCAAGATGAAATATCACATCATCTAAAAATATGATCGCAAAACAAATGGAAGGATTCCCACCACTACAGTACTGACCTTAGTCAAGATACAGAGTATTATATCTAGAAAACCATGTCAAGAGTACCTCACGCACAGAAGCCACATCAAGAAATTGTATTCCATAACCAAATTTCACATACCTAACTAAACATTGTACTCACCAGATATAGAAAATATACTGACTTTAAGTGCCCTTCTCAACTTGAACCAGGATCAAGTACAGGAAGTCTGCAATGGAGACTGATAGACTTGTCAGTTTGGCGCGAACCCGGAATGAAAAATTGGAATATCACAGTCAAGCAAGCGCCCTGTGGAGCAATGCCATAGAAAGTACAATCAGGCTTTGCCAAATGGAACTGAAGGCTCTTGGCAAAGTGCTTCACACTAACTTGCACAGATTGTGCATCTCCCCTAGAAATGGCCCTTATGGATCGAGTCTGAGCACTCAAATTACGATCCTCAGGTGGAGCAACAGCTTTATCTCCTATGACCAACAACTTACGAAACTCAGCCCCTAATGTAATCAATGTGGTTGAAATTTGCAAATGCAAATCCCCGTATTTGCTAATGTTAACATTTAGCAAATCACCCACATGCTTCATTCGATCAACAAAGTTCTGCAACTGATTCAAGTCCGAAACTTGTACTAAACTCTGAGGCAAATCTTGAGCCATTTCAAGAGCAGCTTGCAGTTCAAGTACTTGAACTCTAGACAAAGGTTTAGAAATGGGCACGTCTTGAATCACAGCAGATTTGTAACCCTTAGTCTCAAAAGTAAGAAAAGGCATAGGTTGAGTGGAATGTGGAGGAAGTTTTTTTACCAATTTGATCTGAAGGCGACTCTTAGCGGTTGAATCGCTTCCGAAATCAGTACAAATACTGACACTGCTACGAAGAGCACGATAGAGGAGGGAAACATCAATGGTGAAAGCTATTCGATCCTCGTTTTGGCTTGAGATTCGATAGTCATCGAAGAGAGCTTCTTTCCGAAATTGAGCAATGGATTGAATTCCACCGCCACTAAGAAGGTTGTGAAGGAAGATTGCGTGATCTCTAGTAAGGTAGAGGTGACATATCTTCCCCATCTTGTCTAGGGCTGGTACGAACCTCTTTTCTAAAAGATTTATACCGTTTTCTGTGATAAATGCTTTGAACTTCATTTGTTTTCTCTTCTATGAACTATGAATCACAGTTTCACTTTTTCAACGATTACTAGAATAATATTAGGATTCGGAATTCGGAATACGAATCAAATAGAGGTGTTGTATGATTTAGGGGTTAGGATAGTTCATTGTTATGTTTATTTTCTCGGGAAACAAACGAATGGCTTTAGGAATTTAAATCTTACGTGCGGTGAGATTGGAACTTTGGCGCGTCAACGCTTTTTGACGATTGGACTGGGTAGCCGGTAGCCGCCTAGCGGATACAGTAGGGGCTGGGGGCTGGGAGTTTGGCGCCAATACTGGTAAGGTATGGATGATAAGTGATCGGAAACAAACAAGTTCTCAGGGGTAGATTCGGAAAAGTAAGACAAGAGAAGACCAATTATTGAGTACTGAGTAGGATTATCAACGTGACAGTATGAGCGTGGCCAAAGACTTATTTCCTATTTTTCATCTCAATTTTGATTTTATCATTTATGTCTACTTTAAATTGTTGCGAGAACATATTGAAAATTTATAATAAAAAATGGAGATCCCAAATTAATAACAGGTTCCGAATAATGCTAAAAGTATTATTTTTTAATTATTTTTTATATAAAAAATTATTTAATAATAAATATTTTATGATGAAAAAAAAAATTAAATTAATAAATAATATTATATAATAAGAAAAAAATAAATATATTTAACAATAAATATATAATCTTTTATAAAAGAAAAATTATAAAAAAAATTATTCAATAATAAATATTTTATGATGAGAAAGAAAATAAAATTTTGAACCAATAAATAATATTATATGACAAGAAGAAAAATAAAAATTGTAACAATAAATATATAATCTTTTAAATAATAAATATTTTATTATGAGAAGAAAAATAAAATTTTGAGCCTATAAATAATATTATATGATAGTAAGAAAAATAAAAAATATGTAATAATAAATACATAATCTTTTAATATTAAATAACATTGATAAAATTTTGTTACAAATTAATTTAAAGTAATAAGAATAAATTATAAAATAATTATATGATTTTTAATTTTTTGAATTTAAGTAAATAGTTTAAATAATTTTTATAGAATAATTATTGATATTTTAAGAGAATAAAAACATTATTTAAAGATAAAAATATAATATATAATGCATTATTTAAAAGTAGTTTAAATTTTACATAATTAAATTTATAAATAAATTTATATATTTATTAAAATAAAGTATATAATTTTGAGAAACAAAACGAGTAATATAATCTATTTTTTTCCCTCACCTCATGTTATAAAATATAGTTCCTCATTTCTCATTCTTTTGTTACTATTTTATTATTTTTATCATTACTTTCAATCGAAATTCTCGTAAAAGTTTGTCTCATTAAAAAAAAAAAAAATTTGATAACTCTACTGTTGAGTGTTAGCAATATCCTTTAATGTTGAGTCGGGTTTGGTTTGTCGATTTTATGTAACTCCACATATGAATGATGAAAATTATACGTGCTATCAGTTATTAATAAATATAAAAGAAATTCCAAATTTTTATATTTTTTTATCTATATATTTAAACGCATAAATAATACCACACTAAAAATAATATAATATAAGAGAAAAAATTGAAAATCACCTTGCTGTGTGACACTTTACTACTGCACTGCTCTGCTTCCTGTCTACCATCACCGCAATTCTCGTATGTGACAAGTTTTGCTTTTACATAACGTAACACGATGTTAAAATATTTTATGATGATTTTTTGTTTGATTATATTAACTTATTTTTATTTTTAACTTTTAATTTAGATCGAATAATGTTACCAAACATTATTCTTGAAACTTCACGAGGGATTGTTTTTGGTAAAGTCTCTCCCTACCTTTTCGTAATCTGTAATTCACCCTAATCAATTTGGTGGAATACAAGTTTTCATCCTTCAAATTTATCCCAATATATATATATATATATATATATATATATTACTTGCTAATTAATACTTGAGCACTTCTTTTTAATACAAATTATGGTAAGATCACTCCTTAAATGTAAAAGTTTCATTCGATTAATAAATTAATTAGGTATTTAAGAAAAATAACACCCTCAAAACTTAGAATAATACAAATAACACTTCTTATATTTAAACTTATATTTTTACAATTAAAAATATAATTGACACATCATTTTTTTTTAACACCAGCTCAATTAGAATTGAACGACGACAATTTAGATCCGTTCAATGTTGAACGTTTAATATTACACGTTCAAAGTTGAACGTTTAATATTATAATTTTAAAATTGAATGTTTAATATTATTGGAGTGCTAATTTTATTACTATAAATTTTAGAAATATTATTTTTGATAATTTTTTTTAATTTTTAAAATGTCTTAAAATTTACCAACTCAATTGTGATCTTCTCTCATATTCAGACCTTTCCTTAATATTTTTTTTTTTTTAATGTTTTGACTTTTAAAAAAAATAATATTTTATAACTCACTCACACACGCATTAAATTTAAGGGTTTGAGTTTTGTTTGGCTAATTGACCATTTGAAATTTTCGATTCTGGCTTCGGACCTATTTGGCTGGTGGTCCTTTTATCCATTCCAACTTCGTTTTATCTTCTTGATTTGTCTCTCTTAGTTTATAACTTTGTGGTATCTTAGAGAGATGATAATGAAGAGCTTGGTAGATGAAAACGCTTTATATAATAGATTTTTTTTTTGAGGTAAATTTATATAATAATAATTTTTTTTTTTTCTACGTGTGTGCATATAAGGATGTAAATTTTTGAATGTTTATCTCAAAAATTCAAAACTACAATTCGCTGGCTCACACACCCTACAAACACTAAAATAATCCAATTTTAATAGACCTTGTGCGGTCTAATTCTTACTATACGAATTTTTTTATATTTAGAATAAATATAACTATTGAAATTTTTTGTGACTGTTAGAGAGTTATTTAACTGTTACAAATAAATTATTTTCAACAATTTGATGGCTATTGATTCCAACAATTTTGGTTTCCATCGGCCTCATTTTAAATGTTATATATTTAAAATGGTATACTACCAAGATCCCCAAAGGTGATTGAAATTAACTGGCATCCTCCTCCTCCAGGTTGGTTAAAGGTAAACACGGATGGGGTTGCGTTTGGGGCATCTGGTCTTTCAGGTTGTGTGAGGATTTTTTGAACCTCCAGATCTTTTGTCAATGGTTGTTTTTGTGCTCCTTTAGAGATTTCTTATGCTTATGAGGCTGAGTTAGCAGTGGCTATTTATGCAATAAAATATACAAACAGGTTTGATTGGAGTCTAACTCTGAGTATGTGGTAAACTTATTCCGCAAAAAATCTCAAATGGTGCCATGGCGATGGCTCTCACCTTGGACAGATTATTTGGATCGAATTGTACGCATGAATTTTCACTGTTCTCATATTTATAGAGATGGTAATTCTGCTGCTGATAGCTTAGCTTCCAAATCATTTAGTTTTTGTTCCGCGACTTGGTGGTGGGATGTACCATCTTTCATGCGTCAATTTACTATTTCTAATATGGTCGGTAAACCTTCTTATAGGTTTTGCTGATGCAAAGTTCTGTACTCGTTACTTTTTATTTATTTAATAATATTTATGGATGATAGGAAAATGAAGAGGGTGCTAAAGACTGCTTTCAATTCTGATGGGACAACCTGGTGTAGCTATTGATTCCAGTCTCCCATTGGCTTAAAAAAAATGTTATATATTTGGTTGTGCCAGTTGAGGAAAAAATAGAAAACTTAGTAGTTTCCCTTCTTCTTTTTCCCTCCAACAAATTTCTTTCTTTTCAAAAATATTTGTAATTTAAAGTTAAGTTTAGTGTGATAGAAAACGTGTACAATTTTGTTCGCCTAACAGTTTAAGTTGATATTTTTAAACTATTTTTTATCATTGCACCATGAGAGACATTTTTTTTTTTTAATTTCAAACACTCATTTTTTAAGAAATTTTTTTTTTAAGAATATTGTATTACATGAATTTTGATCCTTCTTTAATTTTTTATTTCTTAATTTTCAGTATTATAATTTCCAATTTTTATATTTATTTATTTTTATAATTTATAAATTTAAGTAATTCATCCTAGATCGGACATTCCAAAAAGAAAGAAAAAAAAGTGTACTAGAGCCCATCGTTCTCGATCTTCGTACAGATTTTGAAGCCACTCATGATTTCCAATTCCAAAGTGGTGGATTATGTCTTACCTAACCATTTCAAAGTCCTCAACTTTTAGAGAGTCATACACGGTCCTAAGCAAAACCATCTTAAACAGGGGCGGAGCTATGAAGGGGGCTGGGGTGTTGAAATCCAGAAAAAGAAAACTTCAATAATTAGAGCCAGCTGTTATCTAGCTGTTATGTTTTCTAGCTGTTATGTTTTCTATCATTAGCTAGTTGTTAGTATTCTTTTATTCTTTCAATTCTACTATAAAATTGTGATCAAACATTGTAATAGATAAGAGAAATAATACAACAAAGTATTCATCTCTGCATTTTCTTAATATGGTATCAGAGCAAAGCTTCAAACACAATCAGATAATTTCCAAACATAATCAGATAATTTCCAACACAATCTGATAATTTCCAAACTCACCGTTTTCAGCCGTACAGCACCGTTTCAGCAGCTCCATCGCCGCCGCTGCCGCCGCCACAGTCCAGGCTTCATCAGTCCAGCCCAGTCGCCGCAGTTCAGGCTTCACCAACAGCTCAACCATCGCCAGCAGCCACACCAGCCAGTCACAGCAACTCAGCCACATCGCCAGCCAGTCATAGCAGCCACACCAGCCAGTTACAGCAGCTCAGCCACATCGCCAGTCAGTCACAGCAGCCACGTCGCCAGCCAGTCACAGCAGCCACATCGCCAGCCAGTCACAGCAGCTCAGCCACATCGCCAGCAGCCACACCAGCCAGTCACAGCAGCTCAGCCACACCAGCTCCAGTCAACGACACACCAGCTCCGTCTTCATCAGCCCAGCACCGTCAGCAGCAGCTCCACCGCAGCAGCAGCCGTCTTCAACAGTCCAGCGCCGTTCCAGTCCGTCCAGTAGCTACGCCGTTCCAGTCCGTCCGTCGCCAGCAGCCACAACAAGCAGCTCCGTCCGTCCGTTCCTGCGCCAGCTTCTGCGCCAGACGCCATCTCCTAGCGCGCGCCTCCAACTCTGTATCAACTCCTGCTCTGTCTCATTATATTATCTACCATACAATAGATATATAAACACAAACCCTACCCACATTTTTAAACCCAAACCAAAACCCAAACCCAAACCCAAACCCAAATGCAAACCCTACTCACATTTTAAGCCCAAACCCAAACCCTACTCACATTTTTAAGTCCAAACCCAAACCCAACCCTACCCACATTTTAAAGCCCAAACTCAAACTCAAACACACACACCAACAAGCCCAAACCCACAAGCCCATCTTTCGGCCCATTTACAAAAAAAAAAAAAAAAAAAAACATCTTTCAACCCATTTTTTTTCTTCAAGCCCAAAATTTTCAAGCCCAAATTTTCAACCCAAACACCAATCCTACTATGGATTCATCACATCCATTTTTTATTCATCACAGCCGATCACCCAAACGCTGTGAGCATTGTAATAGACATGGTCATACCATTGCAAAATGTCGAACCCTCAAATTCTATTGCAAGTTTTGTGATAGGAGAGGTCACACTGAGGAACGATGTCAAAAAAAAAATGGTACATGGGTTCCTAAGCAACAACATCAAGGGTCTAAAAGGAACATCAACTCACGTGGTTTCTTTCCTACTGCCCACGCAGCAAACACATCTTCAGCACATAATTTCCAGTCAAATGGTTCCCAGGCAACAACCCAACTAGCTTCTCAATCCAACCCTTTACATGAGTTTTCTGCACAGCAACTCCAACAATTAGCACAGGCTGTCTCCATGATGGGTTCAACTCATTCCTCTGGTAATAGTAATGCTTATGCAAAAGCTGCAGGTCTGGCTCCTTTTTCCATTACCTCTACAAATTCTGTGTTCACTGAACCTTGGATTTTAGATAGCGGAGCTACTGATCACATCACTTATGACCCCACACTTTTCACTCACAAGGAATCATCAAAAATACCCTTTGTTAAATTACCTACTGGTTCTCATGCCCCAATCACTTCCACTGGCACCATACCATTCAATGCCAATATCACATTAGACAAAGTTTTATGTGTTCCATCTTTTCACTTAAATCTAATATCTGCTAGCAAACTCACTACTTCTCTAAACTGTTGTGCCATTTTGTTTCCTACCTTTTGTGTTATACAGGACTTGGCTACGGGGAAGATGATTGGCTCGGGTAAACAGCGTGGTGGTCTATATTACATGTCTCCACTACAAAAGACGTCTATCTCATTTCAAGTTTCACTCTCATCCAACCTATGGCACATGCGACTTGGACACCCATCCCCTGCTCATCTTCGGTTAGCTTCTCCATTATTACCCTCTAAAAATATTTCATTTGATAATAATTGTAGTGTTTGTCCAATGGCCAAACAAACAAGACTTCCATTTCCTCACAGCTTAATATCAACTAAATCTCCATTTGATTTGTTACATTGTGATATTTGGGGTCCACACAAAATTGCCACACATTCTAGGGCACGTTTTTTTCTCACTATTGTAGATGACTTTACACGATGCACATGGATATTTTTGATGCAACATAAATCTGAAACCCAACACCTTCTCAAAACTTTTATTGCTTTTGCCCACTCTCAATTCCATGCCAACATTAAAACCATTCGGGTAGACAACGGGTCTGAATTTTTCTCCATGCGTGATTTTTTTCAAACTAATGGCATTGAATATCAGCGCACTTGTGTTTATACTCCACAACAAAATGGAGTCGCCGAACGCAAGCATCGCCATATTCTCACTGTCGCAAGATCATTACTTTTTCAATCTCACTTACCCCTTACTTTCTGGGGTGAATGTGTCTTGACCGCTGTCTATCTTATTAACCGATTACCTTCACCATTACTTTCCACTAAATCACCTTTTGAATTATTATACCACCGTTCCCCATCACTGGACCATCTAAAAGTCTTTGGTTGTCTTTGTTATGCAACTGTTGTTCATCCCATTCATAAATTTGATCCCCGTGCCACACGTTGTGTCTTTGTTGGGTATCCTACTGGCCAAAAAGGTTACAAACTCTACAATTTGGAGACAAACAAATTTTTTGTCAGTCGTGATGTCCGATTCAGTGAACATATCTTCCCTTTCTCTCAAAATTTGACCCCCCAGCCCTCCATTTCCTCTGATTTACTTAACAACTGGACTCCACCGATCGATACGCATGATGAACATGCCAACCCCACCCCTTCCCATACAGATAACCTCATCCCTCCCATCTTACCTCTGTCCACCTCCGTTGACCCCACCCCTTCCCATACAGATAACCCCACCTCTCCCATCACAGATAACCCTACCTCTCTCATCACACCCTTGTCTATCACACCCGTGTCCACCTCCGTTGAACCCACCCCTCCCCATACAAATAACCCCATTCCTCTCATCCTCCCTCCTCGACATTCCACTCGCTCTACACATCCTCCAGCATGGCATAAAGATTACCACATGTCCAACCATGTCAATCATTCAACCTCAGGGCCTCGTTCTGCATCAGGTACTCGGTATCCTCTTTCCCACTTCCTTACCTACTCCCGTTTATCTTCAGCCCATTATGCTTTTCTTACTAACATTACAGGTCACACAGAACCCACATCTTATGCTCAGGCTATTCTTCATCCACATTGGTGTCATGCCATGACTGCAGAACTAGAAGCTTTACATCACAATAACACTTGGAGTTTGGTTCCACTACCTGATGGTCATAAACCGATTGGATGCAAATGGGTCTATAAAATCAAATACAGGTCTGACGGCACCATTGAGCGTTACAAGGCTCGGCTTGTTGCTAAAGGCTACACTCAAATTGAGGGCATTGATTATCAGGAAACTTTCTCTCCTACAGCCAAACTCACTACCCTCCGTTGTCTTCTTACTGTTGCTGCTGCTCGCAATTGGTTCATTCACCAATTAGACGTTCAGAATGCTTTTCTCCATGGCGATTTACATGAGGTGGTATACATGGAACCTCCTCCTGGTCTTCACCGACAGGGGGAGAATATTGTATGTCGGCTCAACAAGTCCTTCTATGGTCTCAAACAGGCTTCCAGAAACTGGTTTCTACCTTTTCAAATACCATTCAAAAGGTCGGTTATCAACAGTCTAAAGCAGATTATTCTCTTTTTACCAAGGCTCAGGGCACTTCATTTACTGCAGTTCTTATATATGTTGACGACATACTTCTCACGGGAAATAATCTTCAAGAAATGGAACATCTCAAAAGGTTCCTTCTCAATCGCTTCCGCATAAAAGATCTCGGAGATTTGAAATATTTTCTGGGCATTGAATTCTCTCGTTCTAAGAAAGGTATTTTCATGTCTCAAAGAAAGTACGCACTTGATATATTGCAGGATTCGGGACTTTTAGGTGCACGCCCAGACAAGTTCCCAATGGAACAAAATTTGAAACTCACTCCTACAGACGGAGAGCTACTGAATGATCCAACAAAATACAGGAGACTGATTGGCCGATTGATCTACCTTACTGTCACAAGACCTGATATAGTCTATTCTGTTCGAACACTAAGTCAATTCATGCATCAGCCTCGCAGACCTCACTGGGATGCCGCCATACGAGTTCTTAAATATCTCAAGGGGACTCCAGGTCAAGGTTTGTTATTTTCTGCTACCAACAATCTTACACTAAAAGCTTTTTGTGATTCAGATTGGGGAGGTTGTTGTGCGACAAGGAGATCAGTTACAGGATACTGTGTTTTTCTTGGAAATTCACTCATCTCATGGAAATCCAAGAAACAAACCAATGTTTCAAGATCATCAGCAGAATCTGAATATCGAGCTATGGCCAACACATGTTTGGAGCTGATTTGGTTACGTTTTCTACTACAAGATTTAAAAGTCCCACAAACAGCTCCTGCACCATTATTTTGTGATAATCAATCAGCTTTGTATATTGCTGCTAATCCTGTTTTTCATGAACGTACAAAGCACATCGAAATTGATTGTCACATAGTTCGAGAAAAACTACAAGCTGGAATAATCAGTCCTTCATATGTACCTACACACTTTCAATTGGCAGACATTTTTACAAAGGCCTTAGGGAAGGATCAGTTTGTAACATTACGTGACAAGTTGGGACTTCATGATATTCACTCTCCAACTTGAGGGGGAGTGTTGAAATCCAGAAAAAGAAAACTTCAATAATTAGAGCCAGCTGTTATTTTCTAGCTGTTATGTTTTCTAGTTGTTATGTTTTCTATCATTAGCTAGTTGTTAGTATTCTTTTATTCTTTCAATTCTACTATAAAATTGTGATCAAACATTGTAATAGATAAGAGAAATAATACAACAAAGTATTCATCTCTGCATTTTCTTAATATGGGGGGGGGGGCTGAAGCCCCGGCCAGATTTTGCGCCGTTGCCCACGCTGAACTATTGCGCCGTTGCCCACGCTGAAGCCCCGACCGGATTTTGCGCCGTTGCCCACGAACGCGAGCCCACAGGCGACAACTCCAGTTTCCAGCAGCCCAGCCCTCAACGCCTCCAGCCTCCAGCGACCACCGAACAAGTGGTCCAAGCCAGTAACGCCACCAGCGGCCAGCCTCCAGTCGACTGCCTCTGCCTCCAGCCTGAAAAATCAGCCCCCCCACCAAAAAATTCCTGCCTCCGCCCCTGATCTTAAATACCTCATAGTCTGGCAACGCTTTTAAGGTCTTAAGAATGCTTTCCACAATGCTTGACAAAAAAAGACGATGATGAGCCCGAGGAAACACCTCTGTTATCGCACTTAACATGGCCTTGCATTGGGTTGTGATGATAATTTGTGGAGGGCGGCCAGACAAATATGTAACCACGCCCTAAACATCCATATGTATGTTTCCAGTGTTTCGTCGGCAAGCAAACCACAACCTAGAAGAACATTCTGCCTATGATGATTTACTCCAATAAATGTAACAAGAGGAATTTCATAATTACTTGACAAACACTTCATCACTGAATTTCATAATTACGTGTCAAATGCTGTTACGTGACAAACGCTTCTCTTTACTGTTACGTTTTGTCCATGAAGATTTCACTTTTATAGCAAATCCAAGCTCTTTGGCATAGCATGTTTCCTTTAGATGAACCATTTTGACCATCGATTATTGTTGTATCATTCTTGTTGTCTTCATGGCCATTGGTTTCAATAGAGAAGAAAGTTGCTCATCTCTGTCATTTCCATGATCATTGACTTCAATGTCAAACAATTGTTCACTCATATCATCCCTTTTCAGTATCATATTCGTTGTTGATCTTAAACAAATCGTTACAAGTATAAATGAATTTGAATAAAAAGAAAGAAAAAAAGTGCAAATATTTACTTTCTCAAAAATAGGTAGTCCTATATTGATTTTAAACATCTCTAAGGAAATATTAATAAAGGAAAAAATTTATTAGTAGGATTGGGCTACAATGGGCACTTATTTTTGTGGAAGGAGAGAGGACATAAGCAATTATGAATCTACCACACATGCGTGCGCCGCCGCCGTCCGACCGTGCCAAGACGAGGCAAATGCGTGTGTGACACTTTATTTTTTTATAAAAATTAATTTTTCTAACAGTTTTGTTACCCACATTATAATCGTTATTTTTTTTTACCGTTCAGACCGAATTTTACGGTATTGTTTCCTTCGAACATTACACGTTCTTATCAGTTCTTTTTTGACCGTTTCTCTGTGAACGCACATTCTTCATGACCGTTACTTTTGAACGTTGGACGTTCTAATCTGCTTTCTGTTTTTTGTGACAACCTTCAGCTATAAGTAAAGCTTCTGAGCTCACAATTAAAAAATATCTCTCAAACCATTACCTTTCAACTCTCTCTCATTTTTTCTCATCTCTGTTCTAACTATTGAGCATACAAAAATTCTAGAAAAGCAAAACAGAAATCCAAAAATACTTTCCAGTATATAAAATTAATATCATTTTTAGTTTCCGAGTAAAATTATTTTATAAGGTATAGCATTCCAGAGTTCATCAGTGCACTGTAGTTCCGAGACAGAATTTTGTTGGGCTGTTTTATCCTGAGACGACGAGGCTGTGTTTATTTACACAATTTTGGACAGAGCCGCAAAAAGAGAACGACCTAATCTGCGACTCAACTCAAATAATATAATTTCAGTATATTGATAACTTTATTCCTCTTTATTTTACATATATGCAATAACATAAATGCTGGCAGACATTCTCAAGATCATCACCTCCATCCTGAAATATACTTATATTTTTTATATTTAAATCTCATCTCCTTCCATAATTTTATGTGTTGGCAAACCTATTTCTCTTACCAATAGTTTAAATCTCATCTCATTCCATGCTTTTATATTTATAATCATGTTTTATTTTTCTCATTAATTTTGTATTTTACGCGTCCCATTTACAAATGAGATATCCAACTTGTCCATCTCAGCCCATAAAAAATAAGTGAGAATGAGTTACTAAAATTAATGGAATGGGTTATAGCGTTGTCTATGTTCAATTCTAACATTTTGTGTCATTTGTCATTTTATATGGATTGTAATGTAATGGGTTCTTAGTTCAATGGGTATACACTTGAAACTCCACACTGGTATTTATAGGGATCACGGCGTGATCAAATGATGTTTACAAACAAGTTAGCATATGAACAGAGACAAACCCTAAGTAGCCCAGCCTAGTGACAAAAATAGATAGAAGTAACTCCTAGGCAGTTACAAAAGAACAGCTACATATTCCAATCTTCCAAAACTTGACTGGGCTTGGCATGCTGCTTTACCATATAAAGGCCAACTATTTTGCTTTCTTCCCATTCAGTTTCTTACCTTTCTGACTGGTTTTCCCCTTTCTATCGGTTTCCTTCCCTATCTTGGTTTCTTTCTTGTTTGTCACCATTTTTCCACTCTTTTCGTCTTCGTCATATTCATTATCATTGTCATCAAGATTGTCCTCGTCGCTTTCTTTTGATTTTCTTTTACTCTCTTGACTCCTGGAATTTGTCCCTTTCTTTTGTTTTGCACTCTCAACAATTTCATCATCGTTATCATTATCAAGGGTGTCAACATCCTGATCTCTTTTCTTCCCCTTACTTTGCTTTCCTTGTTTACTTGCTGCTTGGCTTTCAGGAAGCTTTTGCAACTCTGGTACAAAGGCTGTTGTCTAAACAAATATAACAAGAAATTAAATAGTGAACACTTCTTTTTAAGCATAAATTTTACATATGGCTCTTTAGACATACCCTGCTTCCAGCAGTGATAAACTCGATCTCCTTTCCTGTATTAAACGAAAATTTTATATTGACCAAGTGATATCAGCAAGGTTAATAATCAAGATGATTGAATGCAGATTTATGTATATACTAGTTAAAACAAGCCTTGCACGTGATTTGTTATACTAATTTTAATTTTTTCTTTTGTTAATTTTTATAACATATTTGAAATAAATAAAAATTAATTTTTCTATTCTTTCAAATTAATTATAAAAGTAAAATAATATTTAGAGTTCTTGTTGGATGTAGTAATCATCATATTTAATTTTCTTATGCCTCCAAATTAATTATAAAAGTAAAATAATATTTAGAGTCTTTATTCTATATGTAATTTTTATTCCATTATCATGTTTAAAATCTTTATTTAATGTGATAATATATTCTTAAAGGGCAACTAATGTCAATAGCGTAAAATATATGGATAATTTTGTTAAAAAAAATATTAGGATTGATTCAAATTTTTATACATAGTATAGATATGTCATTGCAAATGCTACATGGCGAACAAGGAATCAGAAGCCAAACCATCAACAAATGCCTTGCCGGGCTTCTTTTCACGGGAATGAAAAATCCAATCACTAGGATACTGACTACTATCTGCTCCAACCTCCACTGCCTTCTCAAGTACCTGTAAAATCAATTATCGATCATAATTATCAACATCCATCATCAATTCCTACCATCAACTTTCCCTGGCTTTTTACCCCACCGAAAATGAAACAACCATTCAAGGGGAAATTGGCTAGACTCAGCATCAATTTGAACTGCAAATTGAATGACCTACGGACATCATCCTCTACATTTGCAACGACAAGTGCATTTTTTCAACTTGAGGAGGGGAATCTAAAACAGGAGAAGATTCACTATAGAAGCTTAATTCCTAACCTCTCTGATGGATTTGAGTAAAGCAGCACATCTTTCTTTTGAGAGGCTCAAAGCGATTTGCAATGGGTGAATTTTTGCCTACATAAATAAAGAACTCAACATAAAACATAGCACAAAGCATGAGATTAAACACAACTCAGTTTCCCTTCAAGAAATCATATGACAAACTGGAACTCTATATTTTATTAATAACAAATTATAGTAGATTCCCTGAGCTCTTCGAGAGTTGCGTTGCACAAATGTTCACCCAAACTGGTGGAGGTCAACGATGCATGTAACCAAGTTCAATAGCTACTTAAACAAGGAAATATATAGAAAACGTTATTAAGAAAAGAAGTTACGAATGTAAAGTCCAAGTTTACTTGGTAAAGCACTTCATCTGCAATCCAATTTCCAATACCAGAAATATAACTCTGCAAAATTCAGTAGAAGTTAGAACAAATGCCTAAATTAAAATGATGATAAGAGCATTGGAAAAATACTCCTAAAGGCTAACACATATAGCTGATATTTCTAATTGCTTGGAAACAACCGTTCATAGTTCTTATTTGTAGGTAAATACAAGATGATAACAAATTTTATTAACATTCAGACATCACAGATTACAATGTTCCAGATTCCTCGATATCACGCATTGATTGTCTCAAACAGACGGTGAAATCATATAAGTTTTACTAACCTGTTGGAGCAACAAAGCCTTGATTGCAATTTTCTTCTTACTTAACGATTCAGCAAATTCATCTACGGTCACGGGTTCCAAGAGAGCATCAGGGCCAAGCTCAGATATTGGGGGCTCAGAAACTGGCTGTATGGTCCAATATTAATGCATGCAAAGTTGATTCTTATAGTAAAAACATATGAATTAAAGATCAAAGAAATATCTCATCTTACATCTTTCAGCAATCGCACTCTTGCAAACCGCCTCTTATCAGTGAAAGAGAACTCCAGACCATCATCTAGCTGCAGGAGTATTCAATAGTTGAAATAGTTATTAAAATGCAAAAAATGTGCTAGAGAGACGTAGCTCCTATCTACTAATTTTATTGACTGCATAAATCATCATAAATATTAATCAACTGTAGCAAAGGAAGACAAATGCTATTTACTTCTAGAATTTTATTCCAATCATGTACTATGAAACATTATCCAGATAAAGGCCTAATATATGCTAACAAAGGAAACCACACACTTTAATCCTACAAACCCTTTTTCACACATGTTGTATATTTTCATGAACTTGTATTGAGTTTGACTGTGATGATATACAATGGAATCAAAAATCTTTGGAATTCTAATGAAATTGCATACCATAAAATTCTCAAACAAGAAAGAAAAACAAAGAGATATCATAATACAAGTAATGAAGGGAATACAACTCTTACTTCTACAAAAACCTTGGAGTATTTGGAAGGCCACTCATCTGTATCACTTACTGCTGACCTGTTTGCAAATATCTCGTCATTTTAATACAAAGAAGCACCAAGTAAATTCTTTTTTTAGCTCTTCTTTACATCGCAAGTCGACCTTGGTTCTCAACTGAGGTGGCAATGCATAAATGGACTATAAAAATGGGCCCAACTGTTTTGCCCAATTATGTAAAGCCACCTCAATAGTCAACTTGTTTGAACTTTGGACATACAGACTTGTCCTTCGAAAAAACAAAGGCAAAATTTTTCCCACACAGACATTAGTGATTACCTCTTATATTTCGTGACTGCAACCCCCTTGATATATATAGCACCCGACATACCTTAAAAAACGATTAACAAAAGTATTAGTAAAGCCATGCACGCGCATATACATAAATTAACATGTGTGCATATAGCACTACTCATTCTTTTTACTAATGACATTTTCACTTTCGCCGAAAGATCTTGTCTGTCTACTTTTAGTTTGTTCGTGTCTGTAACGATATAATTGAGTCCCATATTTCGTGTCTAGTGATAGCTTTAAAGCATGCAAATTTATAATTTCATAAGAAATTTAACCACAAACGTCACTCAAGGGCTTGCTAGTACAAATTGTAATTCGCTCAT
Source organism: Elaeagnus macrophylla (assembly GCA_029378325.1). Lineage (NCBI taxonomy): Eukaryota > Viridiplantae > Streptophyta > Magnoliopsida > Rosales > Elaeagnaceae > Elaeagnus > Elaeagnus macrophylla. Next base: position 20,391,601 of record CM055647.1, on the reverse strand, counting down.
TAAAAAAATGATGATTTTGTTAGGGATTAGGGACAAGAGGGTACCAAATTGGAAGGTAGGAAAAGGAGGGGAGTCAAGCTGAAGCCATAGATTCTTGCCCTTGCGATGGGCAGCTACTAAGGTCTTGCCCAAGAGAGAGGCCTCAAAGTCCAAGGCAGAGACGCCATCGATGACCTTGGAGTCGTTGGCTACCACTGACTTCTTTATCTTCTTCCCAACGCAGTGGTCCTCGATCGCCCTCCGAGCAGCCTCTACCTCTGGCAGCTCTGGCATTTTGGGTGATTTGTCCGTACCGTCTCCTCTTGCTCTGAGTCTGAGATGGTGAGTATTGAGTAGTAGTGGCCTAGTGGGAACAGAGACCAAGTAATTCAGAGGGTTTAGGAGATAAAATGACTCTTTAGCCCTTACAAAATAGCAACTCACGAAATTGAACAGTAGGGCTTTATTTAATTAATTAAGACTTTTAATAAGTTTTATTTATTTATTATTTTAAGAAGTTTTAAAATTCATATGTATTTAATTCAAATTATATATATATTTTTTAAATCTACAACGGTTTATGTGTATTCAACAATAATTTTTAAAAATTTATATATATAAAAAAATCATTTATTTTAAAAAATTAAACAACTCACAATTTTTTTTTATTTTTTATTTTGATACACTTTTTAGTTAAAATGAAAATTTCTACATGAACTTTTAAATGATTTTAGTAAATTTTAATAGAGTCTTGTAAATTGTAGTATACTTTATTTTATAAACTTTTGTGAATTTATATTAATATCTGTTGAACCATAATACAAAGATAAAATTGATTCTTAGATTAGATTATGATGCTTGCTCTAGCAATTTGGAAAGTCAATGCTAATAGAGGGAAATTTAGAGTTTATGTATGTCTACCAAGGTGAAGTTTTTTATATGGCAATTTGTAATATGTATTAATATTGTTAGAATTTTGTAAGCATTAAAATTGATATCGATTTTAGATTTTGTAAGCTTTACAAGTGATTAGATTTGGCAACTAAGCCTTCTATTTTTTGCTTGTTTTGAAAACTTTATAATACATTTTTTTGGTACTTTTAAAAAATATTTTCTTTTTGATAATTTTTGAAAAGTTTATATTTTTAGTAATTTTTGAAAAGTTTATATATTTAATAATTTTTAGAAGTTTTTATTTGATAATTTTTGAAAACTTTATATAATTGGTAACTTCTGAAAATTTTATATTTTTTGCAAATTCTAAAAAGTTTATATTTAGAAACTTATCTAAAATAACATAATTTAAAATTAATAATAACAAAAATAATATCATTCTCTTAAATTGAGATGAATATGAGTTACTATTGAGTTAATATTAGGGGTACTATTTTTGTTGTTATAAGTTTTAAACGGTGTTATATTTTTTATTTTATTTGGTAAATTTTCTAATATATAGATATGTATATATATTGTAACTTTTCTAAAATTTATATTTTTAGTAACTTTTTAAATTTATATTTTTTATAATTTTTGAAACGTTTCTTGGAAACTTTCTAATTTTAGTAAACTTTTAATTTATATTTTTGATAATTTTTGAAAAAATTCAATTTTTTTGTACTTTTTGTACTTTTTGTAATATTTTATAATTTTTCTAAATTTTTTATTTTTGGTAACTTATGTAAAATTTCAATTTCTAGTAACTTTTTAAAGTTTCTATCTTTGATAACTTTTCAAAAGTTTCTATTTTTTGTAATTTATGAATTTATATTTTTGGTAATGTTTGAATTTTTTTTTGGGTAAGTTTTAAAAAGTTTGTATTTTTTGTAATTTTTGAAAAGTTTCTATATTTACTAACATTAGAAACTTTATATTTGGTAAGTTTTAAAAATCTTTTATTTTTTTTTATATTTTTCCTAAATTTTTTTTATTTTTGGTTTCTTTTCTAAAATTTATATTTTTAATAACTTTTCAAAAGTTTATATTTTTGGTAACTTTTCAAAAAAAAAAAAAAAATCTAGTAATTTTTAAAAAGTTTCTTGGGAAGTTTCTAATTTTAGTAAATTTTTAATATTTTTATTTTTTATATTTTTGAAAAAATTATTTTTTGTAAGTTTTGAAAAATGTATATTTTTGGTAACTTTTTTAAATTTATATTTTTTGTAATTTTTTTAAAAAAATATTTGTAATTGATTAATTACAATTGAATAAGTGCTAAAAAAAAAACGATATATCAATATTTTTTTTAATTGTGAAATGATAAGTTTAAGCACAATAAATTTTATTTTTATTATTACAAATTTTGAAGGATGTTCTTTTTGTTGTTTTTTCAAAATATTATTTTTGTAATTTTTAATTTTTTTCCCCTATTTTTGGCTAGTTTTATAAAATTTTTATTTTAGATAATTTTTCAAAAGTTTCTTTATAATTATAGTAAATTTTTAAATTTTGATAATTTTGGTTATTTCTATTTCAGTGGACATGTTGACTTACGTTGAGGTTTTTCCACACTTTGAATCACAAATGTGTTAAACTCACCGGTGGACTTAACCAATTTAAACTCACGTAATTTTGAGGTGATCACTTGTTGACCTAAGAGTCATCAACATAAAATTTTGACTTTGATGACAAAAATTATAAGAATTAGATAAAAAGTCATATGTAATATTTAACGCCTAAAAATCAAGGTTAATTTAAGAGAATAAGAGTTTTTTTTGTTGTTGGTACAACATTGCAGTCAACTCATTCGAATACAAGAAGTCTATTAAATAGGAACAAGAAAATCTCTCAGTAATCAAGACATAATTATTTGTACCAAGGAAAAAGGCTTAAAAGGATGAGGGAGTGCTTTTGTCTAAGTTGCAAACACTTCACATATAGACGTGAAACAATATTTATTATAAAATATTGGATAAAAATTAGTCTGCTCAATTTACTTTTAAAAATTTTGTACAAAAAAAAAATTACTCTTAAAAATAATATTTGTATGAATACTCGCAATATGGGCAACTTTATAATAGGATATTTGAGGCAAGAAGAATAATGTAATTTAATATAAATGGGTAAAGCAATTAAAGGAAGTTTTTTTTTTTTTGGCAAGTACTAATAAAAAAATTTAAAATTTATTTCATCAATAATTTCGGGAATTTTTTGTAGTTTATGTGATAAGATTTCTAATCTCCCACCAGGAACTCAAGTTCAAATCTTACTCGAATGTGTGAGTGTGTTTTCTCTTTATTAATAAAAAAAAAGGGGACTTTAAGCTCTTTAAAAAAAAAATTAGAAACCAAAACAAAAAGCCTCATAAATGTATAAATTAATATGAACAGTTGAAGAACCAATTTAATTGTGTATGAACTGAGTTTATAGTAAATCTTTTGAATCAAACCAAACTGTAACTATTGAACCTCATTGGATTAGCTGAGACAGAACTAGAAAATTTCAACACTGTAATTAAAGTGATGATTTTGCTGGCCAGTAAAAGACAAAGTGATAGTAGCTTAGGTGGTGGTGGATAAGGCCGATAATGAGAGGTGAAGGTTGTGAAAGCTTATTTGTGCAAGTATGGTGGCTAGGCGCATAGCTGAGTGGAACTAATGCTCAACGTTGGTGCTTCTGGCGATGCTTCAAACGACGGTGGCGACTTGGTGGGGATGGATGTGTCAAGTGCAGGTAGTGGTTAGCAGCTTTGTGGGTGTGTTAGTGACATGTAGTTTATACTCTGCGTTTTTTTTTTAAAGGAAAAATGGTAACTTATGTGCAACATTGAGGATAGGATATTTTATATTTTTATAAAGGTATTATAAATTTATTATCTTTATAAAAAAAAATTATAATAATCTATTTTATAAAGATAATTAACTTATATAATTATTTTTATTGTAGCAATATAATTTTATTATCTTTTAAAATAGAGTTACATGTTCTTTTTTATAAAAATAATTAACTTATATTATCCTTTGAATATGTATAAATTAAATTAAATTTTTCGTAAAAGTAATAAATTTTTACGTTCTTTCATCCTCTTTTCATATATAATTTAAGAAAATTTTTGATTCTTTGATACCAATTTCACGTGGAATAGAAATAGATGGTATCATTTCAATTGAAATAGATGAAAAAAGTGAGGATATAAACAAAATTAGGGTTTGAAGTTAAAACTAATAAATTTGGGGAAGAACTAGAGTAGAAATAACAGAGAAACTAATTTATGAATCATTAATCAAGTACAAAATTAAAAGTATACTGATGGGCAAATCTAATTTACAATTCTAAATATATGATTAAACAAACCTTTCTTAATAATATAACAATTTAATCTAAACAATTTAAAATTATATTAGTATATTTATCATAATTTAAACCTAATACTAAGCATTAAATCGATAGGTACAATTTTAAATTGTTTTAAAATTACTTTTTTTTCTTTTTTCTCTATCGAAAGCGTAATTTCCTCAAAAGAATTGTAAAAACAAAAGAGTAAATAAATCATAGTATAATACGGAACCCAATAAAATCTTCAGAGTCAAGAAATTGGCAAAATATCAATCCAACGGCCAAGATTGCAGCATCCCAGATAATATATACGAATCCCTAAAATCTTTCCAAGAATTAATAAGAAAAATAAAAAATATATTTTTTCTCAATCCAAGCAGTACACACACCTTCTGTACAATCTGATTTTTCTCTAAAAAATTCGCATGGAACCCAATGAAAACCAGTTCTCTTACTTCCATCCTCAATACCACCACCACTCTCAACAGAGCCCCTCGACCACCGCCACCGTCGCCACCACACCAACCGTCACGACCACTGCTTCACCAACCAATGGAATTTTGCCAAATACCCACCAATCCAGCGACGGAACCACCCATATGGTGTACCCTCACTCTGTGCCCTCAGCTGTGAAGTCTCAGCCCGAACCCTCTAAGAGGAAGCGAGGGAGGCCTAGAAAGTATTTCACACCTGAAGAGGCCTTGGCTGCTAAGAAGGCTGCTACGGCGTCGTCTCTATCGTCTTCTTCTAAAGACAAGAAGGTTCATGGCAACTCTTCTACGTCATATTCTGGGTCTTCCAAGAAATCCCAATTGGTTGGTAATGGTGGGTTTCTAGATATTTTGTTATTAGATTGAGTTTTGCTGCAGTTGCTTGAATTTTTAGAGGTTTCTGGTGCAATGGTTTTAACTTATAACCTCAGTTTTGGGTTTTTCAGTGTGTTAAATTTTTTGATTTTTTTGAATTTTTCTAGTGGGTTACATAATTTTTTTCTTCCTTGCTGGAGTTTTTCTGGTGGCAGATTGCTTGAGTTTGTGGCTTTACGTTGTTCTATGCTTTTATTATCCTGCATGTCTTTCAATTGTGAGCATGCCTTTCAATTGTGATTTTTTTTCGGTCTAGTTGTAATTTACTTGTATTATTTGAGAGACTCCCTGCAAATTCTTCGTATTATAGCTATGTTATAGTTGCAAAACCTTTTATTCTCCTCAGTTTATGTATTTTTGTGCACAAGAGTTTGTCTGATACTTTATGCATAATGCATATGCATACCTTTCTTTTGTTTCTGCCGTATGCTTCATATATATATGTATATATATATAGACATATATATATGAAGCATACGGCAGAAACAAAAGAAAGGTATGCATATGCACGCGCGCGCGCGCACACACACACACACACACACAAAGCTCAGCTGAAATCTTATCAAGTCCGTTTGTATGTATGTTTTGTTTTCTATTATGTAGGTATTAGATAGAAAAGTTGCAGAAGTTTATTGCTATGCTTATACTTTGCCCTGGAATTTTTCTTTCTAAATTTTTGGTGGTTTTTTCATGGGGAGGCTGCTTTCAAGAATCAAACCTGATTTTCTTCATCCAAGTGCTCTTAAATGTTGATATTGAATGAGATCTGTTACCATTTGTTATAAGCTTCCAAATCTAAGCTTCATTTGAAGACTTGTTTGGAAATTTTTTTACAGAAATTTTGATCCTTATGGTGGGCTATGAAAACCTCTCTGTCTTTGAAATTAAACATTATATCTATTACATGATATGCAGAACATTGTTCTTCTTTTCTGTGTTTTCTTTATTGCCTTTATTATTTAATGTTATTTATCTTGCTTCTGTATGGACTGAGGAGTGATTTGTAGTTGTAGTTTGGAATACTTATGTCATTCCCTTGGTTTTTTTCGGCTAATGCAGGGCAATGTTTTACACCATATGTTATTGATGTGAACCCTGGTGAGGTATGCAAATGCATGTATTCTCTATATTCTTTCAATTTTGAGTATTTCTTGTAGGCATTTTATATGAGGCATACTTGGTGGCATTCAAGCAATTGTAAAGACGTAGAAAACGATAGTTATGTTTAGTGTATCACAATAATGGTGAATGCAAAGTAAAGTTTAGATTTTTATTTGAATGTTTGATTAGGCAGGCAGAAGAAATATTTGCTTGATGATGTTTTTACTTGTTTCCCTTCATAATCTTTGGAATCGGTTCTTCTTATGAACAATCTCAATGTCGATCTTATTATCACATTCATCTATCCTTGATAACTACCTAAAAAATTTCTTGTTCTGATGCACGCTTTTGCTCTCTTCTATATTTAGATACTTAGGCTCTCTCTATATTTGTCTTTAATCCTAGTCACCTGGTATATGTATATATTTTGTAGGATGTGCGCCAGAAAATTATGATGTTCATGCAACAGTGTAAGCGTGAAATATGTATTTTGTCTGCCTTGGGTACAGTTTCTAGCGCATCACTTTGCCATCCAGCTACATCCGGAGGACATGTTATATTTGAGGTAAATAGTCTTTTATTTGCAAGTCTGGTTGTTAATTTTCTTATGCAGACAAGAGTAACTGCTTTCGTGCAACCTGTGTAGCTTGAATATCTGAAATGCCATCACTAAAGTCTTTGCTTAACTTTCATCTAGGTTGCTTCATTGTTGTATGTGCAATAGTTGATTTTTTATTTTTTAAAAAACTTTTTCCCTTACTGTGTGGTGAGACTCATTAATTAGAGAAAAATAGACATTGTACATTTTAGTATGGCCTGAAATTACTCCTTTTATATTTGATCTCTTGTGTCTGTAATGACAAATCTTATTACTCTCATTTTTTTATCAGAAGTTTTATTTTTTATATTACTTTTAAGGGTTATTGACATGGAGATGTAAGGAGCATTACCATATTATTGGATTATTGAATTTTGGAGTTTTTTTTTTTTTTTCCTGGACTCGTGTCAATTATAACCATGTTCATTAAAAAAGAAAGGTTATTGAGGAGTAATTTTTAGATTTGGTGGATAATTGGATATGGCGTTTCATGTTTTAAAACGCATTAAACTGGAGAGCGTGCTCTGGGCTTAATTCATATACAAGTAAATGGATGAAAAAAACTAGACTTTGCTTATTTGAAATCTTTAGAAGGAATTGATGAAAATAATGACGAAGCACACTAGTGTGCCATGAGCTTGCTATCTGATGTATCAGCATGATATAATTTGCAGTGAACATTACATACTTATAGAAAGTTTTAGTTAAAGTATTGTTAGTGATATTATATTTATTATTGTACGGTTTATTTATATTTATTATTGTACGGTTTATCATAGTGTCAAATTGAATTTGTTTATGATTAGGATTAGCTTTCAGCTTTCCTTCTTTATCTAAGTCTCTTCTTGTACATGTATATAAATGCTCAATTGAGTAATAAAAGAAATAAGCTTTTCACAATCTAATTGTCTTCCATAAATGAGGATAAACCGAAGAAAAATACAGTAGTGGTACTGCCGTTTAGGCATTTATTTGCAATTTTTACATATTTAGTGCTCTTTCTATTACAACGGGCATTTTGTTAATACATGTAAAAAGTAATTTTTGCTACCATTGTGATTATATTTCTTTGGGATTCTCTTTCCTTTTGGTACTGTGGTTATCTCCATGTTGAATTACTTTCCACGTATACTGTTAAGCACAATTGAAAATCAACTTTATTCTTGTTATATCAAATTATTTGTGGGAAGTTAAAAGATATTGAGCTACCGAAGGATATTGCTGAAAAAGACTTGATAGTCTGATTTGAAAGAGGGAACCCTCTATGTAGGAAAACTGAAAAACATATAGATATAGGTTGGTTTGAGGATTTTCTTTCCCTATTATCGTTGAATGTTCGTAGGTGGACAAGAGGATAATTTATTATTCTAGACAGCTCAGCAAATTGAACTTGTGGATTCTTATAGTCTCGCATTTTAATATTGTCATCAAAACACTAATGTTTCTCTATGCTCTCTGATATCAGGGCTGTTATAAAATTCTTCAACTCTCTGGATCATATGTACGAACTGAGCATGGAGGCAGGAGTGGTGGGCTGAGTGTAAGTCTATGCAGTAATGATGGCCAAATCTATGGGGGTGGAGTTTGTGGACCACTTAAGGCTTCTAGTGCAGTGCAGGTATTGTTTCAGATATATTTTATCTTCGACAAGCTGTATGGTACAAGTGCAGTATGAGGTGTCTAACCTTATTGTGTGTGTGCATGAGCGAAAGAGAGCATGCGCTTTTACTAGGGTTATACTTATAGTCATGGATGATTCCATCTTAAGTACATCCCCATTGTCCCTTTTTCCATTTCCATCGAGCTGGAAAATCCCTCTACTAGTTTTTGCATATTTTCTCAGTCCAATTCAGACCTGATTGAAAGCAATCTGTGAACAGGTTATTGTTGCTACTTTTCTGGTTGATACAAAGAAAGATGTTGGTGCCGGTATAAAAGTTGACGAGTCTGCCAGCAAGATATCATCATCAGCTCCATCTTTCTCAAATGTCGGCTTCCACTCAACAGTTGATGCTTCTGGAAGAAATCCCAACCACCAAGCTATTGGCGTAAACAATTTCATGATTCAATCCCAGGGCATGCATATGACACCTTCAGGGCCCTCAGAATGGAGAACTGGGCCAGTAAATATGGAAATGACAGGTAATGGTTGTCATTTTTTGGTCTGACTTGTAATAGATTTATAAGGAATGCTAAGGGCAGACATGATTACACGCCCATTTTCACTCGCACCAATTATGGTGTGACACTTGTGGAAATAACTTTCAAGAACATTCTGTCATGTGTGCCACCATAGTACAAATTTGTGGGCATTTCTCATTTCTCATTTCTATCAGTATTTTTGAGTTTAAAGAAGAGATGTTTCTTTGCAGGAAGAAGTGATCGTCCCTCCCATCAATCTACAGAAAATGGGAGCTATGATCAAATTCATGATTAGGGTTTTTGCTTTTGGAGTCCACAAGCCTTGTCTAGTGATAGATAGATGATATATAATGATAAATGCATGGTTTTTTTAGGTGAAGCTGTTTATATGTTGGACAACATGTTAGAAGAGGTCATGGATCCGAAAATTCTTTGCCCTTTAGCTCACAGTCACTCATTTAATTATTGTTCCGTTTCTCACCGTGTATTTTACTTATTGGGTTGCTGGTTTTTTTTTTTTTTTTTACCATTTTATACAACTAGGATGAATAAGTTAGTCGCTCTGCTATATTATATATACATTATGCAGCATTGTTTTATTATTATTGTTATTTATTGTTTTTTGTAGCTGCTAAATTTGGTATGCTGAATAGTGATATCTATTTGTTCTTCGGAAATATTCTGATATTATTTTCAACTTTTTGGGGCGGATTAATAATTTCTAAATTTTGAAGAAGTGATCGATAAATATCAAAAAATTTACCAAATTAACGTTTGTTTCAAATTTCTCAACCTTCATGTAGCCCAGGGTTCGAACCCCTGGTGTAAATAATATATATATATATATATATATATATATATATATATATATATAGATAATTTAATTATTTTTTGTTAATTTAATATACATATGATAATATTTTTGTTATTTCATTTTCATAAATTAAATATATTAATCTTTTTTTTTTTTTTTTAAATTGATATATATTAATCATTTAATTATTACAAATTTGGATACTTTAGTTATTTTTTTTTATCAATTTAATCTTTTTGAATAATTTTTCTATAAAAAAAACTTAAATTTTATAGACTTATTTTTTACCAATATTATTATTGTATAGATTTTCACCGCTAGGAATCATGAGTTAGGAACTTATATGAGGGTTGTTCACCTCCAACAATTAAAAGATAAAAATAATTGGTTTAATAATTAAACAAATAGAGTTTAAAAAAATAATAATAATTTACAAAGAATATTCCTGCACTAAATTAGGATTGGAATAATTTAAATTATTGAGAAGATTTAAAAGTGTAAAATAATGCCGTTATTCTGTAAGTAATGCGGTTGTTCTAGATTTGACGAAAAGCAAGCAGAACGTAAATTCCTTCTACATCATGTCAATTATTCCTAAAATCATTGTCCATTAACATAAACATTCAGAGTTGGGATATACAAATATTTACTTTTCAAATATGTTTTTTTTTACTAAAATTTAATATACACATTATATATATAATATAATTTAATTAATTAACTGAATAATACAATAGTTAAATTATAATTTAACGTTATAAATTTTAAATTTAATTAATAATTAACACATCATTTAACATATAATAATTTAATATATATAAATTCTTTTTTTTTTTCATATTAGAAAGTAAAAACTTGGAAATTATTTAAATACAAACTTCTGAAATCGAATTTCACTTCTCAATAATTTAAATTTTTTTATCTCAATTTAATTATATATTAATTTATATAATATATTTAATTAATTTATTATTAATAAATAATTTTTTTTATAATTTTATAATTTTATATTTAATTAATACTAATATAATCTCACTTTTTTAATTTTATATTTAATTAATACTAATATATTTCTTTAAGCATATAATATTAGTCATTTCTAAATCATTTTTGAACGAAACTGATGCACGTGTTAGATATTCGAGGTACTGTTGTCAAAAAAAAAAATAATTCTTCTCGGGCACACTTTCCCATACGATAAGAATAAAAAATTATAAAAATACTTATAATACTTTATAATATTTATAATCTGTTAAACTTATATAGTCATATATGTTTACCCAAAAAGTTTATTCTAAACATTCTATACGAATTTTTTGAATTTTTTTAATACTAATAAAAAAATTAAAAAAAAAAATATTTTTAAAATTTTTTAAAAATAAAAATAATATTAAATACCATTCAATTCAACAAATTTAAATAATTATAATTTATTCAATTAAAATCTAAATAATTATAATTTTATTTAAATGATGAAATAAAGAGCTAAATATCGGTCTCTAGTCGCTATTAGCTTCTGAGCTTTCAGACACGACTTAGAGCTAGACGTCCCCATTATTCTTTTCTCCCACTTTCAAGTTTCTAACTTTTGGGGAGAAGTGGAGAGGAGAGGAGTTATAAATGTTTTTTTTTTTTTTTTTAAATAACTTTTTCTTCTTTTTATTTGCCAAAAATAAAAATGACTTCCTGCAAATATATCTGGTGGATTTAAAAAGTATTTAACTTTCTGGATCCTCTTCTAAAGTATGTTGTAGCCTCTTGTTTAGTTTTCTATATCTCCTAGACGCACACCTTCTTCTGATTATTCTGAGTTCCCTACAAGTTTTTGTGTGGAGAGCTTTGTTAATTTCAAGGAAGCAAAACGATTTATTCTTCCTCTTATTAAAAAGAAGATAAATCGACCAGAAGAATCAAAGGTATAGCTTGAAGTTTCCGAAAGAGTACTGGCTGATAAATAAAAAGGAATTTGTAATTAGAAGAATCAAAGGTATAGCTTGAAGATTACACCGAGTAAACTATCTGGGTTTTTTCAGATCTTGGATTATGACTAATGGGTTTTTTCAGAATATTCAGCGGGATAAAAGTAATTCATTAAGATTTGGTTTGTTGTAGATGATAATTCCAACTTGCGGTCACAGGGTTCTAATTCTATTTGTTTTCTTTGTTGGGTGCGCTAGCTTTTAACGGGTTTCAAATTATCTGAAAATTGGTAACTGGGTGCAATGTTAAGAGCTATTGTTCTTGTATTTTTGACATTTTATCTCTCTATCTATATTTCAGTTGCTGATGATGAATTTAATCATTGTAATTGTGATGCTGAAGGTTTTTGGAGCGTTCAAAACATTCTAGAGGCTCAAAAAGTTAGTGATTTTCTGATTGCAATTGCATACTTTTCAATCCCTGTTGAGCTTCTTTACTTCATTAGTTTCTCAAACGTTCCATTCAAATGGGTCCTTGTTCAGTTTATTGCATTTATAGTCCTTTGTGGATTGACCCATTTGCTCAATGGATGGACTTATTATGGTCCCCATTCTTTTCAATTAATGATGTCTCTTACCATTGCCAAATTTTCTACTGCCTTGGTTTCTTGTGCGACAGCTATAACCCTTTTAACTTTGATCCCTCTTATTCTCAAAATAAAGATGAGAGAAGTATTCTTGAGGCAAAATGTGTTGGAATTAGGTCATGAGGTTGGGATGATGAAGAGACAAAAGGAAGTGAGTTGGCATGTTCGAATGCTTACTCGAAAAATAAGAAAGTCACTTGATAAGAATACCATATTGTGTACCACTCTTGTGGAGCTTTCTAAGACCTTAGATTTGTACAATTGTGCAGTTTGGATGCCAAATGAGATCAGATCTGAGATGATTCTGATCCATGAGTTGAAAAAGGGACTTTCGAGGAATTATGATCGTTCCATATCTATTAATGATGCAGATGTATTAGAGATTAGAGAGAGCAAGGGGGTGAAAGTTGTGAGGAATGAATCAGCTCTTAGTTCTGCAACTTGTGGTGAGTTGGGTGAGTATGGGCCTGTCGCAGCAATTCGGTTGCCTATGCTTCGGGTTTCAAATTTTAAAGGAGGTACCCCGCAGTTGATTGATACTTCATTTGCCATACTGGTTTTAGTTCTTTCAGGTGCTAGTTCTAGATCTTGGAGCTCTCATGAAACAGAAATAGTGGAAGTGGTGGCTGACCAGGTAGCTGTGGCCCTGTCTCATGCTGATGTCCTTGAGGAGTCTCAGTTCATGAGAAAGAAACTGAGTGAGCAAAACCATGCTTTGCAACTTGCTAGGAAGAATGCAATTATGGCGAGCCAAGCAAGAGATTCGTTTCAGAAGGTAATGAGTCATGGAATGAGAAGGCCAATGCATTCCATTTTAGGCTTCATTTCAATGTTTCAGGAGGAGAATATAAACCTTGACCAGAAGATTATCATTGATACAATGGCTAAAACCAGCAGTGTTATCTCAACTTTGATAAATGATGCAATGGAGATTTCGACTAAAGATAATGGCAGGTTCTCACTGGAAATGAGGCCTTTTGAGTTACATTCCATGATAAGGGAAGCTGCTTGCCTTGCCAAGTGCCTGTCTGTTTATAAAGGTTTCACTTTCGAAATTGATGCTCATAAATCATTGCTTAATCAGGTGATAGGTGATGAAAGAAGGGCTTTTCAAGTAATTTTGCATATGGTTGGCTATATGTTGAGCATCTACAATGGAAGTGGTAAGGTCATATTTAGGATTTTTCCCGAGAATAGTATGGAGGGCAAGGATGATAAATTTCTTGGATATTGGAAACCAAACGTGCCAAATGGATGTGTATTTGTGAAGTTTGAATTTGAGATCAGAAAGCAAAGTTTTGGATTGGATAGACCAATCTTTGAGATACATAACATTGCTGGGAGGCACAATAGAAATGAGATTAAGGAGAGCTTGAGTTTCACTATGTGTAAAAAGCTTGTGAAAGTAAGTCCTCTTGATGTATGTTTTTCCTTCATTTTTCTTAATAGTGTATTTTTGATCTCTCTCTGCAGTCCCATTTTGCCATAGTTATAGTTGAGCCACAAATGACGAACTGTCGGTATTATTCTCTTTAAATCCATATTACACTTTTGAAAATAGTTGTTTCTACTAAAGTCAGGGTTAGGATTTCTTTGGAGTGCTCATAAGAACTGAACCTCCATATCATGCAAATTTTCTGTCGCTATTACAATTCAAGAAACTACATTCTCTGTGCATTATTTTGCGCAAAGTCATGGTTCTCATAGTTATTTCGTTTCACTTGGTCGATTTTGTCTTTAAAACTTTTTTCTGATAGTTAGAACTGATATAAATACAGATTTGTAGATTGGTTGTTTTTTTCATCTCTGAATGGTGTCAACTTAGTGCAGTTCTTTTTTTATTTACTTACTGATATTTGTTTGGAACTTAGTTCATTTCTGTTGCATCTTATTCATTCAAGTATATTAACACATATAAATGGCTTACGTTGGAGATAATGTGTGGAGAGTTTATACAAGTATTGTTAAGATTCTAATTCATTAGGAAATCAGTGAAAATCTACTATTTCTTGAAGAGGTGAATTACTATGGAGGTACCAACTGCCAATAAAGTGGTAAAAGGCTTGGTATTCTCCTCCGGAATCTCCTGTTTCAAATTCCCCACCCCGATTATTGTTTGATGAAAAGGAAAAAAAAAAACATAATAGTACTGTAAAGGCAACGTGCCCCTAGAATGGGTCGAGGCCTCGCGAGTCCCTCTGGTCGTCTAATTCCTTGAAAGTGCACATAAATTCAATTTCAGATCACAATTTGGGAATTTGTATTTTCCTTTTTCACTATATAGCAGACTTTTTACTGCCATTTTAGTACTTTTGATGGTGTTCATTTTTACGCTTTTGATTAACCGGTGTTGATTTAAAGGTGCAAATTGAAATAAAAAAGAAAATGTTCATGATATGAATACTCTTTGCAACTTCTCTATTTATTAAGACTTCTTTGTGCAGATGTTGCAGGGCAAAATCTGGATGTCTCCAAACTCGGTGGGCTTTGCACAAAGCATGACACTTGATCTCCGTTTTCAAATCCGACCTACATTTAGCTCTTTTCTCCCCAGAAATTCAGTAGATGGGCCAAAGTCCAATCCAAACTTTAGTGGCCTTCGGGTTTTAGTTGCTGATGATGATTATCTAAACAAGATTGTGACAAAGAAGCTGCTTGAGAAGCTGGGTTGTCAGGTAACAGCAGTGTCTTCTGGATTTGAATGTGTAAGTGCTATCCAGGCTGATAAAAATTACTTCAGAGTCATATTTTTAGATCTTCAAATGCCTGAAATGGATGGCTTTGAAGTGGCTATTCGAATCAGGAATTTCTGTAGCTGTAATCTTCCTTTCATCATAGCTGTCACGGCAAGTGCCGAGGATCGTGTCTGGGAGAGATGTCTACAAATAGGAATGAACGGATTGATACGAAAACCCGTTCTTTTGCGAGTGATGGCAGATGAACTCCAACGAGTCTTACAACGGACCCATGAAGGCTTGTGAGGAGGAAGTAGCCTGTAGTCTCCAATGATGCTAATAGTGAATCATAGTAGTTGTACTCATGGATGAAAAAATCAAGACAGTTTTCGACATTTTGATCTATATATACCTCTAAGCAGTCAGCTATTTGACTGAAATCGGATAGTACTGAGTAAAGCCTCAAATATGTGTTCCAGTTTGAGGGATAAAGACCTGAACTACACAAATAATACGCTTAAAAAGTTCACTCGGAAATAACAAAGCAATGGGGTTTATTTAACCAAAGTTCAACCATTTCGATAATTTAGAAAGAAAAAAAAAATCCCAAATCTAATAAAATGAAATTGAAAACAATTTTTAACAAACGTTCAAATTTTTTTCATAAAAAAAAAATGTGTTTGTAAATGTGTAGTGACTTTATGTTTTATAATCCCTGGCATTGGAATTTAACGTTGCAATTGTTATGGACATTACATACTGCGTTCACGATTGCAAATATTACCTTAAGATGTTTGAATAGTTGATGTACTCTGTACTTTCTGTTACATGGGCTTGATATTAGCTCCATGTAAAATATTTATAGTTTAACAATTGAAATTTTTAGAGTGTGAATACATGTAATTATGTTAAAAATTATTAATAAATAAATTATAATAAAAATTTAAGCTATTAAAAAAAAATTAATATTATTTTTATACATTTATAACTTTATTATCTAGTGTGAGATATTGTCTTTTTTTTATTTAATCGTTTACTTTACCACTCGATCTAAATTTGGTAATGAAAGAATAAAAATGCTTATATATGCTTTATGTCTCTAACATTTGGGCCGGTAGCAAAAAGGCTATCAATATTTAATTTGATGCAAAAAGACATTAATATTTAATTTTGTTAACTATTTGTCTTTTTAGTCATTTTAGTTAAAAAGAATTAATGATTAAATGTAATATTAAAAATTATATATAATTTTTTTTAAATAATTTCAACTCACTTACTTATAATTGAGACCGAAAGCTTAGACCTTCTACATGACTAAATGAACTACGTGTCATTGAACCACAATTCATTGATAATACATAAATTTTAACCGTGGTCAATTTTTCAACGAATAATTAAGTATTATTTTATAGAAAGTGAGGTTGTAAAAGTCTGTTAGATTAGTTTATTTTTGTTATTTTATTCTTTAGATTATAAGTAATGTCATTTAATCTTTTAGTTAAAAAAAAAGATGCAAATTAATAACAAAACAAGTTATTTTAATGATTTGTAATTAAAATGTTATTTTTAAATTAATATTTTACTATAAAAACATTAAAATAATACGATTTTTTATTAATTGACTTCTTATAAAATAATATTAATAAAATAATGTATTTTATTCTTAATTTATATCCTTTTTTAAAGATAAATAATCAAATAATACCACTAATTAATAATTTAATAAATTAAATAAATTAATCTAAATACCTGTAACATTTTTTATACATATATTTTATATTATTAGATACTGTATTCAAGTATCCAAGTATAAAATTCACCCATATTTTAATATCTTAAAATTTTGAAAGTAGGCCAGTCCAAGTAGACACGTACTCACACCCTACTCTTCATTCCAAGTCCATAAAACATAGAATATAACGTACTTTCTGATCTTGGCTTTTGCAATTACTGAAGATTGGGACTAATTAAATTGTAGAACATTTTCCAATGGTTTATTATGTTACTTTGTTTAAGCTTTCTATGTCCTCATCTTATGCAGGAGTGGCAGAGTAGTGTTCTTCCATTATTATTAACAAAATCTCATTTACTTTACTGTTTCTTCAAAGAAGCTATCTTTAAGAGAAATAATTTTTTTTTTAATTTAAATAATAAGCAATTATTTTAATTATGATATCATTGAACAACAAGCTTATAGATTAAATTATAAAAATGTTACTATAATAAAATATTTAAATGTAAGGTGTTACGTGGGAGGTGAGACTGTGGCATAACAAAATATTTAAAGCTAGGACATAAAAGATTTGACATGTGAATGAATAATGATGTTAGAGAAGGAAGGGAATGAAAGTTTGGTTGGCTTCTTAACCCGACAATACAGGGCTTAGATTAGATATAACCATGATTTGTTTTATTTTACAAAGGTGTGTTTAACTGAAATTTTTAATCATTTTTATAAAGTTTTAAAATTTACATGTATTTAATTAAAATTTTATAATAATATTTAAAAAATTTATACTGTTGAAAAATTTATTAATCTCATTACATGCTCTCATTATCATACATAGGTTATTTGTATTTAAAAAAAAATAGTTGCACTAATTTTAAATTTTATTGACTTTAATTACCATATCATCATTTAATTTAGGAGTAATAAATAATTTCTCTTCGATAACATACATATTACAACACTTACTTTATTGAGGTGTTATTCATTATTTATGAAGTATACTCGATCAATTTTATTAGTTGTTCTCTTTATCAAGCATGAAATGATCATATTTAAAAAAAAAAATTTGTTATATTAATTTTATTTTTATTAATTTAAAATATCAAATTATTATTTATTATAAAATGAAAGAATAATTTCTCCTGCTTTATATGGGTTTTGTAGTAGTAGTTTAATGTGTTTTCTCCTTAAGCCGCTCGATTTAAACATGTAAAAACACTGATACACATGTAGTACTTATTATGTGTTTGTAACTTCCTAACGAAGTATTTAATTAAAATTTTATAAAAATATTTAAAAATCTTGTACTGTTGAAAAATTTATTAATTTTAAAAGATTTAATAAACACACTTGTTTTTATGAACTTCTAAATTAAAACTATACGTAAAAAATTCTTTAGACATTATTCTCTCCACCACAAAGATTTATAAGGATTATTTAAAAAAAAATGTTTTTATCTTGAATAAAATTTATTATAATCAACAAAAATAATCTATTAAAATCTACTAAGAGTCCTTAAATTATTTTAAAAATCTTTATATTTACAATTCTTTAAAAGTTTCCAAAAATTCTAATCGAATACTTTCATATTAATTTATTTGACTATTTCTTCTTGGGCTTAGATAACATGAGAAATACTTAGTTTTGATAAATTTGCATCCACCTTACAATTAAATCACTTATATTATGATATATGCATAATTATTAAAAAAATAAAAAAATAATTTTATAACGTATTATAATATAAATAATTTATATATATAAATGTGTGCTAATTTATGTTATATTAGCATTTCTTTAGATAATGAGGTGTTATTTATTACTCTTCGAGTATGTTCTTTATTAATCTAATTACATGCTCTCATTATGGTTATTTGTATTTAAAAAAAAATAGTTACATTAATTTTAAATTTTATTGGCTTTAATTACCACATCATCATTTAGTTCAAGAATAATGAATAATTTCTCCTAGATAACATACATATTACAACACCTATTTTTATCGAGATATTATTCATTATTTATGAAGTATACTCGATCAATTTTATTAGTTGTTCTCTTTATCAAGCATTAAGTGATCATATTTTTCAAAAAAAAAAAAAAAAATTTATTATATTAATTTTATTTTTATTAACTTAAAATATTAAATTATTACTTATTATAAAATAAATGAATAATTTCTCCTGCTTTATATGGGTTTTGTAGTAGTAGTTTAATGTGTTTTCTCCTTAAGCCGCTCGATTTAAACATGTAAAAACACTGATATACATGTAGTACTTATTATGTTTGTAACCTCCTAACGAAGTATTTAATTAATTGCTGCTGTAATTTCATCTAATGATGAGCACAGGTACTAATTTGAAATAAAACAGGAGAGCGTATGAATAGAATTAGGCACTTCAGTTTTTTTTTTTTTTTTTTTCCACTAAAAATATTATTATAGAAATAAAAGAGTAAAATTTAATAGAAAAAAAGTTAAATTCAACCAACATAATTATTAATTAATTATGGCGTTTACAAAAACCAAGGGATGAGAGAAATAAAAGGTGAATTCTTATGAGATAAATGATGACGTAGGAACACAAATTTGCAACACACATCTACATATATTTAATTATATTGATTATAATATATCATATTATCATATAACAAAATTTTCTTAAAAATTAAAAAGATATGAAAATTTACCTGTACATAATTATTATGAATGTAAAAATTTATAAAAATTAATATTTATAATATCTTTAAAATTTATAATCACAAAAATAACACGTATGTCTAATTTATATATTTTTACTAAAAATTATCTAACTTATAAATTTTACATCGAATACCGTTTAGATAAAGGTGTAATTTTATTTAGTTTTTGAAAATTAATTTACCTTTAACGTTCATCCTTCTTATGAAAATTGGGTTAGAAGTTGATGTTAAAATTCATAAGAATCATATTCTTCAAATTTTAAAAGTTTAACCCCAAAGGCCAAGGATATTAACATTCATATTTACTTATAAGTTTCACATTAATATCATATTTAAGTAATGTGGGATAATACCTCTAACGTCGTTCTCAAAGTATAGGCTATAATTTCTTGCAAATTTCATCAATTTATATTTTTAATATATTTTATTAATTTATATTCTATTTAAGTTTATTTTTATAAGGCTCGTTATATTTTTATTTTTTGCATGGTAAAGTCCAATATTTTTGTCCCAATAAAGCTCTAATATCATATCAAAGATTTATAAAAATTATAAGCTTTTAAATTTCAAAATATTAACTCTAAGAACAACAATATTTATATTTATTTATAAATTTTATATTAACATTATTTTTAAATAATATGAGATAATGCCTTAAAACACGAGTAAAACACAACGTGAACTCTACGGCAAAAACGAATAAATTTTTGTAGCAAACAAACATCGAAGAAGATGGACTTGGAAAGTGATGAACATGGTCTTATTTTCGTCCCGCTGATGCATAATTCCCAATTCCCAATGTTTGTATTTTATTAAATTAATCTTTATGTATTTTATTTTCTTGTGAAAACATTAGGCTTTATCGAGTAGTCCTCATGTCTTTATTGCAGGTTTTACGGATTCCCTTCAAAGAAAATAATTATTTAAATTGGGCTTTGTTAGACTTTCAAAGACAACTAGGGCTTACAAAATGTTTGTTTTCCATATAAACAATTGAGGTGGTGCATAAAAAAGGAGGTTTCATTTGTTCTTAATCTTAATCATTTTAATTTAAAATACTCGATATGGTTTCACCATCATCAACTTGTTTCAACATGGTTAGAACGTGATTTGTTTTACTTATGAATTTCACATGGCGTATAATTAACGGTCAGACTCTACCGACTACCAAATAATGCATATGTGTCATTAATTATCGTAACTTATTAGATGAATTTCACATGGCATATAATTAATGGTCAAATTTTACCTACTACCAAATAATGCATATGTGTCATTAATTATCGTGTAGTGCATGAACATAGAGTTAGTAGAATCGATTTTTTAAAAATAAATTAATAATGCCACGTGAAGCCACGTGAAGAGGGTCCTCCATGTTGCTAGCTAAAACTACTCTAAGATCCTTTGAGTGCCAAGCAGACATCTTTTTAATTGAGTGCATATCATAAACAAAGATTAAGCATAAAGTAATGTTTATAATATTTATTTATTTATTTTTTTGAATTTTACACTTCATACCTAAGCCGATAACTTCTTGTGGAATATGTGTAATCGTCTTTTAACATCCTTTTTAAGGTTTTATTAGTCAATATATACTAATTTCTTTAGACACCATCAAAACATTGGTTAATTTCCAAGAAAATATATAGTTTTAATTAAAAAAAAATTGTAATAATAGCACTTCCTTCCTTTTATCTAATATCAAATTGAAATCAATCGTTAACATTTTTATTATTTAATAGATCAAAGTTTTAGAATTCTATCATTTTAAGAGAGAGAATAATTCCCTTCATCATAAATAAATATATGGTATTGTGTTATTCATAAATACAAATTTTAAAAAATTACATAAAATAATACTTATATAATTTATAACAATAAATTATATGGATTTTAGTTAGACAGAGTTTAATATTAAACATATTTAAATAACTGTATCTCAGCTTGAATGACGTAAAATAATAAAAATATATGAGATGGACATAATGCAATTATTTTTGTCATTTTTTTAAATTGTAAAAATTTATTGAAAAAAAATCTTGAAACAAGAATGAAATCACACTTTCATAATATTGATTCATAAGAACTCAAATCCTGTAAAAGGTGAATAATTTTCCACCAATTAGCTTTAGCAATGCTATCTATAAATTCATATAGCGAGAAATTTTGATAAATAAATTAAGGGAAATTTTAAAGGTTAATATTTTCTCATTAGTACAAGCACCATTTATATATTGGAAGTGGATTGAAAACAATATACTCATTGCTTAGAAAGTGATGATTAAATGTACGTATTGATGGATGTCAATCATCGTATTGAATTAAACAATTAATATCAAATTATATTATTATGAATCTATATAGTTTTTGATGAAAATTTGTGCACTATTGTGTGATAAAATTGATAATAAATAATTTATATTTAATATATTATATAATTTATTTCATGTAGTTTAACTGTTTATTTAAATTATTATTTTATTATTGTCTACAATTTTTCTTAAATTTTAAAAATAAAAATATTATTTTAAATTTATTATTAAAGAAAAAGTCAACACATATAAAATCAAGTGTGTAGTACAATTTGAACTCGTATTTTTAGTGATTTAATCTATACGTAATCATATTATTTTTATTTTATATTAAATAAAAATACACATATTATATGTGAATTATTTTACTTATTTTATTTATTCTTATTTATTAATTTCTACAATATATTTGAAATAATATCAAAATTAAATTTTTTATATTTTTAAATTAATCGTAAGTAAAATAATTTAAATTTTCATTAGATATATTAATTATTACATGATTAGAATTTTTATTAAATATAATACTTATTTCATTATTATATTTTAGACTCTTTATTGAATATGATAATAAACTCAAAGCAAAGGATTATAAAACTTCTTAATAAATAACATTAACTTGAAAATGTGGAAACTTCTACTTCTTATCTTCCCTTTTAACCATTAAATAATTGCAGCGAAAGGTAGGATCTAAGACAGCTTAATTAAATTGCATTTTTACAAGCTTCAAATTCATATTAATTCCGTCTAAGGGAAAATAGTTGAATAATTACATGAGTAAATGCAAAATGGACTACAATTATAACCAACTTCATGCTTAATGCCTTCATATATGAGCTTGTATTTATCAAAACAAATATATTCAAAACATCTCCAACTTTAACACCTTTTTATACCAAATTTTGCACCATTTTATACTATTTTTTTTTTTTTCCTTTTCAACTCATAATATCAAATATTACACTAAAAAAAAATATTACTTTATAAAATTGCTCCCTTTAAGAGAACATTAGATGAGTTGATCCCTTTAAGAGATGCTTTTTATTTTGGGTAGCTTTATTTCTAGTGCATAAAACACTAATATCAGAGTAATATTTCTATTTTTAGAAACTTTAAAGCATTAAATTATGAGATAAAATTTTAAATTGCTATAACATTAGTATTTTTTGCTCTAGAAATAGCAACATCATATATGTATAGAAATATTTTATTTTTCTACATGTACGTACATTAATTGTTGGAACTCCATGCGACTAACAATACACAAAACACTGACAAATCATATTATTTCGAGAAATTAAAGTTTTGGAACGTGAATATATAATACCCTTACATGTGTTTAAATGAGTTTCATTTTTAAAAATATATATATTTAATTTTGAATATAAATTAATTAACTAGGTAGTCGAAAATGAAAAGTACATAGTGTAAATGGTATATTTAAAAAAAAAAACTGATATTTAATATATATCTTAATATTTTTTCTTTTGAAAAATTATCGTTTAATATATCTTAGATATGAAATGCATAATTGAGATTAAAAATTAATAACAAACATGGAAAAGAAAAAAAAGAAAAAAAGCAAAAAGAGAACCTATTAATTTGGACGGGCTCATATATATAGGGAAAAAATTTGCAATATCATATTGTTTTTATGTTTTTTATTTTATGAGAATGAAAATATATTTTTGTTAATGTAAATATTTTTTTAAATTATGAATATATTCTTTTTCTACTTTGTAGTTTGTATTTAAAAAGGTGGTATAAGCTTGCAATATAATGATGGCAGACATAAAATCTCTCGGTTTTACTCCAGAAACAACACAATTATTAACAAATGGTTTCACGATTATAATAGGGCAAATATAACTTTCTTGACCCTAAACTTTGCAGTTTGCACCTGGTTATTGCAGACATATCTTTTTAACTTAAAGTTGTTAAATATACGCTCAATAAATGTTATTAAAAAAAAAACTCAATAACTATTTATATTGTTATCTAATAATCCAATAAAATTCATTAATGAAAAATGACCAAATTAAACTTTATATACCTATTATACCCCCCTTCTTTTTTTTATTTTTAGAGTAGAAGTAGACTCAATCAACCGAGTTATCAGGTATTATCATAATATAATATTTGATTATTCAAAAGTAAGTTTTTTTTTTTTTTCTTCCTATTATAATATATGTTACCCCCACCCACCTTGAATATCCTGCAATAATATTTCAATATTGTCTTGATGATGTTTTCTTGGAGTAATAAAATTAGCAATATACTATGCATACTTTTCTTTACTTTATACTAGTGAATGGTTTTAAGTTTTCCCCACTAAAAAGTTCCCCCTTCAGATGAAATCTGAAATATAGTTTTTTTTTTTTTTTAATCTGAAATATTAAATTAATAAAAATGAAATTTGAATTAGTCACATTATTCTTTATATTTCTTTTTGTTCTTATTATATTCTTACACACATATACTTTTGCTTCATTTTTATTGTGAAATGAAAGAGAGGAAAGACAGAAAGAACAACAACAACAACAACAAAAGAGAGGGTAATATGTATAAATGGATCAATTAAATCTAATACTCGATCATTTATATTAAAACCTTAACCTGAATGCAATTTTATAGAAAAAGTTTAAATATTTACTATGTAATTGGTAAGTAAAATCGAACTTACAAATGAAAAATTTTCGTATCAGTTATAATTGTGATATATTCAAAATTAAAAATAAATAAAATACCCAAAATTTCAAAAGATGGAGAAATTATATGGGGTAATGAAAAACGAAGAAGAAGAAAGAAGAGAGTGGCGAAGAAACAAATTAAATAAGGCAAAACAGGAGAGAATAATTATTTAAAAATATACAGATCATACAACAAGTTGATCCCCGACACTAAATTAACCTTCAACATCATAATCTAGCTCTCTCTAAATACAAACACCTTAATAAAACTTCAACAATCAATCCCTTTGCCTGATCTTCAAAACCTTAGATTTAATTTAACTTAATTAACATATATTAATTCCTTTTGATATCTGTTTTCATGATCAGTACTAATTCTAATAGGGTGGTCTAACACCATGAACCCAAGGAAAAGCCTCATGATTCAACTGTCCATTATTAGGAAGCAAATTTGGTGGCAAATTATAACCTTGCATAGATGTAGGATCTGGCATGGCACCAATCCCATGTGATGGCGGGGGCGATCCACTCCCGCCACCACCATCTCCACCTTGACCTCCAACACCTGCGGCCGCTTGATCATGATCATCATCTTCCAAAGGCAATCTCTCATAAGTTGCATTAGAAAAAGTAGCTGCAATCAACATAACAGGACCAGAAGCCAAAAGAGGGCCAACAACACAACCACCCACAATCTGACCTTGACCACCAGCCAAGTAAATAGTCAAGCCAGTTGAACCAGGTGGTGCTGGTCCAGGCAAAAAAGCACCAGTTAATGAAAGAATTTCGAAACGTCCATGAAGTGCCATAACGGCACTTGGAGCTATTGGTTGACGGAGAGTAACGTTTGTTACAGTACCAGTACCACTAAGAACACAAACACCTCTTTGACGCCGTCTAGCAAACTGAGCAACACTTTCAGCAACATCAGCACCATTTGAAATCTCAATCACATGACTCTTTAATGCATTTGGACTATCTCGAGTTACGAAGATCGGTGGTTTGGGTTTGTTTTTGGAACCTGGTGGTCTACCTCTTGGTCTACGATTTGGTGCTTCAATTGCTCCTTCTCTTGGTTCATCACTATTTTCTCTCTCATCTTCTTCGTTGTCACCTCCATTATTTCCACTGTAATTCTGTGTTAACGAGGTACTAGTGTTATTGTTGTTGATGGAGATTCCCAGATCTGGTTTCTTCATTGGAGACGAATTGTTTGCTGCAGATGTCTGCTCTACTCCTGGAAGACCTACTTGTCCACCCCACCATCGATTCGCCATGATTCCTTATTAGATCTTGATGAATAACGAAAGTTTTTGCTGATCGGTATTCAATAGAAATTGAGCCTAAGGCGATAGCAACAAGTGGTGAAATTGAATTAGAACTAAGATAAGAGATATATATAGAATTGGGGAAGGAGATGGAGAGTATATATGAATGTATGTATGTATATATATATGTATGAGTGTAGGGTATAACTAAAGTTGAGGAGGGTTCTTAATTTGTAGTTACAAAAATTAGAGAAGGGTGTGAGACTGTGAGAGCGACTCTTTCTTTGTAATTGGTTTGTGAGAGAAGTGAGAAATGGAATAACTGAATAAGGATGGTGTGTGTGCCTGTGTGCTGTACTTGGGAACTAGGGTTTGTGTGCTTGGGACAGAGCGTGCACCTGAGTTCTATGATGGGCTTCACGTCCCTTCCTTTCTTAATTCTGTCCTCACATGTTTATAAATATGCTATTTTATAGGAATTAGGATCTTTTTTTCTTCTTCCTTTTTTTTTTTTTTTTTTTTTAATAAATTAAAAAATCAGCTGGATGAAATTGAAAATTACTTTTTTTCTTTCTTTCTATAAACTATAGTTAATCAGTTATTACCTCCACTTTAAACTTCTCAAATGATATGTATTTTTCAAGGCTATTTCATTTGAATCAAACTTCAGTATCTAATTAATTTAATAAATGGTTCTTATTTTCTCAAAAATTAATAATTAATTTTATGTGTGATAATATGTTTTATGTAGGTAATAAAAGGGCATAAATTTAATCTCTACTATTGTTTTTATAGGTAGGTGTATAATTGTTATTAAAAATACTAATAATTAATTCTATTAGCATTATCTGAACAATAAACTGTTAAGAAAACGCAGCGCCGTTAGAAATTATTAGATTAATACTACTAATATTAAAATATTTATAAAATAATACTTATTAATTAGTATATATGACTAATTTGGTATGCATGGTTTTTAAATTTTTTTTTTTTTTTATAGTTCTAATGTTAAGTATCTATTTTGGGTGTGGAATAGAAGGTGTCAAATGAAATTAAATGTCTCATTAGCTTATTGTACTACCCTATCTGTGATCACATTTCATCTTGTTTCACTTATTTTTTTTAATAGGTTAGAAAGTTAATGAGATAGTGTATGACGAGATATCTCATTTGTTTAAGATAAGTATAATGGGACAAGTTAAAATTACAAAAATTACGAAGAAAAAAATTTACATGATTATCTATAATAATCATAAACTTATTAGGGACAACTTTGAATTGAATAAGATGAGATGAGATAACTTTAACTCATAAACCCACTAGGAATATGGAATGAGATAAAACAATACATTTGACATCTCTAATGTGGAGTGAGGGAGTTGTGAATTAAACTTTAAACTTTTAGTTAAGAGTACTATAGTCTTATCATCTGAACTATTAAAATTTTTACTGAATACTAATTTCACTAATACTATACCTCAATCAAATTGAAAAGAAATTTTAATAACAAATTAATAGAATTAAAGAAGTCGAAGTATTACATTGATCAAATTGAAAAATTATCTATCAAATCGGTGAAATTATATTTTTTAAAGTTAAGGTATCATATTAGTTATTTAGCCCTTAATTGTTACATCTCACTTTAAACATTTTTACATATGTAATTTCGGGCCCAAATTATAATTGAAATAAAGTTAATATTTATAATACCCTTTTAAACTTATAACCAAAAAAATAAATTTTTTATGCTTAAGCTCGTATATTTTTACTAAAAAAATTCTTAATCCAAAAATTTTATATTGAACACTGGATGTCATTAAAATTAAACTCTTACCAATTAGACTCATTTAATGTTATTGAATGTTATTCTTATCTTAATAAGTTTTAGATATGTTATTTATGCAATTTTTTTTTTTTTAAGAAGTATAAGTGAATTACTTTGTATTTTATCAATTTTTTTTATTAATTCAGAGAAAAAAAATAATGTTTTGTATAAATAATTTTCTTATTTCAAATAAACATTTCTTTATTTAATGGGATGGATAGGGTGGGGCTAGTTTTAAAATTCGACATATCAAAGAGTTATGTGGTACAATTAAATTAAATTCATAAGATTTTCAACTCTTACCTCTTTCATACAAATATCATAAACTTTACTCAATATTTTGGTCCTAATCATAAGTCACATAAACTAGTTAATGTTAAGTCTTTTTATATATTTTATAGATAATTAATGTTTAGTCTCTTTTATGTGATTCCCGTTTTAAGGAATTTAAACGAATTGATTAATTTTGGCTTCTTTTCTTTGAAAGAAAAATAAACCAATTAATGTCAAGAGTAAAGGTAAAATTCAAATAAGCGCTAAATAAACTGCGTAATGCTCATAATTTGTTAGATAACATTCACAGGTACGATGCATTTAGGTGTTTTTTTTTTTATTAGCACAAATGGACCTAGTAGAAGTTAAAGGGTGGTTTATTTAACACCCACATACTAAAATATATATATATAAATATATATAATAAATTTTAAAATTTGGAGAACTTATAGGAAAGATAAGTTTGGGATCAAATACGTTGTCATATATGCCTTATTACTATACTAGTAAACAGTAACAATTGGGCTTTCTCTCTCTAACTTTTTCAAAAAAAAATTATCACCCGCCTCTCTTTAGAACAAACCCTAGTTCTTCACCAGATGGTCGACGGACCGGCTCTCTTGTCCTTTCTTGTAGTCCTTTTCCTAGATTTTGGTTGTAAATATTTTTTTCTTTTCTTTCTGTTTCTATTTTGCAGTCGCCAATGAGTGTTTTTGTTTTCCTTGAGTTCAACGATGTCTCCTATGGCAGCATTTTTGGTGGATTAGCATTATCTTTGGTTGCTTGGGTTCATCCTTCCAATCGACTGGCAGGGTGGTTTTGTTCACTTGCCAGCCAGGTCGTCGTCGTCGTCCTTGGCCATAGTTGATCTTTTAGGTAGAATAAGGCTTTTTTTGGACATTGTTTTGTGTTTTCTGGCGTGACACTTAACTGTTTCGAGAAGGTGTTCGTTTGTCCATCTTTGTGTTACCTATTTGTCTGGCATCTTAGTATCCATTCTCTAGTCAGATTGGTTGCCATCATTGGGTTGGTGGTGATTGTTTTTTGTTCCTTGTTTAGAAAGGATGTGATACGAATATTCTGCCACAACATCCACTATGGATCACACACGGGTCGATTACGAGATCGAAAGCCAAGCAACTCAAGGAAGCCATGAATGGGCTGATCCAAGAGATAATTCAAGACTAAGGGATGTTGAGATTGAAGCTTGAGGCTTGTGAAAGATCAACCAATGTATTGGAGGCAGATTTTGGAAAAAGAGACCTGCGTCGCGGCATAAATTTATAGCTGCCGTAACGAGTAATGTTCTGTTTTGAAGGGAGTTTCCATCAACGAAGAGCGCCGCTGCATGGAAATAGGGCGCCGCAGCTCAGGATTTTCTGTTTTGGAACCAAAAACATATGCTCGCTGCGACATATATTTCAGGCGCCGCGGCATGAGCAGACATGTGCGCGCTGACACAGGACACCACGGCTGACACCACAGACCTGCACACGCTGACACCAGACATGCGTGCTAACCCTCAACCTGCAAGCCGCGGCATGAAGTTTTGGCCGCCGTGGCCCTGCCATTTATAATGCTATCTGAAAACCTCACGCCGCGGCATATGTATTTTCCCGCCGCGGCACAGAAACAATATTTGTAATTTTTTGGACCATTGGATATCAACCAATGGCTCAGATTTCTTCTAGATTTTTAGATTAATTTCTTGTATAAATAGACTTTGTAGCAGCTGCCATAAACAACTTTTGTTCACAAATATTATTTGAATTCAAGAATTCAAGTTTGAGAGCTCAAAGTTCCAAGTGCTCTATCAACCAAACTTATCAAAGGAATTTGCAACCCTTTGTGGCGTTTCCCTCGTCTTGATTCGTGGTGGGTAATATCCATGCGTTAAGGTGAGTTCTTGCAACCAAAATCTTGGTTTCTCGTAGAAATTTGCATGCTAATATAGTGTCAGGTCTTATGGTCGTATTTCTTGTGGTTTTCAAGTCTCATTGCTTGTGGGTCATAGGAGTCGTGTCGATTGGTTTCACATCAGGATGTTTTTGATAAAATTCCTTAAAGATGAGTTTCGGCTTAGATTTATTGTGATTTCTTTTTGTTTAGTGTTTTATGTTCTATGATCTAAATTTCTTGTTGTTTTTTATAAGTAACAAAGTTGAAAGCAAATGCACAAAAGGTGTTAGAAAAAATGTTAAATCATAGAGCTTGACGAGTTGCATGGAGGTCTTTTAATTTCATACCACAGCAATAGAGTTTGTGCCAATTTACCCCAAATTCTCTAATGCCTCATGTCGTATGTAGTTTTCATTAATGAAGTACATAAGAAATTTTGATGTCCGCTTTATCAAACTAGATGGTTTATGTCTTTTTTTAAAGAGATTTGTGGTCCTCTTCAATTTAAGTTGTCTTTTCTTTCATAGTGTTTTTTTTTTTTTATTGATATAAGCTTGTAATTTTAATTTATAGATATAATATGTACAAGTTTACAATTAACAAAAAAAAATGAATTTGTTGAAAAAAAAAGAAAAAAAACATTAACAACCGGGAGTAAATGCATGCATTAGTGATTCAATTTGATAATATATAATAATGTTAATTATTTAGCAGTAATTATTAGAAAAAACTGTAAAATTAATATTCCTAAATTTTATAATAATAAAAATAGTACTCTTAATATTAATTTATATTTTTTTAATTTAAAATAAAAATATTATTTTTGTTATTATAATTTTTAGTAAGTGTTATTTTAAATAAACTTTTTCATTTTTAATATTACATCAAAATTATTTATTTTATAAAAAATAAAGTTTTTAAATATAATTTTACTCCACTTATTGACATATACAGTTATCCGATTATACTCATTTATTAAATGGTATGTATGAATGTACGAATTATCATCCTTAATATTAAAGGTTATGCCTGTAATAACTTTAATGTAATTAAATTAATTATTCAAAGTTATTAACAAACAAACAAAGAAAAATCAATTATTCAAAGATAATATGTAAAGACATACGCAATAAAGTTATCAAATAAGAACATTCGTGTATGATATTTTAAATATAAGAATATTTTGAGATTTTAGATTAAAATGATAGAATAATGCATGAACTTTAAATTTTAAATCTAATTAAATTAATTAATGGTGAAAGCACTCCATCATATCCGTATAATCAATCACGAATAACAGTTACACGTCTTTCTACATAATCACATATATACTGTGGCAAGGTTTGAAGTTATACTTCTTTCAGTACCTACAAGTATAGTATGGTTAAATTATGTAATAAAGTCCATATTTTTTATTAATTTAAAATAGATTTAAAGATATTTAATTTAAATTAAATTTTATGATATATTTAATTTAAATTAATTTAATGATGTATTCAATTTGAATTAATTTAAATTCGAGCGAATAAATTCGGATTAAAATTATAACTTATTTTTAAATTATTGTTATATATAAAGCACAATATATATTAATATTTAAATTTTACATTGATATATTATTAAGTAAATTTATTTATTTATAACTAAAAATAAGAGAATCAAAATAATAAAAAGTATGTTCTTCTATATTATTAAATTATTATAGAGGATATAACATTTATATTTATTTTTAAGTTAAAATAGTAATTTAATGTAATAGTGGTATGTATAATATTTAAATAAAATATGTATTTATTTATAATTTTAATAATAATTTGATCCTGATCGAATTACAACGGATTATAAAATTTGTAAATTCAAATCCAAATGAATTGTATACTTTACGATTTAAATTTAATCTAACTATAAAATTTAACAATTTAATCTGATTAAAATCCGTTGAATTGAATTAAGTTTCTTAATTTAAACGGATTCAACAAATTATTTTTCCACCCCAACCCACGAGTCACGACAAGCTCATACCATTTGACTAGAAAACAAATTGATTTGATAAAACTTATATTTAATTTGAAAGCTTTAAACTAATTATGTATGGCTAAATGATGAAAGAAATTAAGTTATAATATTAGAGACTCTTGCATTAGCCACCCTAATTAATTATTTAATTTTTCTACGCGTTCTTGAATAATAAAGTCATTTTCAAAACATATTAATTAATTTATTTCTTAATTATCTGTTGAAGTTCAAAGAGACAAAAGAAGGTCGTACACGTTGATTTTTGCACACCGCCGGCTATTTCTTTGTCTTTTATTATTTTTATCAAATAGTTATATCTTCTTTCTTTCTTAAAGGACTTTAAAAAAATTATTTTTATGACTATAGCCCTTGCTAAATTTACCAAAGACGAAAATAATTTATTTGATATTATGGATGATCGGTTACGGAGGGATCGTTTTGTTTTTATAGGTTAGTCTTGTTTATTGCTCTTTGCTTGTGCCTATTTCGCTTTAGGGGGTTGGTTCACCGGTGCAACATTTGTAACTTCATGGTATACCCATGGATTAACAAGTTCCTATTCGGAAGAATGCAACTTCTTAACTGATGCAGTTTCTACTCTTGCTAATAGTTTAGCACACTCTTTATTGTTATTATGGGGTCCAGAAGCCCTAGGAAATTTTACTCGTTGGTGTCAATTGGGCGACTAGTGGACTTTTATTGTTCTCTATGGCGCTTTTGGACTAAAAAGTTTCATGTTACGTTAATTTGAACTTGCTCGATCTATTCAATTGTGACCTTATAATGCAATAGCATACTCACACATTTGAGTGAAATTTGAACTTGTAAGAGATTAAAAATTTTATTACCTAAACTACAAGAGATTTCAAAAAATGACGAATAAATTGAAGTAATTTATTTTCCTTTTCGTGAAAGTAAGGGGTTTTATCAAATAGTTATATAACTCACAAATATTATTGATATTTGAATCTCAAGCTTTGAAAATTTCTAAATAATTTCCATGAGAGCCACAAGTTATCAACGGCCGGCTGCTTCTTTCTCTGTTATCTTCTTAAAAATCTTTCTACTTTACCCACGGCATCTCAATTCCAAAGCCTAAATTAATATTACTAAAATATTAATCTTTTATCGACCATGCAGAGATTTACCAATCTGTTACAAAAAGTAACAAATTGTCAACCTTTTTTTTTTTACATTATGACCATAAAACATTTATCAACATTTTTTCAAAAAATCATCTATTCCACACTTTCATCACCACTACTAAACTCTCTTACAAAGTCAATAACACAAAACTTCAAAAGGGATAATCAGTTTGTGATGCAATATAAGGAGATAATTATGTAATAAATTTATTAAAATATGAATTTAATTAGGATTTTTTTAATTTTATCTGTTGGGTTTCATTTTGCCTATCAATATACAAATTATCAATTTCTTTCCTATTGTTTCGTCTATTTCTACTCTAACATATCTTGTGACTCACGTAGTAGTAAGACTCACCCTTCACCCATTTCAAGTAATAGGTTTGAATGTCGGTTGATCTAAAAAAAAATAAAGGACATATCTTCAAAAGCACTGGGTAAAAATAATGACATTCAGGAACCCATATTTACAGCGTAGTCTACACTTTGCAATAAAATTTTAGTTCTGTTTGGAGATTCTCAGTAATCTTGATTGCCATGTTTATGTGCCAATCCACCATCGACATCGTAGTAAAACATGCATACGATAACGTTGCAGCATCTACTTCTCAGCAGAGGAATACCATTGCTTAAACCTTAGGCTGATATTAGGTAACAACATACTTGTACAAAGCAAGGAAAATCAGTTAGCGGGTAACTCGATGTTACTGCTTTGAATTGCTGCAAGAGAAGCATTCTGGTGAAAAGATCAGTTTAAGGCATGTTGTTCGAGAAAGTGGAAAGCGTTGACATAATAATGGCTTGGTTAGAATCATTTACCCTCATGAACTGTGACCAGAGAAAGAAAGCACGAGACAATTTTTGGGTTCCAACTCAACAAGCGTCCTAGTCTTAGCAGTTTTCCCCCAAATCTGGATTTTCATGTAAGCTTGAATGCAGCTAGGAGACACCCCATACAACTGTGTTAGGTTTGCATGGGAATGGTTATACACAATTCCTGAGCCTCGTCTAGCTGTGCTGATCAATCACGATGATCAACAGAGAATCCACAGTGCTCAATCTTTGGAATAAAACCAAAGTCATGAACTGTAATCAAAATGCATCCATTCTTGGGCCACAAATCCTGCATGACAACAGCTAAACAAGCATGAAGAACTCTAAGTAGTGTAATGTCATCAGGACCAAAACGAACTCTCTCCTTGTCTTAATGGAGTTCGAAATCTTCATTTCCCCAACCATAATTCAGGCGATCCACATACAAATGTCTCGTATCTCTGGCTTCAGCCATTAACTTCTGAGATGCTAGTTTATGTACAAATGAATCAACTTGCCCAGGCTCCCATTTCTGCACATGATGCAACAAGACTAACCATTGTTACTTCGTTTGGCTCAGTCACTTATCCTTCATATTGACCAAAAGGTTGCAAGCTTCATTATTACGGTTGGGTTTGTGCATAAGCTGAGATTATACCATTGTAGAACACGAGAACACTTCTAGTACATCAGTTGTATGTAATCCTCTGTCGCATACATTTTGTGGGTCTCACATAAAATGCATGCATTCGACATGATAACACTATACAAACACATTTAATCATACCCACACACAAGCAACACCACAATATTTTATCCCAGGAACCAATCCGAAGAGAAAATGGAATAGAAAATTGATGGAGCAAAAAACTAAAGGTCAATAGTACAGATGAACAATAATAAATCACCATATGGGCACGTTAAGGAGTTCCATGTTTTAAGCCATTAGTTACAGCAAAGACATCTATCTAGAAATATTTCAGACAAACGTTAAGAATAGCTAGGCGAGTTCAATCAGAGTGGGGCCATTTAATTGACAAAGATTTCAACACTCGAACACAATCCCATAAAGTACAATGCAAAGCTCTAAAGAAGTCTTTAAGCCAGGATTTATAAAATAAATACTACAAATAATCATGTATCACAACATGTAACACAATTATTGTTAATCTAGAACAAGGATTGTGAACCTTATGTATATCTCCTTTTAATATGAAGGTAGGATGAGTACATGGTTACCCTCCAACTTTCAGTCATTCGAGCACAAAATAAATTTCATGGTGGCCTGATCCCGCTCACTGCCTCGTAAAAAAATTAAAATATTCATCAACACAGTTATTATATCAAGCAATCCGAAACAAGTATCATCAACTCTTCGGCAATTTTATAGTACGTTAGAAAATTATACACAGGAAAATAAAATGAAATCATAAAAGGGAATGACATTCGAGCAATGTTTTGTCATGCCTAAATATTGAATACTATAACTTTAGCAAGATAAAAGGTTATTGATCTGTTAAGCTGAATTTCACAATTATGGCAACTTAAAGGTTATGGAAGAAGATATATAACTTACAGCTGAAGAAGACAAAGAATACAGGCATCAAATTCGGGAAATTTTACCATCTAGTCAGAATTTTTCAACATGGTATGCAAGACATTTGATAAGTATGACATCAAACTGATATCAAAAGGGAGGCATGTCATGAAGTAGTTTCACATTTGTCTCTAAATGTCCTATCGCCAAAACTGGTTCAATAGAAAAGAATCAGCATACCTTACACGATACCCCAGGTTAGATCCCAAGTCTCCGTAGATGATTGTCACGGTTTCCATCATGCTTAATACGGAATACTTTCTCTTCATTATTCAATGCCAAATCCCTCTTGTTAGACCTTTCAGTGAAGTTAGTGTGCGTCATTTCGTTCTCTTCGTGTAATTTGCTACTTGATCTTGTCCTTACAGAACTGGAAGTATCACTACTCTCGGCTCCTTGAAAACTTTGATCTTTTTTGTTAAACTGAGTAGCTGCTGCTCTTGCACCAGCTATGGCTGCATTAAGAGTTGCAGATTTATCGACATTAGATGGTTTTGACTGTGGGAAGTGTTCAATGATAGATCCAGGCTTCAAGGAAAACCGATTTCCTGTATCTGGAATGGGAAAGTATACAGGCAATGGACCGTCCATAGGAGTAAGCCCTCTAACTGCAGAGTCAAATATCTGAACACGTACATAAGTTAGCACCAGTTAAAATACACACAAAAACATGGAGAAACAGGAAAACGAGAAAAATACAGACCTTCCTTTCCAAATTATAAACACCTTGATAACCACGCATCTCAAAAGGAATTATTAGTTTCTGCAGTAACAAATTACAATTATAAATGTTTAATTGTATGTGATACACTTTAGAACATTAAAATGAGCATGACCAAGTCACTGCATAGAGCTAGACCTGTGGTTGCTCACAGAGCCAACAAAAGTTGGTTTGTGCTTCCAACCTCACCTGCAGGGCAAAGATAACCATTTAGGTTAGTTAACACAATCTTGACAACAACGAATCTCCATATTTAAATGTAGTGAAAGATCAGTATCCCACCCCTTTAGGTACCATCTCCCAGCTAGCTAGCTCCTCACCTTTAACACATCCAACAACTTCAACACACCCTGTATAATAAATCAAATCAAATCAAATTGTCAATGTTTCTCTCCTCGCATATTGAATGAAACTTTTGACTCTGCACAAAATCATATTTTCCTGTTTGTAATAAGAACTGCTACATTTTAACATATATTTCAAACAGGGAACCATGTTATGACTTTTGGTGCTTTACCATTTTTTTCTCCAAAAGAATTCCTAATACATCGTTGTTATTCAGGTTTATCTCGACAAGGAGGATGAGATGGAATTAAAAACGAGCATGACGACGAAGGCGTGACATAATCAGTTTCTATATCATCGTTAACTCTTAGCATTAATTTCCACCAATTATGTAATATGAGAAGACATATTGGAAAAAATTGCATATATGCTAAGTTACATAGGTATTCGGGTGTCATACATAGAATATATGGAGTACCTAAAAGTCTTGAAACAGGGTAATGCTCTGGGAATGTAAGATCGTGAATTCCATCCACTGCATAAATTTCCCTGTAGAACTCCTCCAGTGCCTTAATTGTAGCCTCATCTGGAACCTTACTAGCAGCATGTATCCATAAACGGCCTTAAACGGATGGACTTTGACACATTAGGATGATTTTCACTAAAGAAAGTCTAAAATTTGTTGGAATGAACGTTAACAAGATTATAAAGATCAACAAAACAGTGAAAAAAGGGACAAAGGATCATAAGATTGTGGGTGTCGTGCTTTGAGAGTTGAAACACAAATGCAATTTTTCATGGAAAACTCTATGCATCCTCACAACTTAAGTATTCAACATCCCCACTCACAAAATAAACTAAATGCTGCATAAATTGAAGTGAGTCACACCTGATTTGATAGTATGACCATGTTCGAAACCAAGGTTTCCTCCGCAAGTAGGAACAAATAGAATTATTCATTTTTCATCAATAGTCAGGAATACATGCACAAACTGTATATCTTGGATTTAATAGATAAGTTCTCATGAACCCCAAAACTGGACTAAGGCACTGTTAACACAGCAGAAACTACTTTCAACTTTCAAGGAATAAAATAAATGGTCCCTAATCATTGTAACGATTTTAGGATATAAAAAGTTGATTTTCAAGTGAACAACCAGCGGAAATTTTTAAAAAATGAGAAGGTAATTAAAAGAATAAGTAGGGTCAAGCACATCACAGCAATATTTGTATATCCCAACAATAAATAATAAATATAAAAGCCATTAATGAAGCAAAACCAGTTCAAAGATTCCCAACAGTATCAGTGCAGAAAAAAAATCAAAGCTTTAAATTTTAAGAATCAGCTTAACGAAAAATTATTTACTTTGCTTATAAATAAAAACCATTATAACATTTTCAAAGGGGTATTAGATTTTTTTACATAGACCCGGAAAATAACGACAACATCGACAAGGGTTTGTACCTCTAATAGGGGCGGTCCATGATCTGCCCTCGATGCGCTTGATCCCGTATACCAAAAGAGAAGCCCATGGTTGGTGCATAGTCAAACATGGATTCCTATAATTCCCAGATGAATTGTTTGTGCTCATCCCTGCCACCCTTAAGGAGCTGGACTTGGTTTTCTTCTGTAGACTGTTTGTTTCCCTAGAATGACAAGGAAAGTTCAGATTGAGAAGAGCAGGACCAGTGGACCACTCGTCAAAGCTATCACACGTGTGATACACGTGCATCTATATTCTTTAATTTTTTTCTAAAGAGATAGAGAAATCACGTTTTAAAATAAAAAACGTTGTTTAATATCACAATTCACAACTGACATTGATTCTCGGTCCACTTGTCATTAAACTATTAAGAGTCTTTTACTTAAATGCTTTTTTTTTTTTTTTTGCTAAAGGTGTTAGGCATAGGCCTAGTAGTCGTGGTGTGTGGCGGTGGTGTTGAGATATGAAGTGGTATAAAACTCTGGTAAAGATGTGGCTGTCACAACTTCTGTTGGACTTGATTTGACCAGGTTGTGAGCTCTGTAATTCAAATGTCGTGGAATCCACCGAATAGAGATCATTGAAAACTGCGGCAGCTAAAGTTGTAGTTGCTGGATGATTGTTACAGTTGTGTTTGAAATTTCTTCCTGACTGTCTTCCATCAAGGCCTGAATTACAAATTTTGCATCCCCTTCTATGTATATTGCCTTATGTTTAATGGTTAGAGCATGGGTAATAGCCGCTTCAAGTGCTAGTGTTTCTGCAACATCAACACAAGTAGTATATCTCTGGTCTGTCCAAGATTCAACAATGTGCCCATTAGTATCTGAGATGACAAAACCAATCGTTGTTGTCCCATGATTCCATGTAGCGTCAAAGTTGTATTTTACTGCGTTTGGAGGAGGTGGTTGCCATTGATTGGGAATGGGAATGGGAATGTACATATCTTCTTTGATTCTGTGAGGATCAGGCTGTTTTATTGGTAGTGAATGTTGTTTGAATTCTGCCACTCTGCGGACTATGGACTGGATCGAGTTGGGGTCTTCGATGTTGCCTTTATTAAACACTACTTTGTTTCTGGTAAACTATAATTGTTCAAGCATTATGACAGCTGTCAGTGTAAATGTTTCAGCGGAACAATCAGCAGGAAGGAGGAGCTTAGGGGGTTGTAAAAGGAACTTGATATAAGTGAAAATATCAAGTTTATGTGTGAATTTCCATTGTAAGTTCCAATTCCAGTGTTTCCACCAAGATTGTAATATCTCACACCGAATAAATAGGTGCTCTACATCTTCCACTTCTTGATGGCAGAGGGCGCAGTTTACATCCGTGATTGAGGTGAAATGAAATATCCTCTTCTTTGTGCTGAGTGCATTTTTTAGTATTTTCCATAGAAAGATTTTGTGTCTTTCATATAAGTTGGCTTTCCAGATTAGTTTCCAGTAACTTGAGCAATTAGTCACGTCTTTGCTTTTAACCAGTGTGAGATAAGCGTCTTTAACTGAAAAATTTCTCTTACCTGTTCCAAACCAATTGAGGGTATCCGGAGCATCTAGTGTAGGTGGGGGAAGTGCCTGTATGAAATTTGCAACATAAGTTGGAAAATTTTGGTTCATCTTTGATATGTTTCATTTCAGATTTGGGTCCTAGTGGCATAGATCTATAGGATTGGAAATATTTAATTGAGTGGTGTGACCATTTAGAGTGGGGAGTTTTTGTTGTGGTAAGCTAGGAATCCAAGGTTGTGTCCAGATGTTGACAGAACTGCCTTGTCCTAGTTTCCAATAACTTCCCTGAAGGACTAATTCTTTTCCCCACAGTATACCCTTCCAAATATAAGAATCTGTGTTACGTGGAACAATGTTTGAGAAATCAAGGTCTCTGATATATTTGGCACTGACAATGCGAACCCAAAGTTTGTTCGAACTCTTGAAAATGTCCCATGCAAGTTTGGAGAGCATGGCTTGATTAAAATCTTTTAGCTGGCGGAATCCTAGACCACCTGCTTCCTTGGGTTGACAGAGTTGGTTCCAAGCAATATGAGAATAATAGTGTGAGACCTCGGTGACTTTATTCCACCAAAACTTTCTAATTATGGAATCAGCCTCGGCCCAAATACTTGACGGAAGTTTGAAAGTACTTAAGGCATAAGTGGGTATGTTTTGTAGTACTGATCTGATGAGAGTGGCTTTACCAGCTGAAGAAAGTAGTTTGGATTTCCAACTTTGAAGTTTGCCTGTGAGTTTCTGAATAATGCCTTGAAAATTTGCTTTTTTTGATCGGCTGAGAGGAAGTGAATTGCCCAGATATTTAATGTTACCATCCGCTTTCTGAATTTGGAGTATATGGTATATAGTAGTTTGAAGCGTGGTGTGCATGTTTTTGGAGAAGAAGAGAACAGATTTGGAGAGATTCACTTTTTGTCCTGACCATTCCCGTAATCCTGTAAAATGGTTTTGATGCTATTGGTGTTTAAAAGGTTTCCTCGCAGGAAAATTACCACATCATCTGCATACATTAAATGAGAGATGGAAGGGGCTCTTCTTGCAATTTTGATCCTATGGATTAAGCCTTGGTGTTCAGCCTTCATGATCATTCTGGAAAGACATTCTGATATAATGAGAAAGAGGTAAGGTGACAACGGATCCCCCTGTCGAAGTCCTCTTGATGGTTGAAAACGACCAAAAGGTGAACCATTTAACAGTATTGATAGAGAAGAAGTGGAAATACATTGTAGGATTAAATGTCGAAATTTTGCTGAGAAGCCCCATAATTCCATTATGTGCATAAGGAAATTCCATTCCACTCTATCATATGCCTTCTCCATGTCTAATTTAATCCCCATGAGTCCACCTTTTCCTGTAGTTTTCTTAGAAATTGTGTGGGCTACCTCTTGAGCTAGTATGGTATTTTCTGCTATCCATCGACCTGGAAGAAAAGTGATTGAAAAGGAGATATGTGCTTTTGAAGGATGGCCCGTAATCTGTTAACAAACAGTCTAGAAATGATTTTATAATTGACATTGCAGAGGCTAATGGGTCTGAAGTCCGTGCACCTCAAGGGACCAGCTATTTTTGGAATTAAGGTGAGGAAGGTATGGTTCCAATTTTCCTTTAATGTACCTGTTATGAAGAATTGTTGTATTTCCTTAACAGTTGACTCTCCTGTGATATGCCAGTATTTTTTGTAAAATCCTGCTGGGAACCCATCTGGTCCTGGGGATTTGTAATCCCCCATTTCCCATAGCACTTTCTTAATTTCTGAATAAGTTGGTACGTCTATGAGAAGTGAGTTTTCTTCCAATGTGACTACTGTAGGGAACAAATTGCTTAGGTCAGGATGTAGGATGGGATTATCCGAAGTGAAGGATGTTTTAAAGTGGTTTAAGAATGCAGTTCCAATTTCTTGTCTACCCCACGTTGTTCTGCCATCATTCAGCTTTAAGCAATGAATAAAATTTGATTTCCTCCTTAGTAAGGTTGAAGTGTGGAAGAATCGTGTGTTTCTGTCTCCCTCTTTTATCCATAATTCTCTGAATTTTTGTTTCCACATTGAATCACATCGAGTATATTGTTCTTCTAATAAAGAGCAGACCATCTGTTCCATTTCCTTTGTGTTTTCTGTAGGCAAATCCTGTTGTATATCCTTGAGCTAAGATTCCAGTCTTTTTATTTTTTTTGGGATAAATCCAAAATGCTGTTTATTCCATTTGAGTAAGGATATTGCCAAAGATTTTAAGTGTGTCAGTGATGTTGGTATGATTGTCTGTGTGAGACTCCCATGTCTCCTTAATCAGTGTTTCACAGTTGGTGTCATGAGTCCACATTTCATAAAATCGGAAAGGTCGTTTTAAATATTTTTCCTGGGTGCCATTGAGGTGCAGAATGATTGGATTGTGATATGAAGTGTAGGTTGGTAGATTGGTGACCAGTGCTTTTGGAAACACATCTATCCATTGAACAGAAGAAATGGCTCGATCCAATTTTTGAAGAATCCTATGATCTTTCTGTCTTTTGTTACACCAAGTGTATTTACAGCCAATGTTGCCCATGTCTACCGCACCTTGTGTATCAATGAAATGAGTTAGTTCATTCATAGGGTAAATGTAATGGGGTGTGCCACCACATTTTTCAGACTCTTGAGTGATGTCATTGAGGTCTCCAATTAAACACCAGTAATGATTCAGAGTAGGGATCTTATTAGAGATATCCATCCAGACTTGTTTCTTTTCTCTTTGGTATGGAGGGATATAAGCAAATATGAGATGTTTTATTTCATTTGATCCAAAAGCAGGATTTAAATCTGAAATTACAAAAGTGCTTCCCACAAAATTCACAGTTAAATTTACATTATCTTTCCAAAACAGACAATAGTCACCTTGTAACCCCACGGCAGGTATAATAAGACTATTGTTAAAGCCTACTAGAGTAGTTTGTAACTGGGAAGCTTGTATTTCCTTAGCTTTCGTTTCCATTAACCAAACAACGTCCGATTTTTGTTTTTTAACCAAAAAGCGCAACTCACGCTTAGCTCGAGGTCGGACCAGCCCTCGGCCATTCCAGCTAAGAATGATCATGGTAGTTCGGGGGGCAAGTTATAGGTCGCCTCTCCACCTTCAGCAGCCTTCTGGGTTGGATAACCCCTTGTCCCAGTTTGATGTTGTTTACCAGTTCCTGTATTTGGTGTTATGTCACATATTCCATCAGCAACTCCACCTCCCATAGAGCTAGAGCTAGTATCCTGTAAATTGTTCAAGCCAGGATGAAAGAAATCATTCAAACACATTAAAGAGTTAGAACCCATATTGAGATCAGAATTGCTTAAAAAAAATTTTTGCAAGCTAATTGATTTTCCTCTGTGGCTTTGCGTTTTGATGTTCCAGGTTTGGCATTAGTGGCATTGTAGTCTGCCTGAAATTTGTTGGCACACAGATATTTGTTCCTGGTTTCCTGTTGTTGCAGCCTTTGGTATTGGAAGAGAGCAAAGGTGATCTTGGAGATATGGTCTACAACATGGAAAGAGACACCATTATGGACAAATTCAGCCGGAAGATTCTCGTGGTTGTGAGTCATTTTGGAGGTTCTTGCATGTTGAAATCTAGACGGAACCCTATGACTTGGGCTAGTAATCTGCACTTAAGATTGAGATCAGTGGCATTAGTGTATCCTGCAGAATATCACTCTTCGTAAGCAGCAGCAAAATGTATGAGGTCCAAGTCTTGAGTCTGAAGTAGGAATTCCTGCACTTCTGCATGTAATCTATTGATTTTGGTAGAGAAGGTTTCCTGTTGAGTGACTGAGTGTGAAGAATTCTGATCCTGTTGGAATTTGATTGTAGGTGGTGCCAATGGTTGAGAAAGTTTCTGTTTGCCAGAGCGAAAGGTTGGCTTGGCATGATGTGGAGACTGAGTTGGTGTTGAACTGTTGAGTTGGGTATGTACGTCTGAATTGGTTATGAGCCAAAATTTATTTAAAGGTGCCATTTGGTTAGCACTAACGCGCATCCATTCTCCAAAGACAGGGGAGAACAATTCTTCATTCACCATGTAAGTAGTAGCCACTTCCATTTCACATTCTCTGGTAAGGTGATCCAAAATTCCACATTTGTAGCAAAATTCAGGTAGCTTTTCATACCTGAATTCCACCCACAGCTTATCAGTTGGGTGTCGCACATGTCTTCTGGGAATTGTAGCCTGCAGCAAGGGGTGCATGCACATTTACTTCTACTCGAAACCTCAGATATTTGTGTGGTTGTATTATGTCATCTTCATCTAAGTCGTGTTCTATTAGTTTCCCTACCACTTTGGCCAATTTGCCAATGTTAGAAGTTTTCATTCCTGCAAAGTGGAGACCGTGAGCTTGTATCTAGAAGCAAGTGGTGCTGAAGTCGAGTTCTTGAATCGTGAGATGGTTTTCCCAAGTTCTTAAAACCAGCAATGAGTTATTGACATGCCAAATTCTCTGTTCCTAGACGTAATCTCTATCTCCCTCCGTAGAGAAGGTGAATGAGAAAATATTCTTGTGATAGTCCATAACAGAGATTACAACATCACCCTTTAGGGTCCATGCTTTCTTCGCCGCATTGATCATTTGAGTTTTCCTGATAGGTGATCGTGAGAGCACTTTCCCAATAAGCTTTAGAGAAGATGATATCTTGTCATCTTCCTGGTCCTTATCAAGAGTAATTTTTGGTAATAGACAGGTGAGGTTCTTGGTTTCCTCCACGAGTTTGGTGATATCATCTGCAGTAAGTGGTTGAGGAGGTAAAGACATTTTGGTGGAGGATAAGGAGTGGATTCGATATTTTTTCCTTGTTTTGAAAAGTTTCAATGTGGATTTGGGTGTTAAAGGTTGCTGGTTTATATAATAGTGGAGGAGTAACCAGAAGTTCAATTTCCAGAGTATTAGTTGGAGAATTGTAACGACACTAAGCATGATTGCTCTAGTCCTTTCTGTGATTGGGTGTCGTCTGCTTCTAGCCATATAATGAACCTTTCAAATATCAGTGAGTAGTCGTTTGTAACTTGAAAACTGGAACGTCGAGGGTCAGACGCGTGAATTGGAATTAGGGTGTGTCGTGCAACTCAGTTGTTATTGGGGGTGGCTCGAGACTATGATAACCTGTAGAAAAGCTTAATCAAAGTGTGAATTTTTGAAAGGCGTCTGATCATATACTTCAGGGAATGGTTCGACGAAGCCCTAGTACGTATTTGCGTATCGTGATGGTTTACTCTAATCCGAGAATTTGATGGTCTGAATTAGGAGGTGAGAT
The DNA here is from genome assembly GCA_029378325.1 of Elaeagnus macrophylla. Taxonomy (NCBI): domain Eukaryota; kingdom Viridiplantae; phylum Streptophyta; class Magnoliopsida; order Rosales; family Elaeagnaceae; genus Elaeagnus; species Elaeagnus macrophylla. The sequence goes on along the minus strand of CM055647.1, from coordinate 20,347,060 downwards.
TGCATAAACAAAATTAAGTTTTCAAATCAGAAACCAGACTCAGGAATGGGACTCAGAAATGGGAGGGGTGCTACCGGCAATTCGGACTGAGTTCGCAATCGCTTCAGCGATCGAACTCCATCGCTCTCACCATTTTCGAATCTCTTTTGACCATCAAGTTCCTTTTACTTAAATGCTTACTTTTAAATAAATATTATAATTTTTTTAAAATTAATAATTTAATCTTTAAAACTTACTGTAACTTTTATCTATAACCAATTAACCATTTCAATTTTATTTGAGCTCAAGTGGTTTTACCGATAATCTCATGAAGCTTCGATAATTTGCTAACTATTTCACCGTACCTCCAATAATTATGTTGGCTATCATACTGAAGTTTCAACAACTTCATCTAAAAAATATGTAAGGTATTACATATAATAAAATAAATACATATAATATTTAAAAAAAAAATGTAATAATTACATGCCACCATAAAAAGTAATATATAACATATATTATATAAAAATATGTAATATATTACATAAAAAATATATATATAATGAACTGTTTAATTGCTTTAAAAAAATCCTAGAGAATTGAGAAAACTAGATAAGTCATTCAAGTTTCAACCTAAATTTATACATTCATGATAATTTGAGACTTTAAAATAATTGAATATCGTTGAAAATTTGCTGCCAAAAACTCTAATATTCAATCACATCCGAGAAATTTGGCTCTAGCAAACGTAAAATCTTAATAATTCTATAAACATAAAACTAATCACTGAGATACAAATATAAAAAAATTACTTTAACATTTAAACCCTGTTGAAATTAAATGAGGAGAAAGCTAACTTAAAATTTTCATATATACGTGTGCGTGAGAAAGAAAGGAAAAATTCACGGAAAATACAGTCAAAGTTTAGTCAAAAGTTGGTATCTAACTTGCTTCCTTTGGAATCAAACCCAACTCCCACATTGAGCTAAATACGCAGTGATCACATTATTTCTTAAACTCACAAGAAATCCAACTAAAACATCATTTGCTTAAACTCGTAAGAAACCCCAATTAAGTTTTGGTAAAAATTTTCCACACAAAAAAAAAAACATTAACTTTTGACTCATATTTAAACCTATAAAAATAAAAAGATGTTTCTTGGTACTAACGTGACTCTTTTTTTCTTACTCGAGGCTTTAATATAGATGATAACGGGATAATTTGGGTCAGATTTAATTCAACCAGTTTTAATCTGCAGTTTAAATTAAATTGAACTATTTCAAACAAATGGTGTTCGATTCGGGTAATATCTGATGATCAAAAAAACTAAATCTGTAACTCTTTTTTCCAAAAGAAAAAAATAGTATAGTTTTTTATGTAATTAAAGTTTTTCAATAAATAAGTAAGTACTCGAATGGTGTCCTGAATCAACCCGAACTAAGATATTTTAAATAAAATAGATAATTGTTCAACTTATTTTTGACCCATTTGTCCCAATTATCTGATCTAAATAGATCGGATACTTGTGGGTACCCGAACTGTTAAGTCAAATTCCATGGATGAGGAAGTGATTACCTTGCTTCAAATCTGCATTTTTGGTGTATGTGAGATAGAAATTAAAGGTTGAAACCGTATGTGATGATATATAATATGCATAAAGAAAGCTGTGAGTTTTATTGTGGAAACTACTTCAACGCCGACGAGAATTTCGATGAGCCATAAATATAGTGAAAAATAGGGAGAGAAAGAAGTGAGATATCTGAGAAGATAGTAAAGAAAGTTTCAAAACACAACAAAAGAAAAAATAAAATAAAATACTCGCTTGCACAAAATGAAGTCGATTTATGTTAAAATGTAGAACGTAGAATTAGCAATTATGCTTCTATATGAGATCATTTATTCAATTATTATCCTCTTATTTTTAACGTGCCCAACAATCTCTTCTGAGAAAACAAACATTATTAATAAAATTTTACAAATAAATTGAAAAGTCCTCTTTGAAATAAGTATTTAAAATTTTATTTTAAATGATGAACCTATTAAAAATAAATAAACTAACTCCTTTTTATTATATATAATAATAATAATAATAATAATAATAATCAAACAATAATTAGAAAGCAAATACCCAAACAAGCCATTAACACTCCTATGGCTAAGTAAGCCATTATGTTAGCCAAAAATTTAATAAATAGTCTTCAATCATGTCGACTGATAACCAAAGTCGAGCCATGATCAAAAGTCTTTATGTTAAAAATTACAGCATTTTTATTTTTTTCAAATATGCCAAAAAATATCACCACTAACTATTGACCACGTCCACCAAATTTTTTTCTATCAAAATCTATTGAAGTACCGTAACCAAAATTGTTGGACAGGAAAAGTAGGACATAATGCAATTATAATAGTGCTAATGTTGACACCCAACCAACAAGTAAGCAACAGTTTCATCGAAGGAGTGAAAGAGAGGGCGTGATAGGAAACTATTTGATTGCTACAACTTCAAGGTGACAATGCCATATAAAATGACAAGCCTTATGGGCCACTTCAATTTTTCAAACTAACCAATCAAAAGAATTATCCGTATTAGCATGAAGTATTGGCCGACCCACCACTTCACAAACCAGATCATAAGCAGTGCAAACCGAATACACACCACTAGGAGAAAAATGCCAAAACCATTGATCCACCCCACTCGACGTCGCCATTTGAGTTGACAATATACAATTAGCCTCATTAGTAGCAAAATTCTATCGAATATTGAATTCACCCCAATACTTGCATCCAAAAGATCATGTACCCAAAGTAACCAAATACTTCCCAACGTAGACCCTTTTGTAAAACCTGTCGTGCCTCCATAAATCCATTTCAGGCCCACAAATGGGAGTATCCCCCACCCCAACAGTGAGCAAAACTCTCTATCTTAAAATACCGAGTCTTACGAATTTGTGCTAACAATGAATCAAGATATTTTATAATATGTTAACATTGTTTTGCCATCATTGCTCGATTAGAGCCATGTAAATCTTTAAAATTCAAGCCACCATAATCACATACCTCACACAAATATTTCCACGATGGCCAATGAATTTTTTGTGAAGCAAAATTCAAACCCAACTAAATTTTATACCTAGCTTCTTCGACATCACATAATTTGGCACAGCACACACTACAGACTTCAATAACACCTCATTGCTATAGAGTGATAATGGTCGGCGGACACAATTATGTATTTTTTGATGAACCCTATCCAAAATAAATTGAACTTATGCCCTTTTAGCTATGGCTAAATACTTCTCAAACCCAAAGATACAATCAATATCAAGGGTGAATGTGTGTAGTTGTGTGGAGGGGTATTTTACCCGCCTCAACTCTTAACAAATAAAAATTTAAGTATAATATTTATCAAATTAAGTACAAAATATAATTGCGTTTTATTTGAATTATAAATTTTATATTTTGACATTTAATAATTAATTATAAATTCAATAATTTGTATATATATTATTAAAATGAGATATTAAAGATATATTTTATTAATTAAAATTAAATAATAAATAAAAAATAATAATATTATTTATTGTGTATATAATATCATTATTGAATATAGAATTAAAATTTGCCACCAGATCAATTCTAAATAATTATAAGTTAAAACTTTATTAGTGGAGGTGGCATAAGAGCCATTGTATAAGTGAATTGAAAAGTAAAATTGAGTCAACAAAATTATTTTAAATGAATAATATTAAATTAATTATATTTACGACATTTTTATAATATATACCACAGAAGAAATAGAATAAGCACCTAGACCCGCGTAAATCTCATCTCAACATATAAATACTAAGACTTGCAAAATAATCAAAATCCCTTCCAATTATAACTATGAAACTTGATGACTTTTTCCCAAGAACTTTTTGACTTTTCTATAATTTCCTATTCTATATTTTTGCTCCTTTCTATAATTTCCTATTCGACAAGTTGAACTTTTTTAGAGTGTTGATCTAGTGAGTTCCAAAAAAAAAAAATTTAAGAAATTTATGATAAATAAGCAATTTTGGCCATTAACTTTCTGTCCATATTCTCTAGGGTCGCCCATCTTTTTCTTACCGTGTTTTGTCAAGTCGCTCAAAATCCGAACTCTGCTTCCCAATTTTTGCCCACTTTTATGATTTAACAGATGACAGGTTTCAAATTCTCTTTGGTCTTTCAAACGACGCTTTCTTTTGTATAAAACGGCGTCTGAAAGCCCACCACCGTCAACCAAGGCATGCTTTTTGCTCACTTTCGTTGTTCTTATTCTGCTCTGCTTGGTTTTTGGGCACTCAATTGCATCAGATAGAGAAGTTGACTTTTGGTGGGTGGTGTTAGTCAGTCTTGAAATGGACCAATCGGTTTTGGATGATATAATCAATCGGCTTCTCGAAGTTAGAGGGCGACCGGGAAAGCAAGTTCAGCTGTCGGAGTCCGAGATCAAGCAACTTTGTGTAGTTTCTAAAGAGATTTTCTTACAGCAGCCTAATTTGTTGGAGCTTGAAGCCCCCATTAAGATTTGCGGTAAAAAATGCGAAACTCAACTCTTCTTCGTTTTGCTTTAAGTGTTTGATTGATTTCCTTTTTATTTTTCCACTTGCGATTATATTGTAGCTTAATCTGTTACTAAAAATATTGAAGACCCATTTGTTCAACTGCGTCAAATTACCAGAAACTGTTAAAATTAATCGAAGCAACATTAGGGTTGACCGCGCTTTTTTCTAATTCGTTATCTCTTGGTGTTGGGTCGAATTTAATTGGCTCAATTTGGGTGTACTTTGCTCCTTCTATGAAGCACGATATTGTCTCAGTAGGATTTTTTTTTTCTTCAGTTTCTGACTGCTTTTGGCTTACTCTCCTTATGTTTATTTACTGAATTTGTTTCATGGAGTTGGAATAATTTTTGTTTAAAAAAAAAAAAGAAGAACCTAGGTCTCTCTTATGGTTCTTCGTTATTAATCAATATCTGGTGGAGGATATTTGGTGAGTGGTGTTTGTTTGATTTTCTTGGAGTATTGTTGGGTTTCGTTCCATTGCTTAGTGTGATTTTACTTGTTTTCTCCATTTTGGTTGTCATAATATTGTAATATCCATCTTCCCTAGCTTGGATGGATAGTATTGCACACATAATTGGAGAAATTATCTATAACATTAAATTTCTTGTTTCTGGAGATTGTTTGTCAGCTCCCCTGAACTGCTTTTAGTTCTTGGTCCATTTGTGGCTGGGGACGTCAATTGGAACTTGCAAGTATCTGAGCATTTATTTTACTCAGGGAATCAAGTTGTAAATTTTAGAGAGGCCGGGCTAAGTATAATATGTTTTTTAATATTTTAAAATAAATAATATAATAAATATTTTAAATTATATATGCATATAAAATAAAATATTATACACTATTTTGTTCTCATTATTTTTCTATATTTAAAATTTGATATACTATTATAGAAGTATAAGGTACCTTTGATTTATTGCGCTTTTAAAAAAAAAAATCAGTTCTTGTTGAATAAAAGTTAATTATATCAGCATTTAATATTTAATTGGATTACAATTAATATTATATGAATTTGAAACACGAAGTTTAATTATTTTAGATTCTTTTCTTATTCATTTTGTTATTTGTTCAATTAATTAATAGAAAATCATGTTGTCTTACACTTACATTATATATGAACATAAATGTAGAATATGAGAAGCAAAAATGTAAGAAGTGAGGGACCAAAGTACCATTTCGTCCTATGATATTTTAGCATTTTTTTCACAGTGATCAAGGTAATTAAGCATTTTTCCTAAGGGGCAGGGGTGGCCTGGGGCACCTCAGGCCATAGTGTAGTTCCGTCCCTGCAAGTCAGCTTATAAATACCAAGCAGTTTTGTATAGAGCATGCTCTTTATTACTGTTGATAATCAATAATCAGTACAACAAGGTTGAGAAAAAATGCATATATTTTTATTATTATGTTCTGACTTAGATATGTAGAAGGTGGTTTAATTGCTGATATGGAGTATAATATTCTCAGTGCTTCAACTTTACTCCTAAAAAGTTCACATACTGCTTCATCTCCTCCCCTCCCTCCTCTCTCTCTCTTTCTCTCTTAATTTACAATTATGCTATCTTTCGCATGAGATACAAACAGAGACTTCTCTGGTCTAAAGAGTGCAATTTATGGGTTATTTATCATTTAATCATTGCGCAAATTTGTGCATATTTTTACATCTTAATAGAACATTGTTTCATAATTGTGATATGCAAATTTTGGTTACTGTTACAACTACGTGAACTATTTTTTATAGATGATTTGCTTCATCCATTTTTCCTTCGTTTGAACACTAAATCAGCAAAATACTATTGGTGTTTATAGTAATTGGTAATTGGTATATGACTTTAATAGTTGAGTGAGGTCCATTTTCTGTGTGACTTGTTGGATTTTATTTTTGTATTTATTTTCCCTTTAGGCATGCACTTTGTATGCTTGTCATTTTCAATTAAATTTGGTATTTAGTTTCACATACAGATTTAATTAAGTTGACATATTGTAATTCTCAATATTAGTGCCGATATAACTTCACTTTCAGATTATGACAAGTATGATAACTTATGGAACTGCTGGGGCTCTTTGTTTGATCAAGAATAATTCGTGTTACCTCTAACTCTGACAATTTACTTGTCATGTTGTTCAAGCCAATCGGTTTCTGAAATCATGGTTTAGCTATTAAAACTTATGTTGCATTAAAGTTTTCTTAACATGAATTTTACAGCCTACGAAATAAAAGTAGATTTAGTCTGCTATTTGCTGAGGATAATAACACCACTATATGTGGTTAGCTTGAAAAGAAGATGTGTGAAGATGCTGCCTTCTTAATGTATTTTGCTTTTTGCGTACAGGGGACATACACGGTCAATACTCTGATCTGTTAAGGCTTTTTGAGTATGGTGGATTACCCCCTAAATCAAATTATTTATTCTTGGGGGATTATGTTGATCGAGGCAAACAAAGTTTAGAAACAATTTGTCTTCTTCTTGCATATAAAATAAAATATCCCGAGAATTTTTTCCTCTTGAGGGGTAATCATGAATGTGCTTCAATTAATCGTATATATGGGTTCTACGATGAGTGTAAAAGAAGATTCAATGTTAGGCTATGGAAGACGTTTACAGATTGTTTTAATTGTCTACCGGTAGCAGCCCTGATTGATGAAAAGATCCTCTGCATGCACGGAGGCCTTTCACCTGACCTTCATAGTTTAGATCAAATCAGAAACTTGCAGCGGCCAATTGACGTACCAGACACAGGTTTGCTCTGCGATCTTCTCTGGTCAGATCCAAGTAAAGATGTCCAAGGTTGGGGAGTGAATGACAGAGGAGTTTCATATACATTTGGCGCTGACAAGGTTATTGAGTTTCTACAGAAGCATGATTTGGATCTCATTTGTCGTGCTCACCAGGTTGGTAAACCTGTTTATTTTTCTTTTTAAAGCATTTGCGGCTGGTTCATATCCTCATCACTACTCACAGGTTCATATAGAAAACAACTCTCTTTAGGATTCAAACATCCTTGACTGAGCATAAGAGCTATGCCTGTAATAGGATTTATTATTTTAATTGAAAATAAGAGTGTTTACTCTGTATATATAGATCAATGTTCAGCTAATTTCATCTATCAAGATCCATAATAGTGAACTAGGCAATTATTTCCCTATTCGTTTTCTCCTCTGGGTATATTGGTTACGACTTTCGTTTAGATTTGCTGTCTTTTTATTAATTAATAGTACTTTTTTATAACTGTGTGCAGGTTGTCGAAGAGGGGTACGAATTCTTTGCCAACCGGCAACTTGTAACCATATTTTCTGCACCAAATTATTGTGGGGAGTTTGACAATGCTGGTGCAATGATGAGTGTGGATGAGACCTTAATGTGCTCCTTCCAGATATTAAAGCCTGCTGATAAAAAGTTCAAGGTCAATCTGGGTAGCAGCACAACTACTACTAAACGTGGAAATCCTCAAACAGGAATTAAGGTAGATCATAAATGGGATTGGGAACTTCAAGTAAGGATAATTTGTGTTCGAAAGAATAAATTGAATTTTGAATTACACTGGACATAGACTTGCATATAATTTAACTCAGATGATTGTTTTCGTAATTCTTTCGCTCTTTTTTCATTCTGGCAGATATGCTGCTCTATCCACATAGTTGTTCACTTAAGTTGTTTATCAGCATGTAATAAATATTAGGGAAAAGTGTCCCGGAGGTCACTTTGTTTAGGCCAAATATGTTGTTTAATTCTCTAGCTTAGAAATAGTGTTTTCAAGTCCTTTTGTTTGTGAAAATGTGTCAAGGAAAGACAAAAATAACTTTTTATTCAATTTTTCGTTAAATCTAACGGAATAACATATGTGTCATATACATGTTTATATTTTTCGATAAATATATACATAAAAACTAATATTTAACTATAAAAATTGCTCAAACTTTTAAGATTTTTTTTTTTCAAACTTATAAAAAATTTATCGGTGATTTTGGATATTAGATAATAAAAATTTTGTTTATGTTTGAAAGAAAAAATCTCTTTAAAAAGTTTACTCAAACTTTTTAATTAAATATTAATTTTTTTTATGTATATATCTATCGAAAAATGTAAACATGCATGAGATACATATGTTATTTCATTAAACTTAATAAAAAATTGGATGAAAAATTAACTTTATCTTTCTTTAGCACCTTTTTCACAAACCATAAAACTTAAAACCACATTTTTTAAGCTAGAGAGAACTAAGAAGCACATTTGTCCTAACAAAGTGAATATCTAGGCATATCACCCTATATATTTGTCATTGAGACAAAGGAGACCGTCACAACTGATATCAGTGTCTTTAAAACCAAGGACTTAAAATGCACATGCATGCACGCATTGTCAATTTGGTGTCTTATTCTATTGATATCAATTGGAGCTGCTGAGCTGAAGTTCATAGAACAATTCAAGTCATGAAAGTTGGATTTATTGTTGCGATTTGGTTGGTTGTAGTGCTTTATTTCATTTAGTTACATGTTTCACTCAAAGTTATTGGGTTTCTTTGTTCCTTGCAGTCCTTCCTTGGTGCCAATGTATGAGATTTGGCCTTCCAGAAATGGGGAGATACCGGAGTACGTTTTGATTTTAGAAGCATCGAGATTATGGCCGGAGATGAGCTCTATTATTAGCTTCAAACATATTGAAATTTTAAAATTTGCAAGGAAACATGTATTTATTTAGATTGTAGACATTGAAGCAAAAGGTATCTTTATTGATGATAAAGGATGTAATATGCTTGTCTCTTACTGCTGTAATAGCTGCTATGGATGAATGTATTGACATGTATGTATTGACATATATGCATATCAATATATCATTAAACTCTCAGACGATAAGAAAGAGGATCATAAAACAAAGAAATTTGTATTGGGACTTACTGGGAAACAAAATCAGGAATAAGATTTTCAGTGATTTTGTTTGTTAGTTTTTTTTTCATTGCGCATTTTATCGCCAGGAGATATCCAGAAAAATTGATTGTTAAGCTAAGGCTGATATCTGGTACGCGGTGAAAGGAGTGAGCCCCTAGAAGCATTTCACCTTTCTACATGCCTGACAATTTTTTTTTTATCTGGTACTACATTCCTACCATTTCTTGTTTAGTAACAATATAACTTTCTATAATCGTAGTAGCCCCATTTTTTTTTATTTTTTTATTTTTTGTGAGATGCATAAAATAGATATTAGTATTCGATGTTTAAAAAAAAAATACTATAACAAATTTTATTACGTAAAAGATTATATATATAATTCATGTTCGGTTTTATTTTGATTCAATTATTTTCATATTGCTTTATAGCAAATTTTATTTAACTCATTGTTTTATATAGCAAGTTCAATTTAACTATTTTTATCATAATAGATTATAATTTTTTTTTTTGACACTTATTATATTCAATACTGACAATATGGTCATGTTTGGTTGGTTGTAATGGAATAGAAAATGTAATTGATTTTGCACATTATAATGTTTGGTTGTATTAAACACATGTAATGTAATCAATTATATAAAGAGAAGAAAAAGTCATTACACAATCTAATATGAGGAAAAGTCATTACATTACACCTTTGCCTCTCGCGTCTCCCTCTTCTGTGAGCGTTGCCGTCCATGGGCGTTCAGCTGTCTCCTCTGCCGTCCTTTGCGTTCAGTAGTCCATGCGCCCCTGCCGTCCTCTCGCGTTCTGCCTATTACTAAGGTTACTTTTGATTTTGGTTTTTTTATTAGCAATTTTTTTTGTTGAAATTATGATTTTTTTGCTAAAATTGTTATGATTAAATTTTATTAGTTGTTGCTATGAATTGTTGAAATTGTATATACTGAATTTTTTTTGTTAAATTTAAAATAATTATATAATTTTAAAGAATATATTTTTTCCCTTAATTAAATTTCATTCCATTACAATGATCAAACCAAACACTGTAATACTGATTCTTTTTTTTATTATAGTGGCTAAATTAAATACTGTAATAATAATATTATTTTTTTTACATTATATTTTATTACGATTATAATTACGATTATATTCATCGTGACCTAAGACTGAGTTGAATTACTCAGCCAAAACGAAATGCGATGATCCTTGGGTAAGAGTACAGGAAATGTCAATAATAATGACCCTGGTGTGACTGATATATATGTATATATCATAATAGATTACAAATTTTTTGTGACACTTACTATAATCAATACTGACAATATAAGTCTGAATTGAATTACTGAGCCAAAACGAAATGTGATGATCCTTGGGTAAAAATACAATAAATGTCAATATTAATTATCTTAATAATTACCCTGGTGTGTGTATATATATATATATATACTTTTTAAAAGTCAAATAAATTTAATAAATTATATTAATTATTAAATTAATTTATTTAAAGAGACAAAAGTTAAGACATTTAAAAACTAAAATTTATAAAAAATTACTAAAATTAAGCAAAATTTTGAGTAAAAATAAATTAATATATATACCGTTAAATTTATATATTTTAATAAGTGAGATAATTTATTAAAAAAAAATTGTCAAAAGAAATAGTCAAAATATATATAAATATACATACATATATATATATATATATGGGTAGTAATTTAACCACATACACATGACACTATTTAATTGTTTCACGTCAACAGTTGAAAAGTTAAATTATAAGATCAACGCACGGTCAAATGCTTCTTTAATTAAATGATAGGTAGCTACAAAATTATACGCAATTTTTTACACTATTATATTTCAACTGTTGAGATTTATAATGATAAGAGAAAAAAAAAATTATTACGCTAAATCTCAACGTATTAAGTAATAAATTATTCTTCAATTTCATAATATATATATATATATATATATATATATATATATAAAGAGGAAGTGTGTTATAAATTTTTCTAAAAATAAAAAATATGTTTATTAGCGGTTGCCAAGCTTCCTATACAACTAGTATTTAAAAATAATATCAAAGTTAATTTTTAAGTCAATTATAAAAATAAAATAATTTTAAATTATTGTTAAATATGATAATTATTAAATAATTTAAATTTTTATTGAATATAATACTTATTATTTAATATGATAATAAATTTTAAAAATATAATTAATGTTAATACTATCAAGTGTTATAAATCTATTAATTTTATAAATTTTTTTAAAAAAATTAGTGGATGTTTCAAAGAAATTTATGGGATGTCTCAATAATTTTTCTAATTAATTCGTAACTGGGCTCAATTTCTAACGCATCTGTATTATTTTTCTGAACAAAAGGGCATTAAAGGAAATCGGAATAGATTTTAGACCTATTTATATTGACTAGAAAAGGAGCGAAGTTTTCCCGCCATTTGTCTGCAAATCTAGCTGAAGCTTGGGAAACCCTAGAGACAAAGCAAAGAAATAGAGAGAAAGCCATGGAAGAAGAAATCAAAGCAGAATTCAACAATAGCCAGTTTTCTCTCGAAGACGAAGATGAAACTCTCAAGAAATGTGAGTTCCCTTCCAACTTCGCTTTTTTTTAATGTGCAAAGCAATTGTTATTGACGGGGCGAACTATATTTGTATTATCTCAGGTCTTGCATTCTGTATAAATTACAAACTCAAGCCCTCAGATCTTGTGTCTAGTTGGGAGGTCTATTATCTGAACAGGTGTGTTAACCTTCAAATCCTTAATTTATTGTATTTTTTGAGATTTTTTTTTTGGTTTCGGTTGAACTTTAGAATTTAAGAAAGTGACCAGGAAATGTATGAATTTCTAATGGTTTTGGAATCTCTCATGGTTTGGTTTTTCCACAGGCAACTAGATGGATCGACTGTACAAAATATTGAAATGGATGGGTTCTTGCATTACCTTCAAAATGAGAAGAAAGAAGCGATTGTTAAAGAAGAAACTGGGTTGCATATGTATTCGAGTAAAGATGTGGACATGTTAGTGCAATTTGCTTAGTTTAATTAGTTTGTAGTGTTATAACTATTGTTAATTCCCTGATAAGAGTGGTCCCCGCAAGTACATGTTTTTGGAGTGTTCTTTTTCAACTACAGGCATACCCGCACCATAACTAGTCTTTTGTTGGTACAGGATTTAAAGTTTGAAAATCAAAGCCACTTTGTAGTTGCTTGTTCATTAGGTTCTGTCCATGAAACTTCTTAGTGATTTAGTGGGATTTGACTTCATATAATTCATACAGGTTTGAGAAGGAGACTACACCATGAATGTTAAGGAGATTCATACATAGATTATTTACATATGTAACCCAAAACTTGATGCATAAAGAAAATTATCTATTATGAATAGGCCCTTTTCTTCGTGATATTTTTGTTCTGTATCTCTTTCTGATTTAGTAGTTCATATGACATTGCCTATTGTTGGAATATATGCCTCTCTTTAACTTGAAGTGGGAAGAAATAATTCATGATCATAAATGTTAGGTTCAATTCCATTGGTTCAATTCTTCATGCTATGATAGCTTTGCTGAGCTCCAACTATTCTATCAATGATTAGTTGTAGCCTTTGCAGATTTTAGAGGGAATGGTGTTTAATGCTTATAATGTGAATCATTGATGGGTAACTTGTGTAGGATTCTGGACAACGTGGATGGAGATGCAAAGGATGTTGTACCTGGCACCCCATCAAACGAACATCAGAACCAATATCTAGAGCCATTTGATTCAACCCCTCAAACAAATGGAAAAATGATCTCTTCTGGAAGACCATCGAAACTTGTTACCCCTTTTGGACAACGAAGTCAGAAGTTTGAGGTGAAATTTAGCATGAATGACATGCCTGATAAGCAGTTAGTAAGAATAGAACATGGAAATGAGAACGATGAGGATGATTTTATCAGAAAGGTTCAACCTGGCAGAAGATGCTCATTGGAAATTCATGGATCAAAACCCGAAATAGGTTGTAGATTCATGTTTGATACAATCGAGGATAGGGTATGTCATACATGATACTATATTTTAATTATCATTTTACCTCTTAAGATGTATTGTACTGACATAAGTTTTGGTCACTTAGTTCAATGCACTTGAAAACCGAATTAAAAAGCATACAGCTGCACTCGTTTTGTCTGGACAGTATGAAGAACCAGTAGACCCTACGATTTCTTCTCAGGTATATATACTATTGATTCCCTCCTCTACTTTGTTTCTCTAGATTAGGAATTGGAAACACAAAGTATTATATTTTTATCTCTTAAAGTTCTAATCATCAATGTGAGGCTTGTGGTTTTACAGATGGAAACTCAGTTGTTAGTATTTTCTTGTCTGCATCTTGTTCATTAAAGAGTTTGCATCTTATGCTTAGATGCTTGTCTGCATCATGTACCATCAAGAGTTTTCATCTTATGCTTAGATGCATGTCTGCATCATGTTTCATCAAAAGTTGGCATCTTATGCTTAGGCGTATGAGCGTCTAAAGAAATCTGTTTTTTCAGAAAAAGGTATTTACTGTTGGCATGATATGTTGTGATGGAGAAGGCCATCTAAACGAAAAGTCTACAGTGTTGCAAAGCAGGTAAAACACCTCTTCGTTCTTTTTATTATTATTATTATTATTATTATACTATTTACGTAGATCAAATGGATCAACCTACCCTATATTTTCATTTTATTATTAAGCTTTGAAGAGCATTCATGGGCTCATGATAGAATATTACTTTGTTTCTGGCAGCATTGAGCATTCTGGAGGGCAACATGTACGCCTAGAACTACAAAATTTGAGCAAATTTTCAATTTTTCCAGGCCAGGTAAGTAATGTGAAGTATGATAGGGAGAACTAAGGATATAATTGCTGAAACTATATATCTGGTTTGGAGGATAACTTGGTTGGAATTGGAATGCATTTAAGCAGATGGTAGGTATTGAAGGGCATAATCCTAGTGGTCATTGCTTGATTGCTTCAAAAATTGTGGACTCTATCCCTTTATCTGCTGCTGCTGATGTGAATTTGCAGCCCACAAAGAAGCAAGCTTTGGATCAGGAGACACAGCCATCTGATCAGTCCTGTACACAGGAAGAGCTATCCATGGTACATTTATTTTGTTTATATCACCCGATTTACTATATTCTAGCAAAATAACTATCTTCCAGGTGAAAATCAGAAACCCTTCTTCAGTCTTTCATGCACATTTATGCAGTCAACTTACATGTATTTTGTTTTAAATAGATCATAGCATCAGGCCCTTTTACCACAACAGACAATTTATTTTTTGAGCCACTTGTTGAGCTGCTATCATATGCAAGTAAAAGGCTTCCTCAGTTGCTTTTATTGGTAACTTACCTACTGTATAATATGAATCTCTTTGTTGATTAGTTTTATGCATAGAATGACAGCAGAAGTTTGTGCAATATTTTGACAGATGGGGCCATTTGTTGATTCTGAACACCCAGAAATTAAGAAAGGAACGGTTGACAGAACCTTTGATGAAGTGTTCCATTTTGAAATTCTTAGAAGGGTATGCATTTAAGTGGCACACTTTCTGAATTGAAAGCTCTCTTCATTTATTGTTACAAATATTATTATTATTATTTCGAGTTTATCCTTATTTATCTTTAACTTTTTCCAGCTTCAAGATTATGTAGAATGTGCTGGTTCTCATGCACGTGTGATTCTTGTACCATCCATACGGGATGCTAACCATGACCTGGTCTTCCCTCAGGTAATGATACTAACATGTACAGTGTCCATATTATTTGAAGTGTTTCTGTATCTTATATGTAACAGTACTATTTTCGTTTTGCAGCCTGCTTTTGATATTCAGCCACCTGATCTAAGACATCAGGTACTTGGTCTTTTAGATGTCAGTTCATCTAAGCGACTCGTCACTTAAGGATAATTTGGATTGCAGACAGGCATTTTGATAATTTTTCATATTTTTGTTAGGTAACCAGTCTCAGGAATCCGGGACTTTTCAAGGCTAATCTGGTAAAAACCATAAAGTTATTGTCTTAAAGTTCTATGTGGAACCTTTAGGTCTCATGCAAAAATTGTTTGTGTATGATTAGATCAAAAGTTTTGCTCATTGAAAATCCTTTTTTTTCAGGTTAAGATAGGTTGCTGCTCTGTTGATATTATCAAACATCTGAGTCGAGAGGAGATTTCAAGAAATCCAAATGATGGAACACCCAAAGATCGCATTGCTAGAATTGCTAGTCACATACTTGGCCAGCGCAGGTAACTTCTTGTATGTTTTTGAGTTTGTGCACTTAGTTTCAATAGTATTTCAGAAATAATTTATTTTCTTTTTTTAATTTTTTAAAGCAGCTTTTATCCTTTATATCCACCATCAGAAGATGTTCCCTTGGATTTTTCAATTGCACCAGAAGCTCTAGACATCTCAATTGTTCCTGACATACTCATTCTACCTTCAGACGTGAAGCACTTTGTAAAGGTAAATGCATACTTTCACTTCCAAGCAAGTTCTAGTGGAAATAAAATACATCTTGGATGCCAGCTCTTGTTCTTGGAATGTCTCTTTTAACCACTTTTCAGTGATAAATCTCGGTCAATGAAATTCTAAATGTCATATGAGAACAATAACAACATTTTTTCAACTTCTTGTAGTTACTGTCTCTTGGTGGAAATGGTGAAGGCGAGGAGCAAGTTAACTGCATTTGTGTCAATCCAGGAAGACTGACCAAGGGAGAAGGAGGAGGTACTTTTGTTGAGCTTAACTATAATGGTAATCCCGATAAAACAATTGCTTCGATCATAGGCATATAATGCTAGAATGGAAACTGCTAGGCATCTCATACTCACATTACAGAGATTAAAATAAATGAGCAGTCCCCAGATAGGAATGCTTAGGGTATATGTATTGACCTCCCTAAGTTAAATGGCTCTATCAACTGCAATCAACCATTGGCACATTCAATTGTGCCAGACGACTGCAGGATGCCTAGTTGTGTTTTCAGTTTTACAAATTTAGTACCCATGCAATCACTTGTATCTTCTTGAAATAATTTATTGTTTCATGTTAATTTTGAATTCTCTTGTATATACAATTAGTTCATGTTATAGTTAAATCATACATTAGTGATTACAACAATATGATGTGATTTGATTTTTCATATTTTTAAAGATGTAGCACACTTGAATAGTGTACAATTGATCTGAATTTTTAAATAAACACGAAACCTAATACTGAGCATCATATTGTTATTTTTTTAAAAATGAAGTGGCATACTTGATGAATCCTTATTTAGTTCGAGATACCTTGGTGGGAATAATTTAAAGTGGTGGTAATGTCTCACACAACATGAAGCGGATAATTTTTTTTTTTTTAGTGAGAATTGATTGATGATATTTTGATGTCCTTAGGTGGCGTTTGGTTCGCTGAATGTAATCGTAATCGTAATGGAATGTAATGTAAAGGAATCAGTATTACTATTACAGTGTTTGGTTTAGCCACTGTAATCAAAAAAGGAATCAGTATTACAGTGTTTGGTTTGACAACTGTAATGTAATGGAATAGAAAAAAAAATTATATAATTATTTTAAAAATATAATTTCCAAAAATAAAATTTCAAAAATAATACAATTTCATAACAACAATTAATAAAAAAATACAATTAAAAAAAATTACATTTAAAAAAAAAATTACATTCAGGAAAAATATAATTTTATAACAATAATTAATAAAAAATACAATTTTAAAAAAAGAAATACAATTTAATTTAAAAAATATAATTAAAAAAAAAAAAGCCAAAATTGCACGGAGGCTGCGTCGCGATGGGCTGGGCGTCGCGATGGCTGTCCGACGGAGGCTGGACGTCGCGAGCTGGAGGGGGGCTGGACGGCGACGCGATAGGCTGGAGGCGACGCGAGGGCTGGGCGTCGCGATGACTGGGCGTTGCGATGGCTGGCCGGTGACGATGGCTCGATGGCGGAGGACGCACGGGATGGGCTGGGACCCTGGCCGGCGACGCACAAGGAGGACGCGAGGGCTGGGACGCACGGGGATGGCTGATTCGGCTGGCACTGTTCACACGGCACTGTTCATTACGAGAATGAGTTGTAATCCCCTTTCATTGTGCTGATACATGTAATCCCCATTACTTTTCTATATGTAATCAATTACATTACATTACATGTGTTTGTACCAACCAAACACTGTAATGAATTGAATTGATTGCATTACATGTTTGATTACACCCAACCAAACATGCACTTAAAGTTTTTGCTATTTTTTACCATTATAAATTATAATAGGCAATACAAAACAAATTAAGTAATTTTTTTCTCATGAGTTAACTTACATATGAATATGACACCAATTAGTATTGAAATAAGATGTATAATTTGACTTGAATACGAAAAATACTACACAATTGTTACACCTATTTATGTTTATACTCCAGGTCAAATATTGGAAGTTCTACTCTGGTGCCATTTTCCATTTCGAATTTTTAATAATTTTTTTAGTAAATACTTTTAGAATTATTATTCCTTTTGAGTGCCCATTTAGTCGTCTTAGACCAATATTTTAAAATTGTTAACCAATTTAGTCCTAACTTATTAAAGTAGTAATCAATATTAGTCCAAACTCCCAAAATAATATAATATAGTCTTTTAAGTTGTTACAAATTTTCAATTTGACCACTAATTATGTAACTTAAGCTATTAAATTATGAAAAATATATTTTTATTATAATTTATTGCATATATTTTTTTTAATCGTAATTAACAAATAATTTTACTATTATTGTAATTCTTCAATCTAACACTTGAGAATTAAGTATTGATATGAAAAATGAAAGAGACAAAGACACCATAAAAAAATATATTCATGAGAAGACAATAGAATTAAGTATTCAGGCTCTCACCATCTTTTGACAACTACACAAATGACAAACAAATTATATTCATGAGAAGACAATATGAAAAACAGGAAGTAACATGCTTGTGATTCTTAGCCACAAGTTTCGTTTGACATTTTGTTCGGATAAAAGGATGACATATCATGAAATTGAACCGCTTGTCTGATGATTTAGTTTTCAATTTAGGGGGAAAAAATACAATTAGTAGTCATTTACTGATTGGTTTCCTCTATTCTGTGTGAGCATTAGTTTCTTTTTTTTTTTTTCATCCCTTTAAATCTCCCGGTATATATACCATTAATATAAAATATATACATGAACAAAAGTTACTAAAGTATAAAACAAATTTACTTGAAAAGTAATAAAAAAATTGTCTATTTATTTATCATTTATTGATATTATATATACTAAAATAAATAATTATGATAGTTATTTTGATTAAATTTTAGTTGTTATTAAATTTATTTATTTTTAAATGGTACCATTTAGTTCAATTAATTGTTAAAAGGTTTTCTCTGTATATAAGAAAACAGCAACAGGGGCGTGAGAAAGGAAGAGTGAGGGAGGAAAAGTGAGAGAGAAAGAGTGAAAGAAGTCTTTTATGTCTTTTCTAGAAAATGGCAATAGAAAAGATAGAAAGTTAAGTTTGATGTGTTTGAAATGAAATATATAAAATTAACAAAATATTTTTTTAATAAACCCAAAAATCTATTAAAATTATAAAAATATTAAAATATTGATATTTAAGTAATATTTGTCATTTTAAGAACTATTTTAATAAATGACTAAATAATATATTTTATAAATAAAAAGATTAATTAATTTCAAAAACATAAATAAAATGATTAAAATAATATCGCATAGAAATAATTCATATGACTTAGAGCCTTTATTAAAGAATATAATAAAAAGTTATTCCTTGTGCTCCCATTAAAAACCAAATCCAATCTTAACCTTAATAATAAGATTGATTAAATTATTAATAGATTCACTAAAAACCGAGCTTATTAGCACAACGAATAACTTTTTATTAGTGTTATATAGAGTTTAATATTATTTTAATATCATCTTAAACTATGTTCAAATCACACAACGATAAGCCCATATAAAAACAAAATTTTGAATCACATATAAGTATACAAATTTAAAAACAAAATTGAAAAGGTTACGTATCGTTTGAATTTTTATTAATTCTTCTCATTTTAATATTCAACTAACTCATACTTAATCACTTAAAAAAAATTCAAAACCAAACTAATAATATATTAAAATCAATAAAATTCAGTAAAGTTAGTTCAAATGTTTGGTTTCAACTAATACAAATGATTGCCCATCACAGGGTGGTCCAGTGGTCGGACTCCTGTGGCTAAGCACCTGGTCCTGTCCTTACAAGGCAGGGCGCAAGTTCGAAGCTTGGGGGGCGCACTATAAGTTCGGCCTCCGGGTTTGTGTGGGTGTGGCCTTTGTGCACTACCACCGATCGAACTTGATGCTCTGCTGAGTCGGACTGCAGTCCGCCAGGTGCCGCTAGCCAGCTCTGTGCTTGTGGCGTACACTACCAATTCCGATGATCCTGGTGTGTGGAGGTGTGTGGTCTTTGTAGCCCTATCCCCCCTATCCCGGTGAGGTTTTTTTGAGATAAAAAAAAAAAAAAAAAACTAATACAAATGATTGAGCATACAATAATATATTAATATCGAATGTATTTATTGTACGGATTTTAACATAAACTAATTTAAATAAATTTTTAGTATAAATAATGGACTAAATTATTTTAATAATAAAAAATATATAACTTAAAGATAAATAATATTATTTTTAAAATTTTAAAATATTATTTTTTAATAATTTTTATTTACTTTTATATTTCATAAATAACTATAACTCACACAATTTTAATTAATAATCAAATTTTAAAAATTTTATATACTCAAATAAAATATTTATTATTGAGTCATTGAATTACCGATCAGGCAGTAGCTTAATGATTTAAGCATCAAGGTTAAGGTTTTAGCGCATGTTAGAATTTTCAATATATTGGGGTTGTTCTTGAAAGATAATTGGACATAGGTGCTTACCGCGTTCTATCGTTAGGCTCCAGTTCTTCAGCGTCTTTTAACCTGCATTTGATTGATATCAAAATAAAAATAATAGTGATATTTAATAATATGATAATGTATGATAATAATTTTATCTTTTTTAAATTAAAGAGAGCCTATTTTTAATAATAAAAAAAAATTATTGAGCCATTGACTTGTTCACGAATTATGGCGAGGTTTTTTCTTAATTATTTACAAAGCAAGGAAGACTTTTTAGTAAACCACTGAACGTAATTTACCCGGCAAAGGCGTAAAAATTACTTGAGTGCTCCACATTTCGAAGCACGAATTGAGTTGTCAAAGATTTGGGACCACGTTTGACTACAAATTTTTAACGTAACGTCTGAAAAAAAACAAAAAGTCACGTAAAAAAAGTTAAAGAATAAAAAATAATGATAGCTTATCATAAGGTATACCAAGTACCTGATAGTAATACAAGTATGCAGAAGAAATTGATCCGGCTTACGACGTATCATATCATCTTTAATTTTCCTCGTTTTTAAAAAATATTCATTTTTTTTTTCTTTTACAAATCTTCACCGAAATTTGCGCCTGACAACACGTAAACTTTGAATAAATAAAATAAATAAATAATTATTTAAAATAATATCCTTTAAAATTTATAATAATAAAATTATTATTTTTATTATTATAAATTTTTAATTTTTAAATTTTTTTATATATAATTAATATAACACCATATAATTAATCCGTTAAAAAAATTAGAATCTTACGGTTATTATTTTATTTTATATTTAATTAATAAAAAATATATTATAAAATATATAACAACTTAAAATATATAATATTATAATTCATGCGAGTAGACCATTGGGTCGACAGTCGACAGGACCGAGAATTTTACTTTTTACTAAATTCCAAGGACTTTAGTTGAGCGCCCGACACGCAATACTTAACGCGTGGTTACACTATTTGCTTAGATTTATGATTGCGTCCTCAACCACTCTCTCCAAATAAATATACAATCCTATATTTTATTACTATACATATTTATTTATATATTATTTATTATTTTAAATAATTTTATTTTAATTATAAAAATATTATTATTATTATTATTTTATTTATTTAATAATTATTATTATTTTATTATAAAAATAAAATCGTAAAAATTTTATTTATGATTTAATTTTTTTATAAGAAATTCTACATAACAATTTTTTTCTTAAATTTATAATTATCACTATTATTTATTTATTTTATTTAAAAATTTGAGAGCCAATAAAATAGTTAAGCCTTACATATATTGGTTGGAAAAAAAATGTTATTTATCACTACTTGAAAAAAAAAAAAACATGACTTTTATTAAAATTTAGGTAAATATTGATCGAATATTTATCATTAGAATATGTAACATATTTATTGTTTATTATATGTTTTAATCAATCATAATTTTATATACAAATAGTGATGCATATTACTACTTATATGAGTAGTATTATCTAAAATTTCTCTATATTGATATGCAAATAGATAAATTTGCCAATGGCTTAATGATATGTAGGTTTCATTTGAAATGTTTTTATTTTTAGTTGAAAATGATTTTGAATGATTTGAAGCATATTTAAAGGAGTTTGATAATTTTGAAAGGTGGTTTTAAAAATTTGAAAAATATTTGTTTTTTAAAAAAATTAAGTAATATTTATTTTTGAGATGAGTAATTTAAATAAATTTTTTTTATACTAAATTAATTATTAAAATGATATTTTAAATATTTTTAATAATTTTATATCAAACACTTCAATGTTTATCCTTAAATTATTTTTAATCAAATCATTTTTTTTAAGATTATTTTTAAAAGAAGCATATTTAAACAACCATTAGTATACTTGAGCATGTAAACTATTTTAAATTTGAATATTAATTATAAATGTGTAAGTTAGTAATGATTTGAAAAAAAACACTAGAAATTTGTTCTTATAATATTGTACACTAAGCCCATGAATTATAAGGCAAGTGTAATTTTTTTAAAGAAAGAATTACTAATTATTTTGTTAAAACTAACTAATACACAAAAAATATTTTTAGTGTAATTGTAGTATATTTTAGGGAAAACACCAAAATTAGCATCATTTAAATTTGTAATAACAAAATTAGTACTCATTATGTTCAAACTTATATTTTTACAATTACAAAAAATGATTAATATGTCATTTTTCTTTGAACACCCATTTAATTAGAATTGAACGATGATAATTTAGATCCGTTCATTATTGAACGTTTAATATTATTAAAGATGCTAGTTTTGTTACTATAAATTTTAGAAGTGTTATATTCTGGTGAGAGATATAAAATAAATTTTAGGATTGAAAAAAGTGAAAATTAGTGTTAGGATTTTAACAGTTATCACCAGTATACAAGTTATTTTCAGTTGAACTATGCTCATGTCGGTAGAAGAAGTACATAATGAATCATAAATGTTTTGGTAGGAGATCGTGACCTATCCACATGGTGCTGTCTCTTTTTTTTTTTTTTTTCTTTGTCGTTTGTCTTCCTTTACAAAGGACATATGTTACCCAACAATAATGAAACAAACCCCTTGCATATTTGAAAGGCTTCTACAATATATTCTACTTTGTTCTCATGCAATTAGTACTTAGCTTTTATCCCTTTCGAGTTTTGATTCCTTCTTCATTTCGTTTAGATTTATTCTCAAAGTCTGAAAATCATTATCAGTGGTAGAGCCTTGAGGAATGAATGTTCGAAATGAAACAAATCACACTTTACATCCAATTTGAAAATTTACTTTCTTCTTTTAATTTTTCTGGATGATTAATTTCAACGACGTAATTTTCAAATTAATTATGAAAATAAAATAATACTTAAGCTTCTTATTGGATGTGGTAATCATTATATGAATAGAATCTCTGTTTGATGTGATTATTATTTTATTATCATGTTTAGAGTTCTTAATTAATATGATAATAAACCTTAAAAAAAAGTAATTAATGTCAATTTTTATAAATATATAGATAATTTTGTTAAAAAAATATTAAACATAATTTGAACTTTTATAGATATTATTGATAGATAGATGTATGAACATTAAATTTTCAAATTTCATGTAAACTTAGGAAAAACTTACAATAAAAAAAAAAAATATGCATTCGTAAACAGTGCACCAAAAAATTATAAAATATGAATCACTTTAATTATATTAGAAATATTGGTATAATTTGAGTTTATTTTTTTAAGTTTACACAAATATTTAAGGTTTTTGTTTGGAATTTAAAACATAGAAAATAAATTAAATTATGTAAATATATATATTTCTTGGAACAATTGATTGACTTCATCACCAGTTAATCGAGAATAAACTATCTATGAAATTTTGTTGCAGGTCGCACACGTTGCTGTATATATGACTATTTTTATTGAAATATCTCATGAAATAACACACGGTATATCTGGAAACAATTGATTGACTTCATCACCAGTTAATCAAGAATAAACTACCAATGATATTTTGTTGCAGGTCGCATACGTTGCTGTATATATGACTATATATATTAGAATATCTCATAAAATAACTAGACTACGTAATAAATAAATAAATTCAACTCTTAAATAAGAGATAATTAAATAACTAGAATACGTAATAATGAGTACTAAATTAATAAATAAATTTAACTCTTAAATAAGAGATAATTAAAAAATAATAATTTTTAATATTAAGATAAATTTATTTACTCAAGTAAGCAACTAATAACAAATATATATACACATTTTACACACTCACAAACAAGTA
The DNA here is from genome assembly GCA_029378325.1 of Elaeagnus macrophylla. Classification (NCBI taxonomy): domain Eukaryota; kingdom Viridiplantae; phylum Streptophyta; class Magnoliopsida; order Rosales; family Elaeagnaceae; genus Elaeagnus; species Elaeagnus macrophylla. The sequence continues at coordinate 20,322,805 of CM055647.1, read as the reverse complement.
AAAAAGGACGGAACATATTTGTTATAAATAATACACACAATTTTTATATTATCTTCGTTTCATTTATTCATTATAACATAATTGAAATTTAGGTCACTTTTTTCATTATACATTGAATAATCATAGGCCACCATATTCTATGATGGATCGAGATTTTAATGTGTTTTTCTGTTAGCATATCCACAACCAAAAAAAAAAAATACACTCAATTTTATTGTTGACAAAAAATACATCAATAGTATATATATGTCACCGAATTTTAATTTTAAAAAAAATATTTTATTCTATTACCAATAGAACAAGAGCAACGCTATTTGGAACTAGTTATTCTTCTACAACAAAAGACTTGCTTTTTCTTAACTTACTATTATGTTTTTGTCGTTTTCTTAACTTACTATTATGTTTTTGTCGTAATTTTTGTCGTAATGCTAAATAACATGATTTTATAATTAAGACCTTAGAGTCATGTTTAATATCATTACTCGATTTAAATTATGAAATTATGAGAGAAAAAAATTTAAATTAAATAACCAAAACTAAGAATTATAAAACACGTTAGACAAAATTGATGTAAATATAATTTTTCTTAGAATAAACGTATTTCCTCCGTTATTTGGAAAAGGTCAAATAATATTGGATGGACTCACCTTCAACTATTCTTGCGACTTCTTAGGTTAACAAAAAATAAGAGGTGTTATTTATTGGATTATGCTCTCATTAATTTTATTGATTGTTTTTTATTAAATGTTAGGTAATTGTGTATATATAAAAAAAAAAAAAAGTTACACTAATCTTATATTTCAAACTTAGAATATTACATCATCACTTACGTCAAAAGTAATGAAATAATTTCCCAAAAAACAAATTGGTTTACTTAACTTGGGGGTTGAGAAACCTTTGACACAAATTGTCATTGCTTAATCTGCAATTCAAGGAAAACCATCCTGGAAGGTATAAGAAATGGTATATATCATATATGCTATATACTCCTTCCATCTAGAATTAAAGTAAGCATAATTTTGCAACTTCAAACATGAGAAGAATATACACATGACCATTAGAAGTTTAGAACATAGGCAGGCATTTATCAATGAATATTCTTTCTACTTTCCCCAAAGCAAGGTTGTCAGGATGCAAAACTTGAGATACCAAAACTCAGCATATGTTATTTCCAACATTTACTTAACATATACAAAACATGCCATAATCTCACCCCTTACAAAAGAGGTGATAAGAGTTACATCATAGCAGAAATATAGTATAGTTATTCTGAATGCCCTTCATATTTGGGCTTGTAGTACTCAAAACTCTGGCTCTGCTCTAGTGGGTTTCTAAAACCATCCAAAGATGGCTCTTCTTGTGCTTTGAGATAGGGATACAAGGTCTCTAAGCAGAAGTTGAAGGGCAGGGCCTATTTACATTAAGAATCACAAAGTCTAAAACCTGCTTTTTTCTGATTAGAAGTAGTGTTGTGCAGATCAATCTGCTGAACTTGTCTCTCCTTCACTTAAGATCCATGGGTGTCCTGCAATTTACATAGGAACAAAATAGAGATGTTAATACATGAATTAAAACCCAAAATCAATGAAAACAAGTTCAAATTATGTTTCCTTGATAAATAAATAAAAGGATTTGAAAATAAAATCTGGGACTAGCTTTTCAACATTTGAACTCCAACATACTCAAATATACATACAAGCATGATAGGGAAAACATTGGACTCCAATTTGACATCATTCCTCTTAGGAAAAGTAATCTATGCATCATAAATACTTCATCTACTGCATTTTCGAAAATGTTCAGCAGGAACTAAATAAAGATTGTAACTTTGAGACTTTCTACAAGGATTTAAAGCCAAAAAGCAGCCACATCACAGAGACGAACACCCAATTGAGATGGAAAGAGTTACAGAACCAAGAAAATCACACAAATTCAATTTTGAGTAATTTCACAAACACCCAAAAACGTAAGAGACCAAATCCTATTATGAACGGAGCATTAAAAGAAAAGTTAAAAACTTACTCAGTGCCTGCTCTGCAGAGAGTCTCCTGGAAACATCCTTAGAGATCATCTTCCTCAATAAATCCTTAGCAGCAGGTGAAACAGACCTAAAAACCCTAGTAGGAAACCTTAAATTCCCTCTCAAAACAGCCTCAAAGATCTCAGTAGCTGATTCACCAAAAAACGGCGGAATACCAGACAACATTATATACAAAATCACACCAGCGCTCCAAACATCAACCTTCTCATTATACTCTTTACCCAACAAAACCTCAGGAGGCACATAATAGGGTGTACCCACAATTCCTTCAACAAACCCATCTTCATTCAACCACTCAGCAGACCCAAAATCAGCAAGCTTAAGATTGTTCCTCGAATCAAACAAAATATTCTCAGGTTTAAGGTCCCTATGAACCACACCAAGCCTGTGACAATGCGCAATTGCTTCTAAAAGTTGCTTCATAAGAGCAGCTGCTTGAGGTTCAGAAAGAGTAGTGTTGATGATTTTGTCATAGAGAGTAATGGGTTGACAGAGTTCAAGAACGATGGCTAGAGATTCATCAGTTTCAAAAACGTTGAAGATCGTTACAACATTTGGGTGAGTAGCTAAAAGGGTCATGATCTTGGGCTCTTTCTCGAGACATGATCGATCCGTGTCATCTGTAAGAAGGCTTTTGTCGATGATCTTGCAGGCGACGAATTGGTTTGAAACAGAGCAAAAGGCTTTGAAGATTGTGCCGAAACGACCACGCCCAATTTCTTCAAACAGCTGGTAGGCGCTTTTGAGTGCTTCACACATCTGAAACTTCTTCTTCTTCTTTGTTTATTTGTTTGTTTCTTTACAGTTACAACTTGCGTTCGGTTGGTTATGTTGGGTTAAATAGAGCGAAAGGAAGAATTTGTTGGGGGAATATTCGTTAATAGTTTTGGTAGGACCGTGGTGGTTTATGAGTCACTTATGAGGTTTGAGTCTTGTGACTGAGTCCCGTAGAAATGAAACACCTCTTCAGGAGATTCCAACGGTTACGATTTTCTTTTCTTTTGTTATCCTACGGCTTTGATTGCTTAATCACACCGTTTTAAGTACGATGCGCGACTGATTCTGTTAGCACAAGTGAAAAAATAAAAAATATATATTATTGTTATTTGTGTATTTTTTTTAAATAGATTTATTATTTATTAATCGTTATTATGTGTGTATTCGCAATGTACTTGGTCTACATAAATAGTCTGTATTGAGTGCTTGAAGAAGATTAAAATAGCATAATTAACATTATCGCATTATATTTAGTTCTATATTGTTTATATAGGATCATATTTTTAAGTGTTATTTTTATTTAAATTTATTTAAATATATATTTTAATTTTAAATTTAATTTAAGAAAAAAATATTCTAGAAATTTTTTAATTATTTAAAAAAAAGCAATTTAGTCCTCTACCTATTTTTAATAATACTTAAATTTTTTTTTTTAATGAAAAATAATAGTACAAGTCCTTCTTTTATAAAAAAAATATAGCATAAGTCCTCTTTTTTTTTAAAAAATTAAAAATACTCATAATAAAAATATATATATAAATTTCATCTATTAATTATAAAAATTTATTTGTGCATATTAGAAAATTTATATAAATACAAGTTTAAAAATGAAAATTTATTTAAAAAATTTATCTGCTTAAATATTGTAAATTATTAAAATCAAAATGTTGTATGAAATTTTGGTATCAGAGACAATAAATAAATTAACTAAATTTTAAAATTAAATTCATCTAACATAATACAACAAGAGAAATAAATTATCTAAAATATTATAACGAAGAATTAATAAAATTAACATAGTAAGAAAAAAATTAATATGAAACAGATAAAATAAATCCAACAATTAAAAGAAATTATAATTGAACTAATAAAATTTTATAAATAATAAGCTATTTTTGTAAAATTTTATTAATACCTAACAAAGATTTGTAAAATTTTGTATAGTAAAAAATGATTAATGTTATCACTTTTATAAAAAAAAAAAGAATTAAAGTAATATAAAATATAAATAAGAAACTAAAATACCTTTTCTTATTAAAAAAGAAAAGAAAAGAAGAAAAAGAAGGATCATTAGAGTCTCATACCCTTAATTTAATATATTAGAAATAAAAAAAAAAAATAGTGCAATTTGTGCACTAAAATAATACAAAAATTGTAGAATTTGCGATGTTTTCCTTTCCTTCTCTTTTAATTCCATATTCTATCGGTTCTTTTTTTCCTAAAACTTTCTTTCTTGTGAGTTAGGATTTTCTTTTTCGATAATTTTTAGTAAAAACGTTTACTTACTTTTTACAAACAAAAATGACCATTTAAGCCTCAAGTCAATTTTAGAGACAAAAGTGTAATTTCATGCATGCGCCTCAAGTCAATTTTAGAGACAAAAGTGTAATTTCATGCATGCATATCAAATCAAATGAATAAAGAATACTAATTATTTTATTCAAAATTTTCATTAATCACAAGTCATGTAATTATCTATATTTTATTTATTAAAAAAATAAATAATTTTTTTTTTAGATAAGGTTAGATAAATGTTTTGATTCATAATAATTACACCAGGTAAATACTTCTTATAAGATAAAAGAAATTTTTAATAATTACAAGATTAATATAAATAACCAAAAATTATATAAATTTATTTTAATAATTATAAGATTAATATATTAATTGAATAAAATTATAGAATTAAATGACCAAAATTTTTTATTAAAATTGTCATAATCAAATAGCCTCTGTAGCTGTTAAAAAAGAAGAAGAAGAGGCTCTGATATGATTATATATTTTATCATCCTCCATAGCTCTCTTAACTAGTACACCACCAATTAAAAAAACAAGTACATAGATTCATATTCTCTATGTGCTAAACCATTTGAGTCACTATACGGAGAATGTATAACTAACAATTTCTTAATTCACTTAATATATTCGATTTTAATATAATATTTTATAATTCAATTAAAAATAACTTAATTTGAATTTATAATTGAGTTTGAATTTTTTTCATGTTCAATAATTAATAAAGTGCAAGTTAAGTAATTATTTTTATGTATAAAATTATTAACTTGTTGAAACTTTAACTAAATAAGAATTAAAAGACATGAGTATTTTATTATATTGTTAATTGTTATATTTTTGGCCAAAATGGCCTCCGTCTTAATTCAAGTCACCTAAGATGAGAGCTGCAATATTCACTATTCTAAGATAATAATTAAAAAATAATAATAATTTTAAGAAATTATATATATATATATATATATATATATATTAGGGGTCTTATTTTAAATAATTTTTATTTTTTAATTGTATGATATATTATATATTAAATATATGAAATTTTTATCAAACCTGTTATATTTAGACTATTTTCTATTTTATATTCTATTTGTTTTTTTATGGGTAAATTATATATACGCTGTTACTTTTGAATTTTCTTTTTTAACGAACTAAAGAGAAGACAATAGGTGATATTTTAAGAGCTTATAAAAAAAAAAAAGCGGATATTGACCCAAACTTTTTGGACATGAATCTGAAAAGCTCGTGAATGGAGAAAGAGGGACGGCTTCTTAGCTAGACATGTCAAGGTACAAAACAAGACAATCACTTTAATAGCTTTTATTAAACGAATGTTATATGTATGAATACATTAAATTATAATATATATTAAATAATATATTAATTATTAATTAATTATAAAATTAAAATATGTAATAATGAAATGATTATAAAGTCTAATAAATTATGCTATAAATTAATATATATATTATGATAAAAAATATTTTTACTTATTTTATAAGAATCTTTGTAGTCTTTTTTTTTTTCCATGAGTCCATATATAAGACGTGTGTAATTATGTATTATGCATAATTTAAAAGATTGATCTGCTTGATTATAATACTAAGTGTTTTGTCCCATGGTTAAAACTTCGGTAGGTTGCTTATTATGATCAAGTGCTATGTCCTGCTAAATCGATAAATTGAGATTGTACAGTAGTCTGCATCTCCAATGAATTATTTTTATTATTAAAAAAAAAAAACTAACAAGTAAAACGGAAAATAAAAGTAAAGTACTTATACTCAATAAATATAAAAAATATAATTTTTATTTTTTAGATACAATAAAAGAAGCTAATTTTTTTTAAAGATAAAATAGTATATGGTTTAAACTTATAATACTAAATAAAATAAAATGAGTTTTATTCCTTTACTACTAGTTGAATATATAGATAATTCCATTGTTGAAAATATGAAATTTAACATATGTGAAGGGTTACAATTTTATTGTTTTGTAGCTAGCCTAAATATATTACTTTTTTCATAACCAAAAAAATAGTTTTTGTTTTTTAAACAAAAATAAATAAGTTCAGCTTTAACGTTACTAGTTTTTTTTTTTTTTTTTCATGTACAAAAGCAGCAGTACCATATTTAGTAGTTAGTACGTATAACTAAATTCTTAATTGAGTAATACCAAAAAATACTCTTAATTTCTTCTCAGTAAAATATACATTCAGTGATAAAATAAAATAAAAACTATTTTCAATCACTTTGATTTGACATATTAGCTAGCTTACCAAAAGAATTAATCTTTATTACTTACATAGGAAGAAATAAAATGAAATAAAATCTTACTTATGATTTCATAAGAAAAAAATATAAAAAAATAATAAAAATAATATTTTTTAATACTTATAATAATAAAAATAATATTTTTTTATTCAAATTTATATTTTTTTAACACTTGTGTAATTAAAATCGAACAATGATAATTTAGACATGTTTAATATTATATATTTAAATTAAATATTTAATATTATTAAAGTATTAATTTTATTATTATAAATTTTAAGTATGTTATTTTTGATAAATTTTTAGAGAATATTAAATTATTAATCCATAATATAACGTCATATGCCTAGTGTTATGGTTAATATGAACTTATCCTTTTCTTTATTAATTGATATGCATTGGGCCGACGTATAAAAACAAAAACAAAACTGTCATTTCTAAAATTAAATTAAAATTTTGATCGAATACCCACAAATTATATATGAAAATAAGGAAGATTTTTAATTAACTAATTAAACTCGGTCTTCCTGTTATGTCATTGCTGACACTTGCATGACCTAGTTGGAATTGTGTTTTTTTTTTTTTCTTTTTCTTTCTACAAAGAATTGTGTTGTGCTTCAATAGATTTCTCTACGTGTAACGGTGTAAGGTCAAGCCTTCTAATACTTTAATAATGGTTACACGTACACGTCAAGTGGGTAGCATGTTGTTTGGAAAAATACTAGGTTTTATATATTTTATAGTTTAATTATCTAAGTTTGTATGGTTTATTTTGTATTGGCAATTTTCGTGGACAAAATGTTTGATTGTAATCTAGAATAGGAATTCAACAATTATTCAGACCACACGTGATGATGGAGTCACCAAGCTTGCAACGCCCATATGACAGGTATAATATTCCATCATGCATACATCTGCACACAATTGAGCACGACACTTAGTATGGATCGTAACGATGTGCACATGTTGGTCGATCGATCGAGAGTATTGTTCGATCGATCGAGTGGTCGATCGATCGAGACTGAGACAACTTCGATCTAGGTGCTCTCTGTTTGGACTGGATCGATCGAGCAATTGGACCGATCGATCGAACCATGTTCGATCGATCGAGTATAGAACAACTTCGATCCAGGTTCTCTCTGTTTGAGTTAGATCGATCGAGTTTTGTGTATCGATCGATCGAGACCTTCTCGATCGATCGAGACGGCCTGTCGATCGATCGAGCCAGTATTATATTCCTACTCAAACTCTATTTCTTAATTCGACCCTTATGTTTCTTTTACCTAATTGACCACATTTAATGTTAAGAACAGTATTCTTATTTGAGGATAATTGTGGTAATTGGTAAATCCTGATAGGAAAAGAGTTATAGTGAATTGCAAATCCTATTTGAACTAGGATTGGACTCTATATAAGTGAAGGGATGTTTATGCATAATCTATTAACTTGAGCATTTAGAATCATATAGCACTAATACTTTCTAGCATCTGAATTGTGCTTATTCTCTTCATCTATTGTTCTTAGGCTTTCTCATGTTATATTCATATGCCTAATTGATTTGCATGATATTGAGCTTAATTGAATGTTCTAGGGTTTGCTAGCTGATATTGTTTTTACATCGCATGTTAGTATATTTGCTAGCTAGGATTATTCATTGTTTGAATCCGCTCTAGGACACGCATTGCACTTGTGTTATTGTGCTAACGTTACAGGTGACGGCTTCAGTATTTCGTGTGACTCGAAATTACTGAAGGTGACGGGTTCGGTTGATCTTGTGTGACTCAAGTAGATCGGAACGTTGGTCCGGATCCAGACATCTAACTATTGGAGGCTGTGAAAGGAGCAAGCGGCTCGTAAGTAAATTACAGAAAGGGGGATCTATCTGCGACGGGTAGTTCTGGACTCTATGGTTGTAATTGAACATTATTTTCATAGTGGATAGTTAGGTGGTCCGGTGGACCGGTGGTTTTCCTCTTAGGTCATTGTTGTGGCCTAGGTTGTTTCCACCTAAAAATATCGTGTGTTGTTTTATTATTCCGCATTTATCTTTACACGCGATTGCATGTCTGGCCGTTGTGATTAGATTATATAATATTTGTTGAAAATTGAAAATAACCTATTCACCCCCCTCTAGGCTTATTAGATCCGTAATTAAAAAATTTTTTTCAAAGTTGTTAAAAAATCAATTAACAAAATAATTTAAGTTATTTGAGAAAAAATTAAAAATATTTAAGTTAATAGAAAATTAATTCTCTCAAAAATTTAAGTTGTGAAATTATTTCTTATAAAAATTTAAGCTATTGGAATAAAAAACAATAAAATTTAAGTTGATCAGAAATCAACTTTTTTAAAAGCTTAAACTATTAAAAGAAATACTAACAATATTTTTATATATCTATCAATTAATCGTGAATCAAACTGACACAGTTGTTCTTGTCCACATCAATCAACACTGTGTGATATTAAGAGATACAAAAGGGTTAAATTATACATAAAAATACATATGTTTAATTATACAGAAAAATATTTGTTCAATTTAAACATAAAAAATATATTAACATATACAAAAAAAAATATTAGAAACAAATACTACAAAAATAAAACTATAATTGCTTTTAAAAACCTATAATTTGATAACGCAAATTAAAAGAGAAAAAAAAAAAGACCTTGCATATAACAAGAAAAAAAAAGGAGAAAAAAAAATACACTAAGGAATAAAATGAGTTAAAAGTAAAACCTAATCACTGAGACCAAATCATAGTATGCAATTGTTCTTATAAAATGTTGCGTAAAAAATAGGAACTATTGATCCATATAAAAAAAATAAAAACAATAGTGATATGAGTTTGGTAAAAGTGTTTTTAAATACACTCTTTTCTATAAAACATAACGATATGCGTTCTTAATCATATACCACAACATGAAACCTCCAAGGCTCCAACCAATAATTTCTCATCAATTATTGAGTAATTCTGATGTCAAAGTTGCCCACGTTAAATTGTTGGCTTCACTTTGGTAGTGTTTGCTTCCACTCTCCATTCGTTTTGCTTGACTACTATATATGTGATAATTCATAATTATTTTTGAGTTCTTATGTTTGCAAGATTACTTTGGTTCTTTAGTTTTGGTGAGGAAAATTTTCAAGGTACAGAGATTTCATGGACTCAATTTCTTTGTGTTTCTTGGTGAGTATATAATAATAAAAGAAAATATAAATAACTAATCACGTTTTCTTCGGCCATTGGGTTCATGGACGATAGGCCCAAGTCCATTTCAAGGAGAGCCTAATAAGTTATCGAACCCATTTGGCCCAATGAGAATCGTTTGAAATTAGCCAGCAGTTGATGACAAGAACTAATGATGTAAAATATAACTAATTTAAAATAAAAGTTCATTTTCACCAAACTCGCTAGACTGCAACGTTGTAAAGTGAGTTTACCCTTTTAACCTTTATTTATTTATTTAGTTTTTGTATTCGTTAATCAAGATGGTTCTAAAAAACCCCAACCTCCATAGTTCACTGCAACTTGTAACTCTTAGATCACAACTATGGGTAACGTTTGATTCAAGATTGTGAAGAAATCATCATGTCAAGTGTCAAGTAAAACAGAAGGGTCTAGAAGGGAGCAAGAGATGCTTGAGAGTATTGATAGAAGCTTGCAAACGCTTTTCAAGATTTGAATACCCTCATGGTATGTGATTGATTACTTCTTTTTTATGCTGTGTAATATAAAATACTTAATATTTGTACTAACATAACTATTTTGAGCTTTAAGAATAATATCCAACTGTCAATATTCTTTAAGATTAAAGTTTTTTTCTTTTTCTTTTTGATGTTGTTGCCCGCAGAGAACACATAGAAGAGAGAAGAAAACATTAATTGAATAAAAAGCAAAGATGATGATCTTATCGATGTTATTGTGATACTTATACAAGATTTTGTAGTATGTACAAAATTTAATTAGCATTTTAAAATTACTTTAGGAGGACATATGATTGAATTTTTCATTTCTATTCATGTTACATATATTTTTACTATTGTATGTAACATATTACATATTAGATACACCTTCATTAAATATTATATACACTTCTGTCATTGTATGTAATACGTTACGTACACCTACTATTGTATGTAACTCATTACATACACTTTTATCGTTGTATGTAATATATTACATACAATCAGCCGTTATATGTAATATGTTACATACACCTCTACCATTGTATGTAACATGTTACATACATTTTTATCGTTGTATATAACACGTTACATACACGTCGGTTTACCTGCAGAATTTTCGGACCTCCAGTGTATTTGTTTATTAACCCTCAATGATATTTTAACAATTTGTATGATTTTTATATAATCAAAACTATCCATTTTGGACATACTTTTGCTAATTTTAAAAAATGCTAACTTACAATTAAAATGTAAGCTATTTAGGCCCAAAGCTCGTTAATAACATGCTAAATGCTAAATCCATGATACGAAAATGTTAAAATCACACAAATGTGCATTAACACAAATTATAATTTGACATGTTGCAAAAAAAATTAAAAAATGAATAACTTTATCATTTTCAAAGTTTTTATGCAATGTGACAAACTATAATTGGTATGAATATAAATTTGTGGCCATAACATTCTTTTTCCGTAAAATAATTATGTAGGGAGTAGGATTGTAAAGGTTCCTTATATTAGGTAATTTGTATTATTTTATTACTTAGATTATAAATGATGTTATTTAGTTTAAAAAAATGTTCATTAGGAATAAAACACATTATTTTAATTAAAATATTATTTTAAAGTAGATTAAACTATATTAATGGTCTCTAAACTTTAACTAAATTCATACTTAGGTCATCAAAATTTTAAAATTTATAATTTAGTCCTAAACTTTTAAAATTTAACACATAGGTTATTAAACTTTTAAATCTTACAATTTAGTCCCCAACTTTAAAAAAAATACAAATATGTCATAAAATTTTGATTCAAAAACATATATTTTAGTACCCAAAATAGGATCTATGTGTGAATTTGTAAAAAATTGAGACTAAATTGTATAATTTAAAAGTTTAGAGACCTATGTACAAAATTTTAAAAATTTGATGACTAAATTATAGAATTTAAATGTTTTGAACCTAAGTGTAAATTTATTTAAAATTTAAGGACCAATGAAATAGTTAAGCTTTTAAAGTAATATTTTAAAATAAAAAATATTAAAATAATATAATTTATCTTAAATTAGTTTTTTAAAAATAATATTTTAATAAAAAAATATTTAAAAAATATTTTTTATTCTTAATTGACTTTTTTTTTTTTTAAATTAAAAATTTAAAGTGATTAAAAATCTATGAGATTTTTCTCAATTATTTATTACTATTGAAATATGCTATGCGGTACTTCATGCTATGTCAACAATTATTCATATGGAATGAATAATTTTTCGTAATTTTCGACATTTTCATAAGCAAATTTAGCAAGAATTTTGAGGTTTTAGATGGATTCGAGTAGAGTTATTATAACTTCTGTTGTGAATAGTTTTCAATTTTTTTTTTTTTTTTATATATAAAAGATTGCAAATGAGTTGCCAAGTTGAGTTATGTTAGAGTACGGGAAATTAGGAATTATTGACCTAATATAGTAGCTTTTTTGACGGAACAATTGTTTTTACTTTTCTTGCTGTGCGTCGTCGTTTGGAAGAAGAAAAATTACGCTTTTGTCCTTTGTGATGTAGATCGCGAAGGGTGCTGCTGATGGTTATTCTCTTGAGCAAAACCAACTTCTTTCAGAGAATGCCAAAGCTAGCTCAACAAATGCAATGGTGAATCTATCTGTAGGAAAGATTAGATTTTGGAGATTTATATTGAATTAATTTAGATTTTGCATAAGTAGAGCATATAGTGATAACTTTTGAGATACTCTGTTTTGCTAAGCAAAACAGAGTATACATATACTATGTAAATAGATTTACATACTATGTAAATTGGTTTACATATTATGTAAATTAAAACACTATAAATTAATTACAGTACTTGTATAAAATAGAAACATTAATATGTTTCAGATGTAAAATACATAGGGAAAAGAGAGAGAGAGTATCTAATTGCCATTAGCATCTCCAAAAGCAAAACTAATTTGATGACCACGGAGTATGAAGCTTAAGTTTGCTAGAAAACTGATTTACATATGTTTACATAGTATGTAAATAGATTTACATACTATGAAACTGGTTTATATAGTATGTAAATCTATTTACATAGTATGTAAATCTATTTACATACTATCTAAACAAGTTACATACTAAGAAATTTCTTACTGTCGAACTTGTCATTCTGCAAAATTCAAATTGAGAATCATGCAGCAAGGCATTTCTCCAAGAATATGAATGAAAACTCATACATGGTATCAAAAAAGTAGAATAAAATGACAAAACATGTTCTAATTCTCTTCCACTTAAATTGAGAGATAACAATCAACCATTTGAAATATATTCTTTAATTGACAGAATAGAGATGAAATAATGCTAGATGACAACGGCTGATTAAAAGGCAAATCCCAATTCAAAAAATCAACATATCTATTCTTGATTCATTAAAAACATAAATTTGATAATTCATTTTCCAAGATATGCAGCGGCATAGGCGTAATGTAATTGAAATTAAGCGAACCAATTAAGCGAATAATTAATATTTGTCTTTACTAAAATATTTGTTTCCATTGTGTTATCATAGCATCAGTTTTTATAATCTTTGTAATTTTTGTTTACAGTTTGGCTAGGTTTAAAATATGGACGTCGAAGAGGAAATTAATCTTATTTGAGTGAAGAATTTAACCAGATATTAGTTGTATGAATTAGAGTGAAATGATATTTATGTAATTGATCTAATTTTGATATAACTAAAATGCACAGTTTTGAGCTTATTATTGCTAGTTTGGAAAAATTTAACTTTTAATCAGATTTGAAGCTATTTAGGCAAATCACTCGAAAATTAGGAGGAATTATTTTCCTTAAATAACCTTGTTTGGTGTGTATTTCATTTAAAAAGTTTGATTTTATTTATAGCTTAACTTCAAGTTTTACACCTACGAGGGATTGAGATAAAATTTCAAACATATTGGTTGCTGGCTATGGAAGACACTAACGACATATTTATTATACCTATTAAATATTTTAATTATATAATTTATATATAGTTATATGTTTGGATGTAAAATCAGACTATATTATACAGTATAAAAATAATACGATTATGTAAAAATTTTGTATGATCTAGATGTGAGTCTAAATTATACTGGACAATTAACTTAGTCTGTTTGAATTTTCAATTATAAAATTATTATATCTTAAAATTTTCTTTTATCTCAAATTAAAAATAATATATATATTTTTGAAAAATATAATAAAAATATAAAAATGAATTAAATATTAATTTAAATAAATTTAATAATAAAAAATTATTTTAAATATAAATTATTTTAGCAACATATATATAATTAATTTAATATAACTGTATTATATAATTTTTATCAAATATTATATAAATTAATTATAATACAATTCAATATAATATAATTATATTTAATTTTTTCGATTTGATGAACTAAATATGCCATAATTTCCTCACCTAGATTGCTAAAACAAAATAGTAACTAGGCTTAAAGGCATAAGATCTTTAGGATTTCAAGTTTTCCTCAAATGTTGTGTACCAATAATATGGTTATTAATTTTGCTCGAGCTCTTGTGACATTATTATTTTTAAAAATATGTACCAAAATGCACCTTATTTGAATGTGTATTTATAAATAATGAGCTGCCAAATATATACTCAAGGTGACCGGAATTAGAATAGCCCAATTTGTGTTGTAATTGAGTAAATCATAACTCGGTAAATAATTAAGTTTAAATGATACAAATATCTAAAAATTTGTGTCTCTAGTGCAACAAAAGGCAATAAACATTTAATAAATAATTACAGATAAATAAATATAGAAAATATCAAATAATAAAGTAAAAATAGTAAATATTTTTCAATCGTAATATTATATATGTAGTTACATATGCTATGGATACTCAGATTAACACAAAAATATAATCTGATAAACTTACTTAGGTTCCAATCTTAAGTGGTAATATTTATGAGTTGCTTAAGGCAACCATTTAACATTCAAATTCACTAAATGAAAACTAAACAATTATATAGACTCGATAAGGTAAGACACCAAATACATCTATGAGTCTGAGACCACCTGTTCGAATTGCCTAGCCTGCTATCACTAGTTGCTTTCACAGTTATTTTGATTTAGATTGAATCTGACTCACCTCTAGAGCTACACTACCAAATAGTGTGATGCAAATATATGTGATCAGATTAATGTAATTTAAATAAGATAATATAATCTCAATAAATTAATTTTATGCAACCACCTCGTATTAATAATACGAAAAAATACTTGACATACCTCGTAATAACAATACAAAAATATACTCAACATATTATTATTACAATAACTTCGTTTTATAAATGAGTTTTATAAACTCCACCACTACCTTGTAGTTCAACACAAAAAGAATACTCAATGTGTTGAAACTACGAAATCACCTTCTGAAAATAATTAAACTCTAAGTGAGCGAATCACCTCCAAATTACTAATACAAAAACACACTCAACGTATTAGTAATATGAGAAATATAATATTTTCAAATACATCAAAATATATTTTTTACACTTTTTAAAAATACGCAACGTCAAATATGTAGTATAAGAAATATATGTGAAAAAGTTAAAAAAGAGGATAAGAGATGGGTATTGAAGATGTGTAATAAGGAGAGAGTGAGGGTATTAATAATTGATTTTTTAGCTTTCGGTACCCTCACCGACCCTTGGTCATGCACCTTTGTGAGACCTTGCTAATTATCGCAGCGAATCCCTCGTGAATTATTAGCGAAGTCTAACGAATCACAAATCACCCTGTGCATTCACACGGATCTTTCGCTGATCACCTCGATAAGACTTACACGAGGTCCCGACGAATTATTAAAAATAAGTTTTTTTTCAAGGCAAAACTTTATTAAATAAAAAGTCACAAATACCTACCAACTCAAGAAAATAAATGCAAGTAAAAACACATTTAACATGCAATTTATATGCTTCCAACCACGTAGTGGTATATATATCAAACAAAAATACAAAAATGTTAAGATCTACATAAGTGTGTGCGATACTGATTATAAGTAAAGTACCGTACGTAGAGGTAGACAAAACTGCTAAGTAAAATAAAAAAACTCTATATGTTACTCATTGAAATGCTAACAAAGACACAGATAAACTTACAGGACTTACAATAATTGAATTACATATCAGAAGATATGGATTTGAGGTGATGAAATAATTTTAATTGCATAAATATCCCTCTACTATTAATCCTTTTGTTGATTTTTTAAATATAGTCAATAATTTAGATATAAAAATGTGATGATGGTCCAACCATCTGATGAGGATTTTTTTGGAAGAAAAATATAAACATAAACTCAGGTTGTCATGTCACACTATTTAACCAAAAAGATTTTACGAAAACATATCATAAATTTTATTACCAATAGCATTATTAGCTTGCAAATTAGAGTGTTAATTGAATTAAAAGATGTTGAAGTACATATTTAATTTTGTGTTTAAGCTGTAGTTATTTTTTAAAAAGTATGAATTAAATTTTATCACACTGTGTAACCAAAAAGATTTTATGTAAGCAAATCAAAAATTTCATTACCAATAATATTATTAGCTTGCAAATTAGAGTGTTAATTGAATTAAAAGATGTTTAAGTATAGATTTAATTTTGTATTTAAGCTATAGTTATTTTTTAAGAAGTATGAATTAAACTTTTCCTTAAAAATAATTTAAATAGGTTAATTATTTATTTTACACATGTATAGTGTTATCAATTTTTTAACAAAGAAGGTAACCGTGAAGAAAGCTTAAATTTTTTGTTAATATGATAACACCATGCCTTATATTTGTAGAGTGAATTACGGGATTATACTCATGCCTTATCATATCTCTAACTCAATTTTTTATTATTATATATATTTACCTATAAATCATTTACTCTTTATTAAAATAAAACATATATTCTCACTTAATAAAGTACTAAAAATTAAAATACATTTATCTTGATTATTTAACGATCATTAAAAAAAAAAAATCACTCCAACAATATTCATGATTTGTACACTAAATTTCATATCTATTAAGCATAGTTTTTTTTTTTTTTAATTTAAAATATAAAAAATGGGTTAAGAAGACCCCTTATCACTATTTTTATTCTAAAATTAACACCTCATTTGCATTTTTGTGATATTCTAGCATTACCTACACTAGTCATCAATCACTATTGCCTCTCATGCGACCCACACTAATAATTAGAGGTGAATATATATGAGTTAGTTTGAGTTTAGATTAAAATTAGAACCAATCCAATATGATTAATTTTTTAAAAACAAGAACCGAATTGAACAAAAAAATTTGAAAAACTAATTCAACCAGAACCAAATTTTTTTGTTTGGTTTGGGTTGGTTAAAGGAAATTTCTTCCTCTTTTTACAGTAATGAATTTTGTTTATTAAAATTTTTTAAAACTTTTGTATTATATATAATTTCTAACATTTTTAATGTTAATTTTATTATAATACTTAAATTTAAAAATATAGATATCGATCACTTATCTAATACCATTATTCATATCAAATACAAAGTACAAGAAAAATTTTAAATTAAGACAAATAAGCAATAAGAAATAGTAATCACATACCTGACAAAATTTACTAACTTTCAGATCCAATAATATTGTTCACCAATGTTATTCATGCAATGAAAATTCTATCGACAAAAATATAAAAGATGATGTAATTATAAATTTATAATGGATAAATAATTAAATAATATCAAATTAGTGTATCACGTGAATAAAAAATAAAATAAATGAGAGTACTTGATAGATAAGTGCTTGCACGAATTCCGTTTAAATATTCAAATTGTAATGACAAAAATGAACAAAACTTGTTTATCTCTCACTAACAAAGTAGAGAACAAAATTTTTCTAAAATATTATCGAAAATAAAAAAAGGTTGTCCTCATAAACATAACTAATTAACAACAAATAACACATCAAAACATATAAATTCAAATCTTTAGTACATATAAATTACAGTATATTACAAAATAGAGAATATGAATAAAATAATTAAATTATCCAAGAAAAAACATAAAAATAAAATAAAATTTCAAACATGTTCTAAGCTCCCATATTTTAATATATTAATAAAACATAAATATTATATTGAAATCATTGATGTCGCCAATTCGTCATTAAGTTTTATTGAGATATGTTATTTTCCAAACATGTCTACAAAAATAAAAAAATCAAGTGTCAACAATGAATTAAATAAATTAAATTGTAATGATTATATAAATATTTAAAAATATAAATATCTATAATATAAATATATATATGAGTTGGTTCGGTTTTTTTAAGATTTTAATAAATGAAAACCAAACAATCTAATATTAATCGATTTTTTATTATGAAGAACCGAACCAAACCAATAAAACTTAAAAATCGAATTTTTCTAGGTTGGGTTGGATGGGTTGGTTTGATTCTGTATTTTTTTGTTCACCCCTACTAGTAATCGACCATTATTGTCTCCCTCTCGACCCTTTCACTAGCTTTAAAATAGACTATCTTCGAACTGTCCAACACTAGAATCGACTTCGACTACAACCCTCACGATACCCATCAACACTAACAACACAAAAACATTTCTACCACCTAGTCGACAGCCCATTCTGTTCAAGTCACTATTAACCAAGCTGATTTCGCTGCTCTTAACCACTTGAATCCCATAATCCACCACCTTTGTGACACGTGATTCTCAAACTTGCTAATTTTGTTGTCAATTTCTCTACAACTTGTTTGCTATTGTCCAAGCAACCATTAGAATCACTCGGCTCTAGGTTTTCTCCCGATGCCACTCATTGTTGGAAGAATACGAGGGGTAACAAAAGCAAAAGATGGTCGATGAGTCCTTAAAAAGAAACAAGGTTAACTTGAACTAGTTGAATACATGTTTAATTAAATTATGACAACTTTGTCATGTGTCCAACAAGGGCAACTTAAGGACATTTTTATCCTAAGACAAAACATAAAAATGAAGCTTCAAATATTTTTTGTAAATCAAATGTTCCTCAGTCGATAAGAATTGATAAATGATATTAAAATATTTTTTGTATCAAATATAAATAATAAACTATAAAAATTAAATTAATAAATAGGTATGTAAAAGTTAATTTTTTGTGTGTATTTGACGAGTAAATAAATTTATTTTGATTTTTATGGAATAAAATTGAGAGTTTTGAAACTTTGAAATAAAATAAAACATTTAAAATTGTCTATAAATTAAATATTTATATATAATATTTGAATAAAACAAATATATAAATAATATAAAATTTTGAACGTTAAGAATAAGAAGAGATATGTAAAATAGAAGACGACGTTAAAATGCTTATTTATTCTTCAATTAATTGAGAAAAAATATAGATTATTATGAAACTTGAATACATATAGTGATTTAAGAAATATAAGATATTTATTCTTTATATAATAAAATTAAGTGTGAACAATTCTCCATATTTTATATTATTAGTTAATAACATGTATATTATTTATTAATAATAAAAATATTTAATAATAATATTATTAAAGAGTAACTATTTATAGATAAAAAATAATTAATTCATGTATTATTTTTAGTAATAAAAAATTATATGTCAATATATTTATCATAATAATATTGAATTAAATATAATATATTTTTTAAATTAGTATTTTCTTAAATCTTTAATTATTATTTTTAAAGTTTGTGGATATGATTAAAGATAAAATTATTTATTTTTAAAAAATAATAAGTGTTATAAAAAATTAGACCCTTATTTAATCAGATGCTTAAGGCGAACTCCTCGTTCTCTTAAAGGACGTGTTAGCCATCCCTAGTGTCCAATTTAATTGTAGCATGTTAAAGTAAAGTTTTGCAAATTGGACACATATTTAGTTAAGTTATGGTTTATTGGACATGTGTTCAATTCAGTTATAATAAGTGGAGTCACGAGCGATCAAAATTTGGCTAATTAAACAACTGTTCAATTCAATTGAACATATTTTCAACTCGACTTTTACGAGGGAGGTAACCGATTAATCAAAATTCGACCAATTTGATAACTTATAATTTAGTTGACCTCCGTTTAATTTTATCGTATTAAACTGAATAAATATTTATTTTAAATTTAATTATAATTAGTTAATAAAAATTAATTATATTTTTGTTAAAATATGTTAAAAAGTAAAGTAAAAAAAAATTATATATAAATTTTAATTAATATGAATTTATGATAGCATTTAAACATAAACTATATGATGTATGATTAAATTGAAAAAAACTTGATGTGTACAAACTTTTCAAAATTCTACATAATTGCAGGTATTTAATGTCAAACCCCATCCGGACTAACTGGCAACATTAACCATACCTTCATAATAATTATTTGTTTATATAGTTTAAATTGGACGGGAGATGAACAAGCAAAAATTTTCCGTCTTATATATAATTTAATTATTTAATTAATTTTATTTTTAAATAATATTTTTATAAGTTATGAAGAAGATATCCTATATTATTTTTAAAAAGATAAAAATTCCTAAACATAGTATATTTTTTATCAAATAAATATATTAATTTCATAATTATTAAATTGAGCATAAAAGATTCTATAATTTAGCACTTAAGTCCTATAATTTACGAGTTAAACATTACAAATTTTATTATTATGAAAAATAAGTAATTTTAGTCATATAATTTTTTAAAATTAATAATTATAATTTAATAAAAATATTAAAATTGAGAACTTTCATAAATATCAAGATTATAGATATCAAACTCAAAAATTATGGATTAAAATGCTTATATATATAATAGTTGTGATTTTTTAAATAAAATTTTAGAATTTTATAGTATTTAATATAATAATTATGAAATTAAAATATTTAAATTATATAATTATGAATTCTTTGTGTCTAATTTTCTTTTTAAAAGTATATATTTTAAAAAAATGTTTTTTATGTAAAAAAATAATATACGTACCCGGCCGAGAGGAGTAAAAAAATATGAAGTGATAATAAACAAGGCCAAAACGCTATCACATAAAATAAAAAAAATAAAAAAAAATAAAGGCCAAAACCCCAAATATAGACAGTAGCGGTAGAGACTAGAGAGGAAATAAAGGGACACTGCGCGAGAGAGATGGAGATTTAGGGTTTTTGGATTCTGATCACATTTGCAATTCTCAGTCACGATCGATCTGAACGCTGGGGGGCTAGAGTTTTATCTTTTATCTCATTTGTTCAAAGATTAAAGAAAGTTTAGCTCCTTCTTTGCTCTCAGGAACTCTCGATTAGTAGTAGAGAAAGAAGCGAATTAAAAAAAGAGAGTCAAGATGAGGATTATGATAAAGGGTGGTGTTTGGAAGAACACCGAAGATGAGATCCTCAAGGCGGCGGTCATGAAATATGGAAAGAACCAGTGGGCTCGTATATCTTCGCTTCTAGTTCGTAAATCTGCTAAGCAGTGCAAAGCTCGCTGGTACGAGTGGCTTGACCCTTCCATTAAGAAGGCAAGTCCTTTCTTTTTCACTAAAGACCTGCGTAGTTTCGTTAATTTGTTTTCTGATCTTTTATGCTTGGTTAGCTGCAATACTTGGGTATTGATCTTCTTCTTTCAGCTGATTTGTGCTGACATGTTTTGTCTTTTCTTATAGTTTTCTAGTATTTTCTTTTTTGGGGATTTGATTGTGGATACAAATGGCTTTGATGATTTTCCACTTTGAATATAGAGATAGAGTGTTGGAAGTTACGCTGTTTCCATTTTTTGAGTTTTTTTTACACTTATCTTACTGTTCTGATTAATGATATTTTTTTGTAAGCTTGTGCTTTATATCATTTCATCTGAAAGATTATCATCTACAAACAATCGGATTGGTCCTTATTTGTCTAGTAATTCAGTGCGAAGTGCTAATTTCCTCCTTGTGCATTGCCCTCCGACGGAAGTGGTAGATGAAGTTATTTTTATTAAAGCATTTGAAGTTCGTTCATATATATTTTTGGCTCCTAGCCTGGTTCACACAACCTCTGCCATTAATTTTATAGGTTATATGTGGACACTTATGATGATTTTGATATATCATGTAGACCGAGTGGACCAGAGAAGAGGATGAGAAACTGCTTCATCTTGCAAAGCTCATGCCCACACAATGGAGAACGATTGCCCCAATTGTTGGAAGAACTCCAACCCAATGCCTTGAGCGTTATGAGAAGCTTCTTGATACAGCATGTGCTAAGGATGAGAATTATGAACCCGGTGATGACCCACGCAAATTGCGACCTGGAGAGATCGATCCAAATCCTGAATCAAAGCCTGCACGACCAGATCCTGTTGATATGGATGAGGATGAGAAGGAAATGCTCTCGGAGGCAAGAGCTCGGTTGGCCAACACGAGGGGGAAAAAGGCAAAAAGAAAAGCCAGGGAGAAGCAGCTTGAAGAGGCAAGGAGGCTTGCTTCTTTACAAAAAAGGCGAGAGTTAAAGGCTGCGGGAATTGATAACAGGCATCGGAAGAGGAAGAGGAAGGGAATAGACTATAATGCGGAAATTCCCTTCGAAAAAAGGCCGCCTCCCGGATTTTTTGATGTTACTGATGAAAACAGACCAGTAGAACATCCAAACTTTCCTACCACTATTGAAGAACTTGAAGGAAAAAGAAGGGTTGATGTGGAAGCCCAGTTAAGGAAGCAAGACATTGCAAAGAATAAAATTGCTCAAAGGCAGGATGCCCCATCAGCCATATTGCAAGCCAACAAGATGAACGATCCAGAAACAGTTAGGAAGAGATCAAAACTGATGCTACCTGCTCCCCAAATTCCGGACCATGAACTGGAAGAAATTGCAAAGATGGGTTACGCTAGTGATCTTCTTGCAGGGGGTGATGAACTTGGAGAAGGCAGTGATGCAACACGAGCTCTTATAGCCAATTATGCCCAGACACCAAGGCAAGGAATGACGCCTCTAAGAACACCACAAAGAACACCTGCTGGTAAGGGTGATGCTATCATGATGGAAGCTGAAAATTTGGCGAGGTTGAGAGAGTCCCAGACACCATTGCTAGGAGGAGAGAATCCTGAGTTGCATCCATCAGATTTTTCAGGCGTCACTCCTAAGAAAAGAGAGATCCAGACACCAAACCCAATGTTAACTCCATCTGTAACACCTGGAGGTGCAGATCTTACTCCTAGAACTGGAATGACACCATCAAGGGATGGCTATTTGATCAGCATGACACCAAAAGGCACTCCAATCAGAGATGGGCTTCATATTAATGAAGATATGGATGTGCAAGATGGCTCGAAACTTGAGCTCCGGAGACAATCTGATATGAGAAGGAATTTGCGCTCAGGTCTGAGCAGTCTACCTCAACCAAAGAATGAATATCAAATAGTCATGCAGCCTGTTCCAGAAGATGCTGAAGAACCAGAGGAACATATTGAAGAAGACATGTCTGACAGAATAGCTAGAGAAAAAGCCCAGGAAGAAGCGCGACAGCAAGCATTGCTGAAAAAGAGATCAAAAGTTCTTCAGAGAGAGCTACCAAGACCTCCTGTTGCTTCTTTGGAGCTAATCAGGAATTCCTTGATGCGGGCAGATGGAGACAAGAGTTCCTTTGTGCCCCCTACTTCAATTGAGCAGGCTGATGAAATGATAAGAAAAGAACTTCTTACTTTGTTAGAGCATGATAATGCAAAGTATCCACTTAATGAAAAGGCTAATAAGGAGAAAAAGAAAGGTGCTAAACGCTCAGATAGTGAGTCAGCTGCTCATGTTCCTGTGATAGAAGATTTTGAAGAAAATGAACTGAAAGAGGTATTTGTTTGTTTCCTGGAGCTCGTCTTAAGTGTTTCTTAACACTTTGATTTAGAGCATGAAAGTTTAAAAGAAATTCCTACTGTCTAATGATCAGGAAGACAATTCCTTTAGATGTTGAGTGCTTAATCTTTGGTCTTGACGTTATTTCTTTTGGACGGACCCCTTAGTCATCCATTATTGTTGTATGTTAACTTCTAGTTATGTTTTCTTATAAGCAGGCTGATAATTTCATAAAGGAAGAGGCTCAATATCTTCGTGTAGCCATGGGGCATGAAAGTGAACCCCTTGATGAATTTGTTGAAGCACACAAGACATGCTTGAATGATCTCATGTACTTTCCTACTCGTAATGCTTATGGACTATCGAGTGTTGCTGGAAATATGGAGAAACTTGCAGCATTGCAGGATGATTTTGATAATGTGAGGAAGAAGTTTGAGGATGATTTAAAGAAGGCTGCGAGCCTTGAAAAGAAGGCCAAAATTCTCACTGATGGTTACGAGGTTTGTTTTTGGTCTTTGGAGTAACCTCTTAAGTCTTTTTTAGCGAAATCTTCATCAATTAATAGAATCTTAGAACCAGCATTGTGTAGTTACACTTAATGAGTCGTCTCTTGAAGTATGCTTTTGTTGATATTTACTTTGCATCAATGTTATGGTGCAAATTAATTTTTGCATATAGTAAAGGGATTTGGACATAGATTGACCAAAAAATATAAATTAATATTTTCCCAGTAATGTTAAGTTTCTTGTCATTGTTGGCTTTGTGTTTTTTGTCAGTCTCAAGCTTACAAGCTTACCGTGGTTAGAACTTTAAGATTTAGATAAAAATGGCACCACGGTCTCTAGGCTATTAGCCAGTCAAGGACAAATTACTATTTTTAATATATTTTCTATTAACATATTATTATTATTATTTTCTGCTGCATTATTAAAAATTCAGTTAAAGTGAGCCTTTAACAATGGTGAAATTAATGTGAATTTTTTTGACGAAATATTTGTTTTAATGTATGTTGATTGCCTCTATGTTATTTTTATATTTATTATTTTTTAATTTTTCCTTTTCGGTAACTTCATCCTGTCCTACTTGGTTGCTTCTAGATTAATTGGTTTTGCCTTCAAATTTGTGTTTTCTGCATGAAGATATGCTAATCGCTGAGAGCAAAACTAAAATTTTATTCTACTTGAAGAAACCATATGTCTATATACCATGGTTTAAATAGTTTTGAACATTTTTTTGGGTACTGTTTGAACATCATTCATTTGCTAAAGTATTGGTTATTCTTGTTCTTCAGCTGCGTGCTAAAAAGAGTCTTTGGCCTCAAATTGAGGAGACTTTCAAGCAGATGGACACTGCTGCAAAAGAACTTGAGTGCTTCCAAGCTTTACAAAAGCAAGAACAGTTGGCATCAACTCATCGGATAAATAATTTGTGGGAGGAAGTTCAAAAGCAAAAGGAGCTTGAGCGAACCCTACAGAGCAGGTATGGAGGTCTGTCGGAAGAGTTTGAAAAGATGCAACAGGTTATGGACAAATGCAGAAAGCAAGCTCAAAGGCAAGAAGAAGAAAAAATTGCAGCAAAGAATGAGGAACTTCAGTTGGATGAATCTTCAGCAAATCAAACTTTTGTTAAAATCATAGAACATATTGAGGCTGTATCCGATGAGATTGAAAGCTCCACTCCCAATGGTCCTCACGTCGAAAGTTCTGCTCAGCAAATCTCTGCTGTAGAAAATGTTTATTCAGGAACAAAACAGGATGTCCATATAGATATATCTGATAATAAGGTTTCTTCTGTGGGAGAGAACACAACACAAGGCAATAGCCATGGAGGTTCGGATGGTGAAGTTTCACAATCTGATGGGAGGTTCCCTGGGACAGGTCTCGCTGAATGCTCTGGTGCAACAGGAGATGTTGCTTCCATTAATGTTGTTGCGGTGGAAAACGACCTGGTTGGTGATGACAATAAAACTAGTCCTGAAGCAGCCAAGGAAAGTCACAATGGTGAAAAAGAGCCAGACTGCGCTGGAAATGGTGATAATGGTTTCACCAATGGGGATGCTAATTAGGTTTTTGTGGTGAAGGAATAGTGAATTTGCTTTGAGAATGTATCCACATGGATCTTTAACTGGTCGTGCTTGAATGGAAAGAAAACGAAATGCTGCATGCTATTTTGGTATTTTACTGCATTTTCTATGAACTAAGAAAAGGCGTGCTTTTATGATTTACTCGTGGATATATTTTTGGATATTTTCTGTTATTGTTTATTTTACTGTATTTTGCATTGCGATTTGTAGGGAGGTCCCAGCATTTTGATGGTGAAAACTGAAAAAGTCTCGTTCTTTCTACTTTATTGGACAAAGGTGATCTATATGGAAAATATTAAAGTATTTGCTAAAAAGTAGGTATGTAGGGTAATTTCTCATTTATCTTTAATAATTAGTAAAGTTAGTTTAGCTCTCTTTTGATTTAGCAAACTGCCTGTATATACCATACTAATTAATGATGTACATTCACTAAAAAAAATTTAAGGGAAAAAAAATAGTACTCTTAAAAATTTATATTCACAATAATAATTCTTTATTTTAATTATACAATTTTATTATTAAAAAATATGTCCAGTGTATTATTTCACTAAAGTTAAATTATGATTTAATATTAAATTTATTTATTTGGACTTGATCAATATTATTAGTGTTATTTTTGTTTTTGTAAGTTTTAAAGATGTTATTTTATGTAATTTTTTTAAAATCAAAGAAAAATAACAATAATAACACTTTTAAACTTGTAATTACAAAAATAATATATCTATTTTTATTGTTTAATTAAAAAAAATTTGATCTATTATTTTAGGTTGAATGTCAACTAGTTGAATTACGACTATTTAATTTTTTTTTAATGTTAAATTCTTTCATTGGACTTGTTCAATATTATTAAAGTATTATTTTATTGATTTTAAATTTTAGAGGTATTTTATGCAACTTTTCAAAAATTAAAGAAAAAATTAATAATAAAATAATTATGTAAATTATTATATATTTTAGAGATGTTACTTTATATATAATTTTTATAAAAAAATTAATGACGTAAATTCTACAATATTGAACATCACAACGTTATAAACAAGATGCTATACGTATAAATAAGGAGGACCTTTATTTAATTAATTTAGAAATGCTTACATCTCTAACAAGGGCAAAGACAACTTGATTCATCATCAATCTAAGTGATATAATGCAAACAAGAAAGGTCATATTGTGCCAAATTATGAGCACCAAAATTTATCCTCCTCGAACGCAAAAAAAAAAACCCAAAGTTTGATTAATTAAAAGCTTGATATAGCATCAATTATATATCCTTCAGCTGACGATGAGCATGACTCCCCGTTTACTAGGTAAACAACCTGTAAGAAATCAGCCTCCAGAATGAAACACCCCCTGAAACTTAATATTTAAGGGTTAACACGACACAAATACGAGTGCATGGCATATATAACCCGTTTTATAAATGGGTCAATTACGACAATACCATACTACACAATTATTTGATTAAATTATAACTAAAAAAGTTATTTCAATACGTTAATTATGATTGGTATAGTAAAATTTTAACATACACTAAATTTTTTAATTAAAAAATTAGGGGAGTAAATCTTACAAAACAAAAAGTACAGTAATTAAAGTATAAAATTAGTAAAACTTACAGAAACGATATCTATTATTCTATGTAAACAAAAAGTATAGTAATTAAAGTATAAAATTAGGGGAGTAAATCTTACAAATCTACAAAATGAATGAATGACCAGAAAACATTTACTGCTTGACAATTCACAACTTTGAAGATTATGTTATCTGTTAGATAATAAAATAGTAATTTATAGGATTTTGTTATTTAAAATAATTTCAACTTTAACTAAAATTCGATATTTTGTGTACTTAAATAATCCCATTGAGTCACGGCTCGAGATGTCAAATGATATGTTCAATTTCGCTCATTGAGTTTATGAACTACAAAAACACTCAGAGGACTTAGCTATGAGTTTAAATGAGTTAGTGAGTTACTCACTAATTTATTTGTCAAAAATATGCCGAATAAAAAACTAATAAATAAGAAAAAAAAATGAAAATATTATCAAAATGATAACAATGTTATTCTTAGTCTAAATCAGAAATATAAAAAGAAATAATTAATTTTTTTTAAACAAAAAAGAAAAAATTAAATTTTTATTAAAATGCTCTAATAATATAAAATTTTAAGACAAATAGTAACACTTAAAAAACATAGCCAATATAATTAAAGTTAAAGATATAATTATTGACATAATTTTAAATTTTAAATTGTATTAATTTATAACTAAATCTATATATATTGAGAATATTAAAGAGTATATTTTATAAGAAATATTACGTTTTAAATTTTGTGTTTTTTAAAGAAATTGTGCTCATTTTATTGAATATTGTTCAAATTTTATTAAATATTTTTTAGTATAAATTGTACTAGTCTACAAAATATTATGATTCGTTTAATATAACATTAAAAATCTTTAGAAGTATAATTTTTTATTTAAATTAAAGTTTATGATTTTGAGTTTTTTACAAAAAATTATGGTCATTTTACTTATGATTGTTCATATTTAGTATAACATTTTTAACTCATTTTTGAAATATAAATTATACTAATTAATGAAATATTATGAATTCATTTCATATATTATTAGAAAATTTCATAAGTCTAGTTTCTAAGAAATTTTACGGTTTATGATTTTGAGTTTTCAATAAAAAGTTATATTTGTTTTACTAAAAATTATTTAAATTCAATAAAACATTTTTTACTCTTTTTAAAATATAAACTATACTAATTTATAATTTTTTTTAAATAATTTTATTTACCATTAGAAAGTTCCATAAGTCTAGTTTTTTAAAAAATTATTTCGAGTTTTATATAAAAAGTTATGCTCATTTAAAAAAATATATTCAAATTGAGTAGAATATTTTTGGCTCATTTTTGAAATGTAAAATGAATTAATTCACAAAATATTATGAATTATTTTATATACTATTAGAAAGTTCCAAAAGTCTAGTTTTTAAAAAAAATTACGGTAAATAATTTAGAGTTCTATATAGAAATTTATGCTTTCATATATAATTAAAAATCATTCCTTTTATCATTAGCTTATTTTTTAAAATATAATTAATAACAATTTAAAAAAAATTATGATTAATTTCAAAAACTCAATATGTCAAGCTTCTAGTTATAATATATATATATATATATTGTGTGTGTGTGTGTCAAGCGTCTAACAAATTATACATGTGAGTGTGTGTGTCAAGCGTTTAACAAATTTTACGGATGGTAATTTTAAATGTTGCGTACAAAATTATGCTCATTTTATTTTATTGTTTTTAATTTTAAATTTTAGATAAAAAATTATGCTCATTTTATTTGAGATTATTCATATTTAAAATCATGTTATGTTACTAAAAAAATCTTTAAAATATTTATAAAAAAAAAAAAGAAACTTTGGTTAATAAAAAATACTCATGTTATATTATTTAAAAAATGTTTATATATTATTTGTCAAAAGAAAGTTGATTTTTTTTATAAAAGAAGAAGTTTATTTATTGTTGTTAAAAAATCATGTACTTATTTGTTAGAACATAAGATATATTTTTTATTTTTCAATAATTAATTAAAAATTTTAAATAATTTAAATGAGTTTAATAAAAAAAAATTAAATGAGCTGTCCAGAGCTAAGGTTAGTTTAAAAACTAGATAAATTGAGCTAAACTTAAGCGAGCTCATTATTTATGGTTAAATACACTTGAATGAAAGAAAAAAAAATGTATATTCATATACTATAGAATGTGGCAAGTTTTTTTTTTAATCATAAAAAAATTATTTGTAGGGAAGAGGCGGCCACTCTATTTACTTTATCAATAAGCTGAAGGAGTTTAAGAACTTCTAACCCAATCCAGTAACCATAATTGCAAACAAAGGCATGATAAAAGTATTACGAAGAATAACAAAATTAATACTCTTTAAAAATTTTAATAATAAAATTAGCACTTTTTATATTTAAAATTTATATTTTTATAATTAAAAAAATGACTAATATGTCATTTTTCTTTGAACATTCATTCAATTAGAATTAAACGACGATAATTTAGACTCGTTTATTACTATAAATTTTAGGAGTGCTATTTTTAGTAATTTTCTAAAATATTATCACCTAATTCTTATACATAGGAATTAAATCCAAATTATCAATAAATAAATAAAAATAGCACCAAAACTTACATTCTTCGATCTATCGATCTATCTGCGGCGCAAACTAAGCTTACCCGCAATGGATAAGTGCTTTGAAGTTTCCCCAAATACGTAGCCTGTTGGCTGTTGCCATCAAAAGCATACAAGTCATTGCTACATCACTACCATCCAATAATGATCCACACATTAATTCCCTACTTCTGCCGTATATTAAAAATATGGAAAATTCTGGAGGGATCTCATTTTTTGTTCTTAGGCATCCCAATAAATGATAAAAAATTTACAGAAAAATTAATATTATTAAAATGAGAAAATTACCCATCCTACATCCCACAAACCAACTCACATCCCTACCGAACAGGAGGTTCGGTAGGGGTTATCGAACATATTAGTATTGTTCGGTAGGGTCTACCGAACATATCATAAACGTTCGGTAGGGTCTACCGAACATATCAGAAACGTTCGGTGGTCCTTACTGAACCACTGCGCGATTTGCAGAAGAAAAAAAAAATTTATACCTGTTTCATTTGCTTTTTTACTCCATTTTCTTCATAAAAATTCACTTCTTCTACGTTATTCATGTATGTATCTTCCATTTTTAATTTTTTAAGTTAAATTTTGGTGATAAATGTGGGAGTGGAGGTGGAGATGGAGGTAAAAGTGAGTGAGGAAGAAAGGGTGGGATGTATGAGAATATTTTAAAGAAAATTTTAAGAGAGTGGGATGTGTGGGGTGTGGTGGGGTGGGGATGTCGGATAGTTTAATTAGTTATAAGTAAAAGGGGTATATTTGTCATTTCATACTATTTTAATTATTTAATTATTTATCGGAATATCTAAGAGTAAAATTCGAAATTTTTCGAGAATTTTCCTAAAAATATATGTAAGATATGGTGGGGACAAATTATTATTTCCACATCTTTTTGTTGATAGTCAATATATATTTATAGAATTTTTAGTCAATATATATGCACGTAATTTTTAAAAAATCAATTAAAATTAAAAAAATAATATTTTTTAAAACTTACAGTAACAAAACTAGTTTTAATTACGTTCAAATTTATAATTTTACAATTAAAAAAATAATTAATATATTATTTTTCTTTGAACATTCATTCAATTATAATTGAATAACGACAATTTAGATTTGTTTAATGTTGAACGTTCATTGTTATTAAAATACTAATTTTATTATTATAAATTTTAAAGGTATTATTTTTTGTAATTTTTCATTAAAGTTTAATGTATTTTGCATTAATTAGTAAATATTGTCCATTTTCTTATGTCACCCTATTTTTTTTTAATAATTATTTCGGGCACAATCGAGTAATTTTATGAGCTATTTTTTTGCTTATTTAAAATTATTTAAGTAATGATGTATGTGCAATATTTACGTTATAAAAAGTACATAAAAGCCATATCTGATATATATCACTTACATAAATATTTAGTAAGACAATTATAATTTTTTTTTTATTCATTTAACTTGATTTTTATACTATTAAATTAATGACATATTAATTTATATATATAATATATATATTTAATTATGTAAATATTATGCATTATTATTATAATATGTATATATGTAATTTGCCCTTACAAGTTACAACTAACTTTAAAAAAATTCCAATTTCCATGATTAATTTCAAAGTAAAGGAATGTAATTTACACGTTAGAAAGAGAGAGAGAGAGTGAAGAAAAGTAGAAAGAGTTGCCAATGTCATCTCTGTTCAGTGGCAAACCTTTGTACTATTATCATATTATGACCATAAATACTCGATCCCCAACTCATATTTCCACTCTCTCACTCACTCACTCACTCACTCACTCACCCTAGTCCTCTTATTCAGTCTTGACCCACACCCACTTCATATATACTTTCTCTATCTTCTCTTTCACACACTCAAGCATCAACAGTGTCAAAACTCTGACTTCCCTTTGTTATTTTCCTGAAAAGCTTAACCTCATTCAATCAATTTGAGCATTTGAACTTTCTTTCTTTCCCTAATAGCTATCTACCTGCAGTACTGTCTAATATGGTATTATTTTTCTCTCACTATCTCATCTCTTATCTGCCTTTCTGACAAATATACTATGTACCATAAGTAGAAACCCATCAAATACGTACCCACAATCTATCTATCTATCTTCTTATAACTTCAGGTTTTAATGTTTTGTCAAGTACTCTTTCATACCCATTTCTACCTCAAATTTAATATCAAGAGAAACAGACTCATCCTTTCTCATCTTTTTTTTTTCTTTCTTTTATATTAATTACTACACAATTTGCTCCCAAAAACCCAAATTTCAAATATCTGTAAAATTTTCCAAAAGAAAAAACCCACAAAATCACCAAATCTCATATCCCATAACTTTTAAATAGATTTAGGGTTTACTTGCTTGTCTTTCTACTAAAATAATATTATACTTTTTTTTTATAATGAAAGTGCTCTTTTTTATTGTAAGAAACGCTTTTACAGAACTACAGTAGCAAAAACAAATTACCCAGAACCTGCCTAGAAAACCCATGATAATGGAAACCACAATAACGAACAACACTAGCTCCACAATAGTCTTATCTCCATCAACACCCACATCTTGTCCATCAGCCAATGTTAATGTTGTTGCCACAACTCCAAGTCGTTACGAGAACCAAAAACGCCGAGACTGGAACACTTTTTGCCAGTACTTAGGAAATCACAAGCCACCACTTTCACTACCTACATGTGGTGATGGACATGTCCTTGAGTTTCTTCGTTACTTGGACCAATTCGGTAAGACCAAAGTCCACAACCAAACGTGCCCATTCTTTGGTCTACCGAACCCACCCGCGCCTTGCCCGTGTCCACTCCGACAAGCTTGGGGCAGCCTCGATGCGCTTATTGGACGACTACGGGCAGCTTATGAAGAACACGGTGGAAGAGCTGAAGTTAACCCTTTTGGAGCTAGAGCTGTAAGGTTGCATTTGCGTGAGGTTCGTGATTTTCAAGCTAAAGCTAGAGGTGTTAGTTATGAGAAGAAGAGAAAGAGGCCTAATAAGACTAAGATTATTATCACAACATCACAAGATCAACAACCTCCTCCTTCTTGATCTTCTTTTTCGTTATTATCATGACTAGTAATATTTTATATTTATATATATGTTTTTAATCTCTTTATGTAATTTTATTCAGTATATTTCTTAAAATGACATTTATTTTATATTCTGTTTTAGAATTTATTGATTTATAAATTCGCGAGACAATTCATTAATTTTCATAATTTATCCCTATCTTATTTTACTTAATTTTTTTTATAAGATGAGATAATAATAACATAATATTAAATAAGATATCTTGTTTTTAAATGTGCTAAAATAATAATAATAATAATAATAATGGAAAGTATGATGCTAGTTATTTATAATGTAAAATTTAATATAAAAATAAAATAAAATATTATCTTTGAATGAAAAGATAAAAAAGATATGAGATAAAAATGATATACTGCATCTTGTAGTGCATGAACAGTATTATATTTGCTATATTTTTTAAATATTTTTTATTATAATTTAATAATAATATTAATTTACTTAGGATAATTTAATTAATTTTTTATTAATAAATAATATGATAATTATTTCATTATTTTTTATCATTATTTTTATATTAAATTAATAATTAATACGTCATATTAAAAAATGTATTATAAATGAAATTGCAATTTTTACCTATTTTTTTTACCAATTTTTATTTATTACTATTACTATTATTATTATTTTTACCTTTTTCAACTATACAAGCATGAATTTTTTTCTTTAAACAATATAACACAATTTTTTTCAATACTTTTATTCTAATATGAAATTTTTATTTATAATTTTATATAAATGTAGATATATCATAGAATAAAAATAAATAAATTAACTTATTTTTCCTTTTGTTTTTCACTTTTATACTCATTTTGATTAATTGTTAGAAGGTTTAATTAAACAAACATAAAAAGTACTTACCTCAAATTATATAACTTTTTTTGGTCCTTTTTTTTTTATTTGCTTAATCTAATGATTAGATGGTATGTATTTTATTTTAGAGGTTAGGTGATAATTCAAATTGAGAAATAGTGAAATGTGGAAGAGTGGAAATTCAATGAGGATCACGAGTATAGATAGAAGCAGTGAAATGCGGTTAGGTACTAATTAAGTAGCAGTTGAGAGGAAATCTAGTTTAGATCTTTAATTAGGCAAAAAGATAAAATTTCTTAAATAATATATGATTATGATATAATATTATTGATAAATATAATTTAATTTATTTAATAAAATATTTATATTAGTAAAATTTTAATAAATTTGTAATATATAATAATTTTTTTTATTATATATATGTGATAGCTAAATAAAACAAGTCATAAAATTTAAGAATGTAATTTTTTTTTATATATAATACACTTATATACATATATTTATAATAAATGAAATTTGAACTTATATTTTTAACATATTTATTAAAATAAATATCATTATATTATAAAATAATTGGATGAATGTAATTCAAATTAAACAAAAGAGGCCCTCAAAGATTTTATGGAATATCTCTCTCTTAATTGATCCACCTAGACATCAAATCTTTTGGAACACATATAAATTGAAGGTAGTTGTAATCTTTTGCTGGCTACAGTTGGATGTTTTCACAAATTAATATTATTAATTAATTTTAAATATTTTATAAAATTAATTTAAATTATAGTTTAACGATATATAATTTACTTAAAATATATAAAAAAAAATATGAATTCAAATTATAGCTATAGATGTACAAATAATATAATTATTTAAAAAAAATTGTTTTTCAAGAACATAATCAATGCATTAATGCTAGACTAGATCATATTAGAAATTAATAAAGCTCGGATAATACATTTTATAATAAAAATATATAAAATATTTATTTATTTTTATTATTAATTATATTTTTGTGTTATTATTATTAAAAAAAATTATCAATAACAAATTATTATTATGATGATAATAATAATAATATCATTATTACTTATTATATATATATATATATAATAAGCGAAACTCACTAGAAACTCTTACTCTTTTTTAAAGTCTAATTATTAAATGGAAACCCCTTCCTTTGTGTAGGTGATTCTTGTGGACTTATTCATTTAGCAGGAACAATTCACTATCTTCAGACTACATAAACCATTAGTCATATAGTTTCATATATACAACCTTTCTAATTTCTTAATTTACATTTCATCAAAAAAAAAAAAATTCTTAATTTACACTACTGTATATATGTAACGGTTATAATATTCACTCTCATGTAGAAATAGTATATCATAATGCACGATTTGTTTATTATTCTTTTATATAGTTATGATACTCTGCACACGTGACTCAAACCTTAAATATTATATATATTTAAGTAGATTATATTTTATTGAATCATAAGCGTATTATTAATTCACTTATTTTTAAAATTACTTTGCATACAAATTTTTTTTTTTTTGAAATAACTCAAAAATATATTTATTTTAGAGAAAATGTTACAAAAGCTTATTAGATTATATTATTTATGTCGTTTAATATCTTATATTAAAAATAATATTATTTAATTTCATAGTAATGAAAAATAGGCCAATTAAAAATAAAATATATTATTTTAATTACTTTTTTATTAAAACATTATTTATTTTTTTGTTAAATAATTCATGCAATTAAAACACGAGTCTTGATAAAACAAAAAAATTCACAAAATTTATTTATTTTTAATATTTGTTAGTTACAATTGTTTAATTTTAATATTTTATTTATTTTACATTTTTATTAAAATTAAAAAATATATTTATTATTTTATATTTGAATATTATTAGTGTTGATATTTTTCTTAAATAATTTCATATTAAATTTTGCTTTCATCATTATTAAAAATTTGTATTTTAATCGCATTTTAATCATTTCACATAAAATATTAATATTTTAATAAAATTATATTTGAATATTATTGGTGTTCATATTTTTTTTAAACAATTTTATTTTAAATTTGTTTTTAGACTTATATTTTAATATCATTTTAATTACTTAAAATAAAATAATAATATTTTAATTAAAAAATAATTAAAATAATATAATTTTTTTTAATAATTAATAAATTTTAAAATACTATTTAATTTATTTGACTAAAGTAAACAAATGACTAGAATATGACACTTCATCCATTATTTTAATCTAATTTTTATATACTTTTCTAGCTTTAGTTAATGATTGAAGGAGCTACTAGCCTACTACATTATTGGATTCAATCTAATTCAAAAATTGAAGGTATAGCTCCAAGCAACCTGATTTGACCTCTAACAACTATGCTTTTAATGGACTTTTTCTTTTTATTAGGACAAAAAAAAAAAAAAAACGTTTATGTAAAAGTATAGTATTATATTAATACCTAACAACATCCACTTCATAATCTTTTAAAATATATAATATAGTTTATAATTAATTTTGTAAAAGCTTAATTATCAAAATTTATTTATGTAAAAATGTTAGAGCTGTTAAATTATAAAGACATTTTTAAAATTTAAAAATTATGAATAAATTATGCATTTTAAAAAAATTGGAACCAAATTTTATTTTGATAAATGGCAGAGACCCAACCAAATACTAAAAGTCTTATAAAAGAAATATATAGATATATCGCCAAAATTAGAAAGAAAATATTTAACATATTATTTAAATATTATGTAATATTATTTAAAAAAAAAAAAAAAAAAGGGTTTTGTCATCACTTTTTTATTTATTTATAAAGTCATCACTTAAAACCCCACAAAATTCTACACCATTGTCATCTTGACGCTAAGATCAACAACGACCGTACAATGATCCCGCTATCTACGGTTAACAATAATGGGTCCCTTTCTATTGCTTGACTTGTGCGCGTCCTTTTTTTTTTTTTTTGTTAGGACATGTTTGTTATAAAGCAGTAAAAATTTGAAAAATTATTAAAAATTACGATCTTAAAATTTATAATAATAAAATTAATATTTAAATATTATTAAATTTTTAATATCGAATGAATTTAAATTATCGTCGTTCAATTTTAATTAAATGAGTGTTTAAAAAAAAATAACATATTAGTCATTTTTTTAATTATAAAAATATAAATTCGAACACAAAGGTACTAGTTTTGTTATTAAAAGTTTTGATAGGTGTTATTTTTGTTGTTTTCCCTAAAATTTTAAATATATAATTTGAAAAAATTACAAAAATAGTACATTTCAAAACTTGTAATAATAAAACTAGCATATCTTGTATTCAAACTTATATTTTCACAATTAAAAAAATGACTAATATATTATTTTTCTTTGAACACTCGTTCAATTGGAATTGAACAACGATAATTTAGATCCGTTCAATATTTCACGTTCAAATTAAACATTCAATAATATTGGGGTGTTAGTTTTGTTATTATAAATTTTAAAGATGTTATTTTTAGTAATTTTCTATATAATTTTTATATAGTGTGATTATTAATAAATTAAATTATATTAAATAGTATGATTATTAATAAATTTTATATGATTAATGGGTATAAATTTATATCATATTTAACATTTAGTTTGGTCTATTTGAATTATCAATTATGAAATTATGTATCTTAATTTTTTATTTTATTTTAAATTAAAAATAATTTTTATTTTTTAAAATATAATATAATATACAAAATGAATTAAATATTAATTTAAATAAATTTTACAATAAAAAGCTACTTTAAATTTAGATTATTTTATTAAAATATTTATAATCAAATTTATTTGACTATATTATATAACTTATTATTAAATATTGTATAGATTAATTATAATACAATTTAATTCAATATAATTATATCTAATATATCTAATATAGTATATTAAATAAGATGTTAAGTGTCTAACACAATAGAAAACTGAGATGCATTTTAATTTGACAGTATTATATTATACCATAAATTTAATGTCTCTAAATTATATAACAATAAAAATAATATCATTTAATATTATTTAATATTATTTTTAATTGAATATAAAAATATTACATTTGTTGTAATAACTTTTAGGAGTTTTTTTTTAAACAATTTCTCTTTATTATTTTATACTGTTTTGTGACTTAATTACTATATTTATTAATAATATTTTGGCAATTCATCTGAGATCTATTTCGTTTCAATTTGATAACATTAGGATTTTAACTTAAAACAAAAATTGTTTTACTTAATATCGTATCAACTAGAATGTGAAATTTGGACGGAATATATTAGATGATAATTGACTTAACCGGAGTATAAATTATTTTTTATTCGTAGAATAAGTGATATATATTTTGCATGTAAAACATAAAATATTTGAAAAAATATAAATTGAGTAATTTATTTTTCCTAAACAAGTAAGGATCTATTATTTTTTTTTAAATAGTATTACATCGTTTCAAATTCAGGTGTAATAATGAATAATATAGTTTACAAATCACTCTCTAATGTTGTGATTAGTGGATAACTACCAATTATTTTTTGAGAATATTCCGTGAGATAAAAGTTTTTTTTTTAACTCATTATTAAACACCTAATAAAAAAAAAACTATTTCTTTTGTATAGGGGTATTAAAGTGTAATATTTAAAAGTGAGAGTGACAGATAAAAAGTTGGAAAACTTAAAAGTATAAGCAGTCGAAGTAGAATTTAAATTTATTTCTTTCGTAATATATATTCAGTCTTGGTATACTATGATAGTATAAAACAAATTTCAATTATACTTCGTTGAAAAGGAAAAATTATAGATTAAGTTATCAGAATAATATATTTATTTTTAGATATTATTGAGATAATTTATTATGTCAAATTTATAAAAAAAAAATAATAAATATAATATTTTTAAAATTCATAATAATAAAATATATCATTTTTATTATTAATTTAACATTAACTTATATTCATTTCAATTATCACAAATAATTCTATTTTTATTATTATAAATTTTAAATAATATTATTTTAAGTAATTAATTAGTTATTGGGTGAAGTGATACCAAATTCAAGAATTAAAGTATTTAAAAAATAATTTAATAACTTATTTTTATACATGATAATATAAATTATTAAAATTTAAAGAATTAAAGTATATCATTTAAAAATTAAAAATTAAAATATTTTAAATATATAAATTTAAGGAGGTACTTTTTTTCATCTTGAATTTATAAGTGCTCTATTTGTGTGTTTTTTTCTTCTCTAAAATTTTATATAGTTAATGTTTTCTC
This sequence comes from Elaeagnus macrophylla, assembly GCA_029378325.1. Lineage (NCBI taxonomy): Eukaryota > Viridiplantae > Streptophyta > Magnoliopsida > Rosales > Elaeagnaceae > Elaeagnus > Elaeagnus macrophylla. Next base: position 20,283,641 of record CM055647.1, on the reverse strand, counting down.
TTGCAATATTAACCATTTATTATCAATGATATATTAAATAATGATACGAATGATTTTCCTTTGTGGTCCCCTCCAACTGGGTGCTCCCACGTGGAAACATGACCGGCTGTCGGCAACAGAAACCTACTTTCCCTCGTTTCTCGAGCCTCTTCACAATTTCTTGGCAGCACGTGGGACGATGATTGACCTATAAAAAAGCATTTTTAGTCGTGGATGATTTAGAGCCCTCCGATTAGTTAAGGATTGTTTGCACAAGAACGAGTTTTCCATCTTTGGCCGTTACCTCATTTTACTATTTAGGGGACAGGGATGGTTCAGATTTCAACTTTAGTTGTGAACTGGACTACTTGGTGGTGTTCTTTAGATTTTGGTTTGAAGAAATTGGGAAATTCTATTTCATTATTTTATTGGGTGCTTATGTATAGAAATTCATTATTTTACTGGGTGCTTATATATATATATATTATCGTAATTATTTTTTATTATGATAGTATAGATTTATTTTTATTATGATAGTATAAATTTATTTTTATATTTTTATAATTAAATAATTATTAGTACCACTTCTCTCTCTCTCTGTATATTTGTTTAGCATTTTAAAATGATTATAAAAGTATTCTAAACATTAAATTTATTTAAAAAATACATCTAATATTTGATTCGGTTAATATTCTTTTTTTATTATCAATTTAGTTAAAAAATTACTGGTTAAACACTATATTAAAAAATAAGGAGTATGGTGATAGAGATAATTTAAATTATGTTATTTATGCCATTTGATCTATTATATTATAAGTGGTATATTTAATCTCTTAATTTTAAAAAAAATAAAACAATTATGAACAAAACACATAATTTTAATAATTTTTTAATTAAAAATTATTTTTTAAATTAATATTTTAATATAAAAAATATTATAATATTATAATTTATTCTTGATTGATCTCTTAAAAATAATATTTTAATTAAAAGATCATTGAAATTATATGTTTTATCCTTAATTGACCCATTTTTTTCCCCTAAAATTAAGCGACTAAATGATATCACTTATAATTTAAAGAACCAAAACACAAATGACTAAATTTGATGAACCTAAATGATACTTTTTTCTTAAAAATTACTCTATTAACAAAAATAACCAAAAAAATAGAAATGTTAAATAGACCAAATATTTGGGACATTTTTGCAAAAAGTTAAACATTACTGATATTTTTGCTACTAATCCCAAATATTATGAATATAAAACATATTTAAGTCTTTTATTAAGTAATAGATAGATTTTATTTAAAGATAATATTTGATTAAAAAACATGAAATAAAAAAGAAAAAAATTATAAAATTAATACCTCTAAAATTTATAATATCAAAATAAAACTCCCTAATACTAATTCATATTTTTTTAAATTTAAAGCATAGTTGCTATTTTAATTATTATAAATTTTAAGAGATTTATTTTTAATAACCTTTTTAAATAAAATATTTTCTTACAAAAACCTATTTGACTATTATTTTTGCTTTTTATTAGATGGAGAGTTTTCCATTGTATGAAGCTCTCTCCGGTATATAGTCCATTTTATTTAGTTTGTTTCAATAAATGTAAATTATAATCTGAGTGTTACACCTATATTTTAATATAGTGTGATTTTTCTTTCACCTAGATTTCAATCTAATGGGAATTTTAGGCATTTTATGTTATGTTATGTTTTGGTTTGGTTTATTTCTAGATTCAAATATATATCTTATAATTTTCGTTTAATAATTTTATAATTCATAACATGAAGATCTCAACACATGAATAGTTAAGCTGTATTGAAGATCTATCTTATTAATAAAAAGAATTATACATATTTGCAAAATTGAAAGAATTTAAGAAAAAAGCTTAAATCATGTTAGAAATAATTTTTATCAATTTGATTGATTTAATTGTTATTATATTTTTTATTTAAATAAATAACATATAATTTTTTTAAAAAGATATAATTTTATTTTTAATTTTTTATTATTTTAAATATATGTTTAAAAATATTTTCTTGCATCTAGAAGCACAAAAATTGTTAGACCAACCCACAAAGAACAAAGCTTAAAACTTCATTGTAACAAAAAACCTAAACCACTCAACTATTTCTCATTTGCTTTTTGCTAATGATATTATTATTTTTAGTCTAGTCAATGAGAATGAAACATGAACTATAAAGGCTATTCTGAATCAATATTGTGCTTGGTCAGGTCAGACTGTGAATTACCATGAGTCTAAGTCTTAACATTTTATGTTCGTCAAATATTACTGGTTTGCTGACTCTCTAATTGGAAGATTTTGGTGGACAAAGACGACTTCTCAATCTCATTACTACTCCTCTGTGTCATGGGATAAAATTTATTTACCCTAAAGAATATGGGGGTCTTGGTTTCAAAAAATTAAAATATTTTAATTAAAATTTAGAAATTTATGTATAAAAATTTAAAAATTAAAACGTATGATTTAAAAATTTAGGGATCTATTATAAAATTTTAAAAATTTAAGAATTAAATATACTATTTATAAATTTAAAAATCAATGTATCAATTTAATTAAAGATTAAGAATTATTAATATAACTTAGCGTAAGATTTAAATTCTTTTTAAGAATTTAATTGAGGACTCTCTCATGATAATTAAGTGTATGAAAATTAATAATTTAAGTTTTTATATTTGTGTGGATTCGTGATTACTTAAAAGCTTAGTAAGTAAACAAGTAAAATAAAATCATTGCTTGTAACTTAACTTTATTATTGATTAGTAAACACCCTTTATCTTAATTATTCATTTCATATCTAATTGCACTCGATAAATTTATGGTTATTAGTAACACTATATTTTATAATATTATCGTATATAATTATATCATATAATTAAATTAAATATATATCGTTAAATTAATGAATAAAAAACAAGTTCAAATATAAAATGAGAAAATTATATATTTTTACAAAATAAATTACATAAAATAATATTCATATAATTTATAACAAAATATTAAAATAATAACATAAAATAGATTAAACTGAATATAATTTAATATTAAATAGATTTAATTAAAAAAATATTAGATTTAATTGAATAACAAAAATAATATCCCTTAAAATTTATAATAACAAAAATAACATTTTAATAAAATGACTTTAATATATTTTTATAATTAAAAAAAATGACTTTTATATTATTATTTTTAATACCTTTTAAATTATATTGCAGTAGTTTAAATTCTATTAATGTGGAATACTTAACGTCAAATTTTTAATATTATTAAATGTTAATTTTATTATTATAAATTTTGAGGTTTTTATTTTTTTGTTGATAATTTTCCTTTTTTTTGCTTTACTTCCTCTCTTCCTTACACGAACAGAAAGAAACATCAAACATCTTTTGATTAATTGATTCCTTTGAAATCCTCCGCCCTCAGCGCTACATATCACGACGTCGTTTGTTCCTTAAATTTAGCCTCCCTGCAAAAGTGAAACCCTAGCATATCAACCCCATCAGTTTTCTTGGAATATCCACCCCCTTTGTCGATGGCGACACCATCGGTTTCCGCATCAAACTCATCGGTCTCGGCGTCCTCTTCCCAATTCACCTACTCTAATGGCTCCTCATACTTCCCTTTACCTTTCCACCTCCAACAACCCGCCGCCGTTTCCCAATATGCCGTTCCGGCTCCCGCTCCGACCGTGCCTGTTGTGGGTGCCGTCTATCCGGCCTCTGCTGCTGTTTCCAGCGTTCACTCACTCCCTCAATATGAGCAGGTGTTTATCATTCCCTAATATTTTCGTATTAATTAGTCAATTATGTTGGGGGTTCTAAGTTTATTTGGATAATACATTTCTAGTGTTGATTGGATATGTAATATGTTAAGGTTTTTCGTGATCGTATAACTTTGTTTCAATGTAATTGAATAGGCCCAACAATTATTTCAAAGAGACGCTCAGACGATTACCCCTGAAGCTTTAGAGAGTGTGAAAGCTGCCCTTGCTAGCAGCGAAATCGAGCACAAAGCAGAAGCTAAGAAGAAAGCATTGCCTCGTAAAGCTGCTGGGCAGAGTTGGGAGGATCCAACTCTAGCCGAGTGGCCGGAAAGTAAGTTTCTTGCATGCCATAAAGCATTGCCTCGTAAACCTCAAGTTTCTATTATTTCCTTGCCCTTTTTCCACTTTTATAGTTGTCACGTTATTTTACTTTTAAAGTAACGATGATTATTGTGAAAGCTGCATCGTTGTTGTTATTCACTAGATCATGTGTTGGTTGTCACAATTTCTTTTCTCCAACCACATACATCTCTAATTTCTGTAAGTTTTTCGATTCTTGCAGATGATTATCGCTTATTCTGTGGTGATCTTGGTAATGAGGTGAACGATGATGTTCTTTCAAAATCATTTTCTCGTTTTCCTAACTTCAATATGGCCAGAGTGAGTATCTCTTCAACTGTTTTCTTCATTTTTCTTTAACATTTGTAATCAAAGTTTTGCATTTCCTCTTCAGATTTTAATTGAAGAAAACAGAGCAGTTAAATGTTTGTGTGTATAAGGTAGGTCTTCTTTTTAATATACAAGTTTTGACCCCTAGAGCTTGAGTTGGTTGTATTTTACTAATACATGGACTAGCTTAAGTTACCACTTATTTGTGTCAATTTGAAGAATTTGGATTCAGATTAGTTAACCAGTGGGCCTTTGGTGGAGGTTTTTTATCCCCTTGATGCATATTGCATAGGACAGATTGTTGGGTTGGGATTTCATAGTATCTTTAATATTATTTGTGGTGGCTAAGTTGGACCTTAGAAAGGTTTCATTTTACTAGCATCAGCTTCTTTATTTCTTCCTTATCCTGGAAGTTTGAAACGATCCGATCTAGGTCATATTTTTTGTTGCATTCTTCTAATGATAGCTCAATTTATTAAATCTTCTGACATTTACATGACCATTTCAAAGAACTATACCAGGTTATGGTGTAAAGTCAACCTTTTCATCCATGTTGTTTGTTATGTTATTCATAGCTCTTTTGTCCAAATATCTTTTAAGTTTGAAAAATAAGTTTCAGCCAAGACTTGCTAGAAAACTGTTTTGTGCTGTAAAAATCTAAAAGAAGTAAACAGTAGGACAAAACATATTTGGAGTTGCCTATTTATCAAGACAGGTCGTTGTTGTTAGAAAATGTGATAAGTGTTTTTGTTGAAATTGGTGATCAGAGTAAATCTGTAAATAATTATGTCAAAAAATAACCATCCAAGATCATTCCCCATCCCCAACGTTGTTTGACTTTGCAATTTATCATCATGCTCCAACTTTATTTTCTTAAACTCATATATACCTTGTTACCAACTTTTTTACTCTTTTAACCATTTTCTTTCATAAAGCTCTAGCCATCCACCTCATGTCCGTCACTTGTGATTCCTCACTGACTCAATGTTTCATAGTTCGGTAATAGGGCTAGGGCTTGCGATTCCTTATGGTGTATTATTTGAAGCTAAACTACTTTTCTATTGCTTCATCACATTTATAGGTTGTCAGGGACAAGAGAACAGGCAAGACCAAAGGCTACGGATTTATTAGCTTTTCCAGCCCGTCTGACCTTGCTGCAGCTCTTAAAGAAATGAATGGTGAGAGTGAGACAGTTTCTCTCTTATTGAGTTTATCCTCTTGCTTCTCTTTCCGAAAACTTTTTGAACTATATGTTGGTTGCATCACAAACAAATGAAAGTTATAGTGTGTTTTATGACGAACTGGAAAAGTTGTTTCTTGTAAATCTGTTTCTATTACTGGTTTCTATATGTTAAATTAAGTTCAAATAAACTCATTGTAATTTACCAGTTGATAAAAGTAATTTGAGCATAGCATAGCTGCATTTATGATTTTATTTTATGCATTAATTGCAGGTAAGTACGTTGGAAATCGACCTATCAAACTCCGCAAGAGCAAGTGGCAAGACAGAACTGATTTTGTTACCCTGGAAAAGCAGAAGGTAATACTTTAACTGCATTATTATAGCTTAATGATCTTCGAAGTTAAAGTGGTATTCATTAAACTCCATGGCTTTTGGCAGAATCACTCACACAAGAAGCCCAAGCTTTCAAAGAAGAGTGTGCTACACAAATGAACCAAAATAGATATTTGCTGATGGAAAAAAAAAAAGCAAGATGAATTTGATGTGCACGTCTACTTTCTCATCTGTTTCTTTTTCTTAGTTCATAGTTTCTTATATAGTTACTGACATGGTACAAATTTCATTCAATATGTATAACCGTCTTCAATTTAAGTAATTGATTTATCAATGTCGTTAAAATTTTAATTACAGATTTTTCCCAACTTTTTCACTGAATAAATATTTTTTGAACTTGGCAATCATCTTACCCTAATTTTAATTATTTTTAGAATTATGAAATTGGGTAATGACTATTTCCATTCAAACATTAACTAATGACTAAATGCAGATAGGTTAACAGAAAAACATTTTCTTAAATGCAATAAGCCATATACTATTCACATGCAAAAAGAATACATCACCCACGGGCCATTGTTTTACTACTAATGTTTTTGTACAAGCTGATTAAAAAATGTTTTTATGTACAATATTACACAAAGAGTAAAACCTCTTAACTTCTAATGTTTTTTATGTAAAAAAAAAAAAAAAAAGAAACAATTATTTCAACCGCAACAATCCTCTAACATCAAGGAGAAAATTGTTGAGATTTTTCCTAAAATTTTCATAATTCTTACAATTCAGGGTCGAAGAAACATGATTTGCACTAGTGAGTGACTGAAATGCATTAAACAATCTCGATTTTATTGTTGGATTCACTTGCTTCTCTATCAATTCATTCACTAATTTCTGTAACAAATCAATGTGAGTATCCAAAAAAGACCGAGGAACCTCATTGAAACTTAGTCAGTGATTCATTATTACCTGATAGAGACCCTGTTCACAAAGTATCAAAGGAAGAAGCGCATCTGCCGCACATCCAATCAATTCGAGACTGAAATCACAAATGTAACACCTTTTTTAATCCAAAGGGAAAAGCAGCAAAAAGTAAACCAGTATTGTAATGAACACTACATTATGGCATCTGTTACTAGTAATATAACCCTACCAGTAGTTCTCAAAAAGGAGCCAGTGCAACAATGACCGAAGGAATTTGCTCAAAACACCTTCCCGAGGATTTCCAGTCAGATCCTCGATTATTGTAGCATGTGAACCTAACCCAATTCTACTGGCACTTGTTTCCTCATAGTGGTAGGAAGCAAGATTTCTTAGAGCTTTCAGACACATATGAACAACTTCTGCATCCTAACTCATCAACGAAGGTAGGTGACATGTCATACAATGACATGAACTAAAATCATACTTGAAATATCAATGATAATAACAATTTTTTCACATGGAAAACGCTTGCCTACCGTATGGCGAAGACCAAATTCAAGAGTTCCAAGTACATCAAAAAAGACTTCACCATTTAGTGATACAACAGTTCTAGGATAAACCTCCAATAAATGCGATAGCAGATAGAAAAACTGCAAGACACATACTACAATTTAGTTCTAAAAAAACACCGAAAACCATAGTGAATAACCTGCAAGAGAAAAATACTGGAAGATTTTACATCAGCACAAAGTTTGGGATATTTCAGCAGGTCTAGAGCTATCAATGGGCTAATTATATGAAGACCTACGTAAACGACCTGCAAGAGAAAAATTTGTTAGACATTGTATATTTGATTGACATTATAAGAATGAAACTGGAATTACCTCATATGCATTTAAGCTCTGAGTCTTGGCAGAAACTGATACCTGCATTTTATCAGGTTTGCAGAAAAGCTTCATACTGATGGACCAAGTAGATGTTTTATTGTGAAAAATCCAAAATATGAATGAGTTGACACAATACCAGATCTTTCGAACAAAGGTTAGAAAGAAGCTGAATAAGAGCACGTGAATTCTTGTACTTCCAAGTCTTCGCTTCATTGAGTGAGCTGCTAGAAAGACTCGATGATATCTGGAAAAATGATCAAGTAAAACATATAAAAAGCATGATTAAGCAGACTCTTGGAAACTAGGAGGAAATGTAAGAGGGATGTCTTTCATCATTATCTAGAAAGCAAGAACAGAATTTAAATATAACAAGGATGCTCTAATGACCAGCAAAATTTTCCAATTTCTAAATCTATGGTTCAATAATCTTAACATGCCACTTTTAGGACACAGCCTAAACGTTTAGATCTATGGTTTTTATTAAGTTTTATAACTTCAATTATGTGAAGTCTGTTTACATGACCAAAAGCCCAATAACATATATCTACCTCTTGTATCCTATTGATACTATTAGGAGTAGGAAACATTACTAGGTTAGAAGGAGCACTAATTAAAGGATATAGAAAGTACATTGTCAATATCATGTAATGAGTAGATCTGAAGTAAACTCATGCAAAAATTGACTACAACAGCGGCTTCTTCGGCATTTAGATAGCTTGTTTGTCCATCAACCCAATCAACAACAAACTTGAGCAAAAGATATACAACTGCAGACTAAACAATAATTAGATACCAAAATCATTAAGTGTCCTTGAGATTAAAAAAATATAGAAAGAAAAAGGAGGATAAAATACAAATATATAAATGACAAGGAGTTTGATTTTGGGAAGAAGCATAGTGCATCGATCTGCACCTATAATTTAATAGGATTAGGCATCATAAGATACTTAGATGACTAGAAGTAGGTAAGACAAAGAAATCAATACATGAAAAATGGGGGATGGACAAAAATAACATAAAAATGGGCAAAACCTTCTTTTTCCCAAATAAAATATGATCTTCATACAAGAAGTGCACAACATTAGATAAACACTTCATCCGAATCAAGTGGTCTTCATCCAGATAAAAGACCACTTCATATGGCATTACAAAGATGAAGACGAAGACCCCTTTATCTAAAGGTCAGCGGCATTCATTCAACCTGGTCAATGGTCGTTCAGCCTTGGTCAATGACCAGTCAACATGTCAAGGTTATGGAAAGAGAAATAAACTTCATCTACCATTTTGTGGTATTTTTAGAAAAAAGAAATTTTTTACCACTAAAATATGTTATTTTTCAGAAAACGACGCTGCATGCAACTTTTATGTTATGGGCTATTATTTTTTATAACAGTTGTTATAACAATTTAAAGAGAGAAGTTTAGAAAAGAGAAGAAAGATTGATTTATAAAAATAATAATTAAAAAAAGCCTACCTCACGTTTGTAAACCTCAAGAAGAACTAGAATAGGGTTCAGTAAAGAGAAACCCAAATCATATAATACTTTTTGGGTACGAGGTTCTGAGGCACTTGCAGCTCCACGCAGGCGCTCCAATGAGCAGCTAACCTAAAGGATCTACAATGTCAAGTTTATCTTGATAAGGAAACCAACCAATAAACTACAAGATCATGACCTCACCGAAAGGATTATATCTGGTTGTCGAGCTATATTGTCGAAGTCATTCTTACTTGACAATTCCACAAGATACATTGCCATATTAGCCACAATATCTCTTGCATACCTTTAAACAGGAAAGAAGAACAGAATGGCATGCGTGATTATAAATTCTGAGACACAACTCAATCTTTAAAAAAAAATATAACTTACTGATTTGAGAACACTGAATTTGTTATTGCAGAAGCTGAGAAGACAAGTGTTTGAGCAAGTGAGCGCTGAAAGAGGAAGATCAATTTTGCTCAAACAAACTGAGATGAAAAAGAAGCCATCCTAGTCAAAGCAAATTAATTTTCACCTGGTGAGCTGTCTTTAACGAAAAAAAAGGTTTTTCATTGGCAAAAGCTATTGCTAGCTCACTCCATGAACCCTGCAAAATATGTTGATGTTATCACAGAGTGTACAATATATTACTCCATAACTATAGCCGACAGTAAGATGAAGCCGATGTCAAAACAAAAAGTTGACCAACAAAGCTCTAAACCTAAACATCATCAAATTTTAAGAAAATTTCTTATGGTCAGGATCAAACCTCAACAACTTGGTACAAAGAACTGAAGATTGTACTTTTCGGAACATAAATGAAACTTACACATATGTGCTCCATAAAAAGCTCAAGATGACCACACTGCTACGAAATAAAATTCTATCCTCACATAAAATGATCCACAGTTCACTTCATTTTAATGAGAACTTTTATAAGTGATGAGATGACCCCTCCCAAAGAAACTCTAATGTTAGAAACAATCTAAATAAGAATTCTTGATATTTCTCTTGTATTTGACTTTTAAGTCTGTGGATGTGAGCTTCTATGCTTAAAGTTGGTTCTCTGTAAGGGAATGAGACCAGTGAACAAGTTATGCAATGCAAAAGAGACATAAAGTGACTTACCAGTGCGACAAGTTGAACACAAACATGTTTTCGCTGAACAAGTGAACGCAGTAACTCATAGCAAGTTAGTCCCTGATAAATATATATAAAAGCATCACGCCAGAACAATCATCACAAGTAACATGAATATATGGAGAAAAAAATGTTCATTCACACCTGCAGTTCTTTCTCCCCAGGATATGCTACTAGTGCAATAAGGGATATGCGAACAACTTTTTCAAGCACAGGTCTTCCCTGATTGTGTTGTCCAAAAAAATCAACCAACACATTTCTGGCACTCATATCTCTATTTTCTTCGGGATACATGAGATATGTACTAGACCATCTGGCTAGGAACCATATGATGGCCTATATAATACTTAATTATAAGTAACTGAATAAGTGGAACATTATACGAACAACTAGAAAGTTTAGATCAAAATAGAAGACTTCCTCGAGCATCTCAACAAAAGGCTTAATTACTTTCACTTTCCAAGTAAAGTTCACCTTAATTTTGCCAAAAAGGTAAGGTTCACCCTTTAATTATTAAAATTAAAAACTCTAAACATGCTGGATTTTCTCCATCTTAGCTGTTCCGATTTAGTCAAACCAATCTTGTAAATCCCTCTTGAAATCAGGAATAAAAATTCAATTGGCAAATGTGCATATCCGCATGCATGTATGACAAATTATATTTATGAAGCATGCATGTATGATTTATACACTTGAATCTTCCATTTAACCTTTAACAGGGCCAAGCGATGTCAATTAAGATTTGGTCCATTAGAAATCAGGGGGAAATTAAGTGGGGAGGGGAGGAAACAAAAGAAATAAATTAGTTAGAGGGAGGAACACATTGATCTGACTTGGTCCTTGTCTTTTAACATATCAATTCTACAGCAGGCCCTTATCATCTTGTGAACATTGGGTGACAAAAGAAAGGGAAAAAAAATTACAAATGCTAGAGAAAGGCAGAATAAAAAGACTATGGAAGTAAAGAATATGTATGACATAAAAAAAATCATGTAAACCAGTTTATAATCTTCAATGAATACTTGACATACATTAATGGCATCTGATTTGACATGTTATATAGTTTATGGAAAAGCATGACTTGTGTCTGGGTATGAAAAGTATGGATAAATAAAACTATATTTGTTTTATTATATCTGAATATTTGTATATACACTACTAGGGTATATATAATACAATTAGTGAATCGAAAGCAAATCAAAAATAAATAAAGATATGAATAAATATTTTATGTTTTCTGTTTGAACTAACTAACAAACAATCCTAACTGATTTCCTAATATTTCGAGATTTTCACACTCTCCCTCAAGTTAATTCATAGATATTAATTATGTCCAACTTGTTTATGAAATCATCGAAGCTCTGACGCGGAAGCCCTTTAGTGAAAGTATCTCCAGTTTGTTATCGTTTAGGAATATAGGTCATACAAATAATATCATGCTCAACCTTCTCTTTGATAAAATGTCTATCCACTTCGATGTGTTTAGTCCGATCATGTTGGACTGGGTTAAGAGAAATGTTGATTGCAGCTTTATTATCACAGTAAACCTTGAGTGGAACCTCAGGCTCTACTCGTAATTTTTCTAGAAGTTTCTTCAATCATAGTCCTTCACAAATTCCTTGTGCAACTGCTCTAAATTTTGCTTCAGCACTACTTCTAGCAACAACATTTTGTTTTTTACTTCTCCATGTAACTAGGTTCCTCCATGTAACTAGATCCACTCCATGTATCCAGTAGTGGATCTTTTGTCTTCAATTGAACCAGCCCAATCAGCATCTGAAAAGATTTTTGTTTTTCTTTTATCTGTTTTTCTGAAGAAAAGTCCTTTTCCAGGATAGCCTTTAAGATATCTCAAAATTTTGTACAATGCTTCTAGGTTGCTTTCTTTCGGAGAGTGCATATGTTGATTTACTACACTTACCGCAAATGCAATGTCAGGTCTTGTATGTGATAGATTAGTCTCCCGACCAATCTCTAGTATCTCTCTTTGTCAACTGATTCTTCACCATGTTCCAGTCTCTTCCTTGTTTCAATAGGAGTGTCACTTAGTTTGCTCTCAAGCATACCAGTTTCATTTAAAAGATCTAGAACATACTTCTGTTGTGAGACACTAATACCTTTTTTCGATCTTGCAATCTCCATTCCCAAGTATCGCATTTGTCCTAAGTCTTTGACTTCAAAATCTGTGACAAGGACATTTTTTAGTCTTTCAATTTCGGGCAGATTATCTTCTGTTAGTATTATGTCATCTACATAAACAATCAGAATTGTTTTCAAACCGTCTGAGTGTTTAAAAAATATTGTGTGATCTGACTGACCTTGTTGATAGCCTTGACCCTTTATCACCTTTGTAAATCTATCAAACCACGCTCGAGGTGACTGCTTAAATCCGTAGAGAGACTTGTTCAGTTTGCATGCCACATTTTGTTGATTATCTTCACAAAATCCTAGAGGTAATGTATAAAAATTTTCTCGTCTAATACTCCGTTGAGGAAGGCATTTTTAATGTCCAACTGTTGGAGAGTCCACTCCAGGTTTGCTGCTAATTACAGTAATACTCTAACAGTGTTCAGTTTTGCAACTGGAGCGTAGTCGATCCCATAAGTTTAAGTGAACCCTTTAGCAACTAGACGAGCTTTGTAACGTTCGACAGTTCCATCGGCTTTATACTTTATAGTAAAAACCCACTTGCACCCAACTGGTTTCTTACCTTTTGGTAAGTCCACTATATCTCAAGTTTCATTTTTTTTAGAGCTCGTAATTCTTCCATTATTGCATTCCTCCACTAGAGAATTTTTCAAGCCTCGTCAATATTTTTGGGAATTCTGATACTGTCAAGATTAATAGTGAAAGTATGGAATGTGCGAGACAAAGTATTATATGACACAAATTTAGATATAGGATGAGAAGTACAAGATCGAGGTTGTTTTCTGAGTGCAATAGGTAAATCCTCAGTGGAATTAGAGTTACTTGGATTCAAAGAAGGCTCAAGGATAGGATCCATCACCGGATTGGACTCTTATAGTGTGTCAAGAATGAATCTCCCTTTGTACTTTGATTTTGGCCTCCTTGAATAAACAAGTATCTCCTTATCTACCTGTGATTCTGCGTCTCCCCTTGAGTCTAAACGGGTTTCTGTAGATAGTACATTAGAATGATTTGGTGTAATAGGCTCCAGGTGATCGTAGAGATTGTATTTGGTAAGGAGGGACTGTTATTATTTGGGAAGGAGGTACTAGGAAATGAAAGGTCAAAAGAGCAAAATTGATCTTCAGAACTCACATTCTTCCCCTGAAGAGGAGTTTTGAAAAGATAATATTGTGTCTCAAAGAATGTGACATCAAGGCTAGTGAAGACACTTTTCGTAGATGGGTCATAACACCTGTAACCTTTTTGAATAGGAGAGTAGCCAATAAAAACACATTTGAGGGCTCTCGGTTCTAGTTGCTCACGGTCGTGGGGATGAATATGTACAAATGCTATACAACCAAATATCTTAAGTGGAATATCTGACATAAGGCGAGAGGTTGGAAAACAGTGTTTTAGTTTCCCAATGGGTGTCTCATAGGAGAGAACACGACTAGGCATTCTTTTTATAAGAAAGGCAGATGTCAAAACAGCATCGCCCCAAAACATTTTTGGCATATTGGTTGTGAACATGAGTGCTTGGGCCACTTCCAAGAGATGTCTGTTTTTTCGCTCCGCTACTCCATTTTGTTGTGGAGTATACACACATGAGGTTTGGTGATTGATTTCATGGGTTTGAAGGTAATCTTGAAGAGCATGATTAACATATTCTGTACCGTTATCAGTACGCAATATTTGAATTCGTGTTTGGAATTATGTGTATATCATAGAGTGGAAGTTAATAAATACCGTTCGAACATCAGTTTTATCTTTCACTAAATATACCCAACATACACGAGTATAATCATTAATAAAGGTGATAAACCACTTTGTATGAGTGCGACTTGGATGCCGAGACGGTCCCCATAAATCACTGTGGATTATGACGAATGGTTTGGAAGGTGTGCATTTGGATTTTGGAAAGGATGTACGATGATGTTTTGCAATTTCACACGTTTCACATTGTAAATCAGATACTTCTTTATTTTGAATAAGAGATGGAAACAATTGTTTCAAATACTGAAAATTAGGGTGACCCATCCTAAAGTGCCACAACAAAAAATTATTATTCTTAGGGAGAGAAGCAGAATTACAATTTTTAATTTGATTCTGTTCCCTCACATTGGCTGTCTCAAAATAATAAAGTCCTTCACTCTCTCTAGCACTGCCAATCATCTTTCCCGATGATAGGTCTTGAAAAATACAAAACGAAGAAATGAATTTAGCAAAACAATTTGTGTGAACGGTTAATTTATTGACAGATAACAAGTTGCAGGATAATTTTGGGACATGAAGGATTGACTCAAGAGTAATAAATTCGAAAATTTTAATACTTCTTTTTCAGGCAATTGGAGAGAGGTGCCATCTGTAATTCTTACTTTTAAGTTACCAGCACAAGGTATATATAAAGAAAAAAGTTCATGGTTGTCTGTCATATGATCTGATGCTCCAAAGTCAATAATCCAAGGCGTATTTATTTTTGAGTGTAATGCTGCTAAAAAATTACCTTTATGTGCTAGCAAGCCAGAGAGAATATAAGCAGAAGACTGACCCGATGTTTGAAATTTGGAAAATAGTTGATAAATTTGTTCCATTTGCTCTAGATTAAATGTTGAACTGGACATAAGTTTGTTGTTTTCATATTGATTAGTAGAGACCTGATATCCTCGAGTTTTGAAATTTTGCCTTGGTTTCCAATCTGTTGGTTTTTCGGGTAACTCCTAGCACGTATCTTTTGTATGACTCATTTTACGACAATGATCACACCAAGGTCTTTTTTTGTGTTGGGTATTTTGTGGCCCATGTGACAAGAGGCCATGGACTGCATTTTCATAAACAGGCCCAATATGGTCATGAGAATTGTTGGAGCCCAAACCAAGCCCAATTGAATTGCTGGAGCCCAAAACAGGCTCAACCAGTCCACTTGAGTTATCATAGCCCGAGCCCAGCCCACCAAAAACTAGTTTCAGCCCGTGTGAGTGTGGATGGCCCATGGGCCCTTTGGCTTGTGATGGAGCTTCACAACCTGCATACCTCTTCGGCCCAACCTCCAGCCCGCGCACTACATAACCACTTCTAGCCCTATCCTTCATCATCACCACTCGCCTGGACTCCTCGCGCCGCACCTCTGAGAAGCACTCCCTTGTCGACGATAGAGGTTGCCGGCCAAGGATCCTTCCTCGAACTTCATCGAGATCACGGTTAAGACCGGCCAAAACTTCAAACACTCGCTCATTCTCCATCTTTTTTCTATACCGAAACACTATCATCAACGCATTCCCACTCCTCTTCGCAAATCAAGTCCAATTCTTGCCACAATCCAACCATTTCCATGTAATAGTCAGTCACAGAGAGATTTTCCTATTGCATTTTTCATAGATGAGTCTTGATTTCAAAGATTCGAGAAGCATTTCCAGAGTTTGAATACGTTTCTTTCACGGCGATCTATACCTCTCTTGCCGTGGGAAGAAATTGGTAAGTTTTTCCTACAGATATGGAGTGAACCATCCATGAAATTATCATCGAGTTTTCAGCCGTCCACCTCTAGAGACCAGCTGGATCATCGGATTTCTTAATGTCATTGGTGAGGTAACCCATCTTTCCTTTTCCTTGAATTATCAGTGTGATGGACCGAGCCCACTCTCGGTAATTCTTGCCATTTAGTTTCTCGATGGTGAGTTGGAGTGGAGAATTATCAGCACCTCCATGAGTGGATGTGATCATCTCCTCTGTCTTCTTGTTGGTACGACCAGAAGAGGGAGACTCCCTAATATGTTCTTCCATAGACAAGCTTAGGCTCTGATACTATATGGATAAATAAAACTATATTTGTTTTATTATATCTGAATATTTTTATATACACTACTAGGGTATATATAATACAATTAGTGAATCGAAAGCAAATAAAAAATAAATAAAGATATGAATAAATATTTTATGTTTTCTGTTTAAACTAACTAACAAATAATCCTAACTAATTTTCTAATATTTCGGAATTTCCACAAAAAGGCACATAGAACTTGATTAAAGTTCCTAGAGCCACTAGATTTTACGAACAAGTTTTTGACAAGGCACAGCTTTTGCAACAAAGCCACTATTATATACTAATTTGAGTTTACATGGAGAAGAAAAGAATATGAATGGCCAGTTGAAATAAATTTCATAAAGTACCTCCATAAGTCGAGGGCTAAAAATGGACTCTCTGGCATTGGGGTCCAAACTCTGCTCTGCAAATCTAATAATTGAGCTGCATCAAATAGCAAAGAGTAGCATAATCATTGTCAAATTGCAAGTGATAGCTGATTGTCAAATTGAACGTAGAAAATCAATGAGAAAAGTTAGTTCAAGATAGGGATGACAATTTGACCCAACGGATATTCGACCTACTTGGGTCAATTCAGGGAAGATCAATTCCAGCGACAAATGGATCAGTGCATGCCTCATTCCTTGACATACCAGTTTAGGGAGGATCTGCTAGTATTTCAGTTAGTATTTTTCCCCATTTTGACCCTCTTTTTTTTTTTTACATTTGCACCTTCTAAACTAAAGTATTGTCCAAATGGTGCAAAATTTCAGGTCACTCGATGGTATTACCCTATCAAAACCATATCCAAAAAAAAATATAAACACAGTTCAAATCAATTTGCACCACAAGTTAATGTGCAGTTCGAATCAACTCGTTGCCAAAAAACCAAAATGACAGGATTGGCAATTATACAACAGTTTTCATAGTGAAGGCATAATTTATAACTCCATTAGTCAACTAAAAAAATGGACCAGATGGACAACCAATAAGCTCAAGTAGGGTGGTAAAACAAAACTCATAAATGACGAATGATAAGAAAAATGACAATAAACAGATGAAGATAAAAATCAGGTTGACAACTTAAAATTTTGAAACACTGATGGTGTGTACCGAAAAGAGATTAGTTTCAGTTCAGATGTATAATATATTCATAAGAAGGTTGAATAAATGAATGTTGCAAAGGCAAAAAGGAGATGTTATTTATTTATTTTTCCTTTCATAGAAGTCACAACATGAAGTAGGTACTGCCATGTTATTGTTTTCTAGTTAGATATTTATAACACAAGATCAAAATCTATTTTGTACCTTTTAAATGTTGATATGAAGGTTAAGAAATTTACCACTGTTAATAGTAAGAGGAGCAGAACTTTACCTGCAAAGCACAATGACAGGATGCTCCTCTGCCTCCATAATATTTGAATAATGGGCCTGTATAGCATCGGGAACCTGAAGTATACAAAACTCTTATTGGAATTAGATGTCATTAGCGTAAGCTTTTGAAGAGTTAGCTTCCCAACAACTTTTAACATGGTATCAGATCTGAAAATCATGTATTTAAACCCCAATTGTTGAATTGCAAGTGTTTGACCTGAATGGTGTATAGAGCCAACACTTATATGGAAGTGACGTATGTATAAAAGTAATATTGACTATTTTTCCAATAGCTAAAGCTCCTGAGAGAGTTGATTTCTCAATATCTTCTAACTCTAATACATTTTTTACGAAAGCATCATAAAAAAGTATAATCTTACGAAGCTTGGATGTCAAGTGCTTTTGCATATACATTTTTTAAGGCTTATCTATATATTTCAAGGTGCCAAACTCATTTATAATATTATAATTTAGTCCCTAAACTTTTAATTCATACAATTTAGTTTTTAAGGTTTTTAAACTTAGACAAAATTTAATCCAATATTTCATTTTCCATCAAATTAGTTTAACATTGTTTCACTTAACTATAAAGGTTGAGAACCAAATTGTAAATGGACCAAATTATGTATTGAGTACTAGGCACGTGATAGTTAAGTGTAACACGTTAAATCAATTTGAAGTAAATTCAATTATTACACTAAATTTGTCAAATGTAGAAACAATATGAACTAAATTGTATGAATTGAAAGGCTATTGATTAAATTTGTCAAATGTAGATAAGCTTCTTTTAAAGGAAAGAAGTGCAAAACTATACTCATCCTCAAAACCCTTCCCAATCATTGGTAGTTTACTGAACTAAGGAGCATCAGGGACAATTTACTCAATTACTTAACCACATAAATTGACTGATATAAGAATGTTGACAACAAAATTGTTACTTTTGTTCTTTCATATGTGAGCATTCTAAAACATTTTCAAATGAATAATGGACAGGTTCATGTGGCTTAATGATGCAGGAGCATCTACTTGATTTTAGCTACTTGTCGTTTATCCATTTGAATTGCCATTCATGCTATGCGATCTGTTTGTTAGTTTCTTTTCCTGAGTGGTAAGGGTAGTCTTTTGTCTTTTTGCATGAGCTGTCTAAGAAAGGAATCATAAAGACGAGGGCCAAAGGGAAGCAAAACATATTGGATGATGATTACTCTGTTTTAGTCTTCTCTCTTTGTAATTGGGTTTTCCTATTCTTGGTTTGGTTCATAGTAATCAATCCTAATCTAAGGTTTATTTCCTTAGTATCAAATTCTGTGTTCTGCACTATTTGATATGTTTGCCTAGACCACATCAATCTATCCATGGACATCTGATGCATGCAAGAACACCAGCACACATCCCGCCATTATACACAGAATTTTCGACTTTAAGCCACAAGACGCAAGGATGGTATATTTTACAACCTCTATTCTTCAGCTTAGAGTTGAAAGTGAATCAGTTGCACTCCTGGTGCAAAGGTGGTCAGGTAGAAAAAGGAAGTCCTAGCATTGCACCATGTAAATTTTGCACTATCCAACACAGCTTTTATTGGAGAAACATCATGTACTTGAGAGAGATGATAAAGCTTAGAAATAGCAAAATATAGTTGACCACTAACAAGAGGTGTTTCTCCCTCGCCTTCATCAGCAATGACATGCCCAGTGATTAGTAACAATGAGTATATTTCTTCCAAAGTTTCACTTGGATCCATGATTCCCCTACCCTACAAAAGAGATAATAACTTGAGAAATGAGTTTTAACATACTATGTAAAGCACACCCCATACAAGCAAGGGTTAGTAAAATGACTGCCACAAACTTGGATAACAATTTAGTGTAGGCTACACCCAGAAGTGGCTCTCAAGTTCAGTATAGTTAATGGTAATGTAATACTCATGGAATCAAAATGTTAACATCTGCATTTTTTAGCCTAGTAAGCATCTTCAAATCTCACGGAGTTTAACTTTTGAACATAATATTATAGTTACTGTTAAAGCATTCAAGAAACCTTATCCAAGTACAATTGATTGTCCGTTTTATATAACACTACTATACGAGGAACAAGCCTAATCCAAACATTATGAGACGAAAGCCCTCAGATCAAAAGGTTTAAATCAAGAATAAGGTCAGCAACTATACATAAAATGTTGATTGAAAGAATTACGTCAATCCCTGATTCAATTTTCAATTAACCAGTTTTTGGAGTCTCATCATGTCACCAATTTTTAAAACCCCAGTTCCAAGAACCTGATGTGGATTTTCTTATTGAAAACTGCCTCCAAACCAATCAGCGCAACAGTCAAAATAAAATAAGCCAACGAATTTTTATCCATAAACTTTATAAGCCCATAGATTTCTTCAAGCATAGAATGAAGTCGTACAGCACATGCCACCTTGTAAACAGAAAATTGATATTACTGGAGCTTTTACATAAAACAGTAATGCAAGCATGATACAACATACTCAAATGCAAAATTAACAAATTAAATCTAAGGTTAGGCACAAGAGAAAAATAACCCCCACAAAATCCCAAAAAAAAAAAAAAAGCTACAGCAAAATCATGATTCCAGCCCCAAATGGGGAACTTTAGAAATCGGAGAAAAGTGTACCTGATGAAGCCGCTCAAAGTGCTCAGAGAACAGCCTAATAAGAAAAGGAATTGTAACATCAATTGCTGCTCTTCCAATTAGTGCATAGGAGCTTAACCTTTCATCCATGCCTGCAATGTATACAACAAAACACTAATATACAAAGAGAATATAAAAAATAGTTATCTCTTCTTTTTCATTATGAGAGAAATATTTTAGAAATACTATTAAGTTCGACAATAAAACAATTTTCTCTAAAGACTACATTGCGTTTCTAACAACAAGTTTTTTTTTTTTACACCACCATTTCTAACAATAAGTTGATGCCGAAGACAAAAAGGAACCTAGTGCGCTTAATTTTTTTTATTACATTCCCCATACCAGAAATGGAAACCTGCAGGTTGCCAGAATCTGTGTTGCCATTGAATGCTGATGCAGCAGCAGCTAAATCATAAATTACTCCATGTCAGCTTAAGATAGAAGAGGACAATAAACAAAGCAATAATGACGCATCAAAAATAATTTTCACCTTTTAGCTCGGACTCTACAATCAAGTTAAAGAGACTGGCAGCACCACTTTGTCCTTCAGGCGGAAGCAATGCACTCTCACCATTTCCATCCACTGCCTGACGAGATTGAAATATAATAAATAATAGAAACTCAGTGGCTGGTTAGGAGAAGACGAAAACTTCAATTAAGAAAACCAATCAACACCACATTGATCATGCTCAATTAAAAAATTCAAAAGTGCATATATTTCATTCATAACATGGTTGCTGTTAATCTCTGGAAAAAAAAAAAGTACTAGAAGAAAAGTAGCACATAGAATTTTCAGAGTTTATCTTACAGAGACTTTTGGAAGGGGAGGTAATTTTTGCAGTCTCACTTTTTTGTTTTTTGAAGAAGCAGAAGCAAATAACAAACAAATTACAACTAACAGACAAGCTGATATCAGGAAAACAATAGAAGAAACCATAGTTAAACCAGCAATTCAAAATACAACTCTGGAATTAAAAACCCAATGACACCACAACAGCCAAACGACAAATAGTGCATACAAGCCTCCCAATTACACATGAACATGATAAAAGTGCATAGCATCCGATGCCTAAAAACATGTACCGTGAGAAGAATAATCCAGGCATCTAGCAAAATATCACGGGCCTCCCAGCTCCATGTCTCCTCTTCAGCATTCACAATCATAAGGGCCTTAGTAACTTCACACGTCAAGTTGGACAAAAAACTAAGGGCACCAAAGGGCCTGTATACCATGCAAAACCTTAAGCAAATTAAAAAGAAATACCATAGAGATGATTGTGGTTTGAAGAAAGTGTACAGGCCTAAAAAGTTTCTTAATAAAAATTAATTAAGAGGAACAACTATAACACTAACCTAGTTGGTATTAAGAGCTGGTCAAATACAGTGGGAGTTGTAACAGTTGCAATAGACAACAGTGCACGACAACCATCAAGCATCTCGCTGAAGATCAATATGGGGTAAGAACATCATAAACATAAAAAGAAAAAAAAAAAAATGATAAGACATAGATGCTTATAAGAAATATACCTGTCACCCCTTCCATTATCTATTGCTTTTGAAACAGCATCAGGAGGATCCATCCACTCTATTATCCCAGAAAGCAGATGACGCAGATAATGCTCATGCAGTCGTGGATTATCTAGGTCATTGAGTGAGTTACTAGCTGATTTACTTTTTCCATTTTCTTTTAATATAATTATGAACCTTAACCTATAAAAAGATATTAATAGAAGATCTTAACACTTAAATTATGTGAGAGGGAAAGAAAGAACTCATCAACTCCCTAAGTTCCAAAATTCATTTTAAAAATAATTGTCATACTTAAAAAGAAGGTTTGAGGTGATTGATTTTTACAACATTATGGTTGGACTATGGCAAGAACTAGATTTAATTTGTGAAGAAGAGTGGAAATGTGCTGGTGATAGCGTGAAGTACAAGACGAAGGTAGAAAATGAGCGAGTGTTTGAATTCTTGGCCGGTTTGAATCGTGATTTGGATGATATAAGGGGACAAATTCTTGGCCAGAAATCGCTGCCAACAATGAGGGAGGTATTTTCTGAAGTTCGCTGGGAAGAAAATAGGAGGAACATGATGTTGAACGACGGGGGTGGACACTTCAGGTACGCGAACGGCGCTGGTCTGAAAGAAAATGGGATGTTAGGGCTGGAATCTTTAGGAAATAAGAAACCAGGTCATGGAGCAAGACCCGAATCCAGTGGGCGGACCAAATTGGTTTATGGAATGGGCCGTGGAGCTGGACTTCCTGAAATAAATTTAAAAATGGGCCCAAGCAGTTCTAATGGGTCTTTTGGGCAGTTTTTTCCAAGTGGGCCACCTAGGCAATTTTTTGACAATGAACCCAATGGGTTCTTATCTCGTGGACCTTCAAATAATTCGGGACAAAAAAAAGACCTTGGTGTGAGCATTGTCGTAAAATTGACCATATGAAGCATTCATGCTGGAAATTGCATGGAAAATCAGCAAATTGGAAACCCAAACAAAATTACAGAGGTCGAAAATATCAAGTTTCTACGGATCAGAAATTTCAGACTGAGTCAAACTCAACATTTAATCCTGAGCAGATAGAACAACTCCAAAAATTGTTTTCAAAATTTCAATTGTCTGGTCAGTCTTCCTATGTTCCCTTTGAGTCACTAGCTCACAAAGGTAACTTCTTAATTGCCTTAAATTCAAAAAATAAGTTTTTCGTGGATTATTGACTTAGATGCGTCAGATCACATAACTAGCAACCATCATCTTTTTTCTTCCCGCGTACCTTGTACTGGAAATTTAAAAGTAAAAATAGCATATGGTACTCTTTCTCCAATTGCTGGAAAAAGAAGTATAAAAATTTCTGATTCTCTAACCCTTGAATCCGTCTTACATGTACCCAAATTATCCTGTAACTTATTATCTGTCAGTAAGTTAACAGCCCATGCAAACTGCTCTGCTAAATTTATTTCTTCCTCTTGTATTTTTCAAGACCTATCATCGGGGAAGACAATTAGCAGTATTAGAGAAAGTGAAGGCCTTTATTACTTTGAAACAACAAATGTGAGTGACCAGAATAAAATTGTCAGTTGTAATTCTACTTTTATCCTAAAGAATAATGATGTTTTATTATGGCACTATAGAATGGGCCACCCTAGTTTTCATTACTTAAAACAATTGTTTTCTTCTCTTGTTTCTAATAAAGAATTACCTGATTTGCAATGTGAAATGTGTGAGCTAAACACCACCGTACATCATTCTCAAAACCAAAATACTCACTATCCAAACCATTCACCATGATACATAGTGACCTATGGGGACCATCCTGATCCCCGAGCCGCACTCATATGAAATGGTTTATCACTTTTATTGACGATCATACTCGTATGTGTTGGGTATATTTACTAAAAAATAAAACTGATGTTCGAACAGTGTTTTTAAATTTCCACTCTATGGTCCGTACCCAATTTCAAACCCAAATTCAAATTTTGTGGACTAATAATGGCACTGAATATGTCAACCATACACTCAGAGATTATCTTCAAACCCATTGAATCATTCACCAAACCTCTTGTGTTTACACTCCCCAACAAAATGGGATGGTCGAGCAAAAAAATAGACATTTATTAGAAGTAGCTCGAGCCCTAATGTTTACTACAAATATGCCAAAAAGATTTTGAGGAGATGCTATTTTAACATCTGCCTTTCTGATAAATAGAATGCCTAGTCGAGTTCTTTCCTTCGAAACACCGATTCAAAAGCTTAAACACTGTTTTCCGACATCTCGCCTTACTTCCAATATTTCCCTTAAGATATTTGGTTGTACTGCGTTTGTACACATCCATCCTCATGAACGTGGTAAATTGGACCCTAGAGCCCGAAAATGTATTTTTATTGGATACTCTCCTACTCAAAAAGGTTATAGGTGTTATGAACCATCAACACAACATGTTTATACAAGTCTTGATGTGACATTTTTTGAAACCACACCATATTACTCTACCAAAACTCCTCAGGGGGAGAATGAACATCTTGAAGACCAGTTTTACTCCTTTGACCTATTTTTTTCAAATAACGATATCCTTCCTCTTGATATTTCCACAACCCATCCTGACCTTCCTGAACATTCTGATCCTGTTACACCATATTATTCTAATGAACCACTTACAGAATACCATTTAGACTTAGGAGGAGATACAGAAAAACAACAAGACAAGAATATACTGGTTTACTCAAGGAAACCAAAATCAAAGTATAAAGGTAAATTCACTCTTGATACACTGCGAGAGTTTGACCCGATGAATGGTCCAAATATTCTCGAGCCTTGCTTTGAATCAAGTACTTCTAATTCTACCGATAATTTACCTATTGCACTTAGAAAACAACGTCAATCTTGTACTTCTCATCCTATATCTAAATTTGTGTCGTATAACACTTTGTCTCCCAAATTTCATGCTTTCACTGTTAACCTTGACAGGGTCATAGTTCCAAAAGATATTAATGAGGCTTGAAAAATTCCTAAGTGGAGAGAGGTTGTAATGGAAGAAATGCGAGCTCTAGAAAACAATGGAACTTGGGATGTGGTAGATTTACCAAGAGACAAGAAGCCAATTGGGTGCAAATGGGTCTTTACTGTTAAGTATAAAGCTGATGGGAATATTGAACGATATAAAGCTCGCCTAGTTGCAAATGGGTTTACCCAGACATATGGGGTTGACTACACTGAGACATTAGCTCCAATTGCAAAATTAAATACTATTCGAGTACTATTGTCATTAGCGGTAAATCTCGAATGGACTCTTCAACAACTGGACATAAAAAATGCATTTCTCAATGGAGTATTAGACAAAGAAATTTTTATGACACTACCGCCAGGTTTTTATGAAAGAGGAAAACAGAACATGGTGTGCAAACTGAACAAATCACTTTACGGACTCAAACAATCACCACGAGCATGGTTTGATAAATTTACGAGGGTGCTAAAAGGACAAGGCTATTAGCAGGGTCAGTCAGATCACACAATATTTTTTAATCATTCCCAAGAGGGATTAAAAACAATTTTGATTGTTTATGTGGATGACATCATACTAACAGGAGACAATTTGGTTAAGATTGAAAGATTGAAAAAGGTCATTGCTACTGAGTTTGAAGTTAGAGATCTGGGACAGGTGCGTTATTTTTTGGGATGGAAATTGTAAGGTCAAAAGAAGGTATAAGCGTTTCACAAAGAAAGTATGTTCTAGATCTTCTAAAAGAAACAAGTATGCTGGGGTGTAAACCAAGTAACACTCCGATTGAAACTAGAAAGAGAACAGAAGATGAGGAGAAATCAGTAGAAAATGAGAGGCATCAAAGATTGGTGAGAAGATTAATTTATTTATCACATACAAGGCCTGATATTGCGTTTGATGTAAGTATGGTGAGTCAATATATGCATGCTCCAAAAGAAAGCCATTTGGAAGCAGTACACAGGATTCTCAGATATCTCAAAGGTTCTCCTGGCAAAGGACACTTCTTTAAGAAAACAAGACAAAGAAAAATAGAAGTTTTCTCAGATGCTGATTGGGCAGGGTTTGTTGAAGACAGAAGGTCTACTACTGGGTATTGTACCTTTATTTGGGGGAATCTTGTTACATGGAGAAGTAAAAAACAGAATGTAGTAGCCAGAAGTAGAGCTGAGGCAGAATTTCGGGCAGTTGCACAAGGAATTTGTGAAGGATTGTGGCTTAAAAAACTTTTAGAAAAACTACGGGTAGAAACTGAGGTTCTGCTTAATGTATACTGTGATAACAAGGCTACTATTAATATTTCTCTTAATCCAGTTCAACATGATCGAACCAAGCATGTAGAAGTTGACAGACATTTTATAAAAGAGAAGGTTGAGAATGGTATTATATGTATGACCTATATTCCTACACAAGAACAGACTGCAGATATCTTCACCAAAGGACTTTCACGTCAGAGTTTTGAGGATTTTATGAGCAAGTTGGACATGATTAACATCTATGAACCAACTTGAGGAGGAGTGTTGAAATCCCGTAATATTAGGGTTGTTAAAACAGTTCAAATTCAGTTAGTTAGGATATTCTGTTATCTGTAAATATTTTTATCCTTGATTTTATTTTATATTTTTCTTGATTCTGTAATTCCCTATTTAAGTCATAGATTGTACATATGGTCGATCATCCAGAAATAATAAGAACATTCAGTTTATTCCATACTTCTTTCTCAGCTATAGGAGATTTTGAAAAGCTAAACTTGCTTTCTTAGCCACAGAAGATCTAACCCTGTTACTCATACAATCAAGGGCATGTTTGATAACTATCTCAATTCCTAGTTTTGAATTTCTTAATTTTGTAATGAGATTTTCAGTTTTATAAACATTTACAAACGTATGTAATAACCAATTTCTAATTCTATGTTTCAAGAAAGGAAATGAAAATCATTATTATTTGATTATATTTATTTTCAGAGTTGACTCCTAATCTAATTTTTTTAATATAGATTAGAAATAAAAATGGTTATCAACCATGACTGGAGAGATGTTTTTCAAAGTTTCCATGAGATGATTGCACTATAATTGTAGTAATACTCATTACACAGGTATGACACAACTAGAAAGAAAACAACTTACCAGAAGGAAAGATCGTTCCCACCATGGAGCAGAATTGAAGAATTAATTTCCGAGCAGAGACAGCAATAGGGCAGTCCATCCAGTAACCTTCAGATGCAAATTTCTGTCTCAATGCTGAATATAAACTCAAGAGCCATGAAGTATGACCCCTAGTGATCAAAATCTCATGCCACGCAGGACCAGGCTATATGCAGAAATGTAAGGGAAGAATAGAGCATGTCAATCACTGAACAATAAACATGATGGCTAAAAACCAAACAATGCCATTTTGCATGAAGTTATATTATAGAAAGACAACATTGATGACTTTGAGATAATGTGGAATGAACAAGATTAATACACAAGTATCAATCAGTAATTCCAATCAGATGATATCTAGTGAGTATGCTCAGAATGGAAGTAGAATGACATGTGGTGTTAATTACTATATTGTAGAAGGACAACGAAGCCACAAGACTATATTACGTTAGTATTTTTGTCCTGTACATTTTACCACTCTTATATCCTTCTAACTATGATTTGTACACCATGAACTGGAAAATGTAAGAAAAGATTTGTTACCTGGACCAAGTTATGGTCAGGCCTCCAACTTGTATCACTTAATTCAATACTGCTATTGCATACAAAATCCCAGTTCAAGATTTGAAACATGAGCTGAAGTGCAGCATTACAAACTTCAACCTCAGGAATTGCAGATTGTGACTCAATTATTTGATTTGAAACATTAAGAGCAGCATCTTGAGCTGAGCAGTAGAAGTTCTTTTTCAAAAAAAAAAAAAAAAAGCAATGCAAATGGTCAGAAAGATAAATGCAAGGTTAAATCACAAATAAACAGAACACTTTAGTTCGTAGAAAACTAACAGAAAATGAAATAGGCTACACAAGATAGTGCAAACCATAGAAAAGAAACCTTAAGGTAGTTCAGTTCTAACGATTTTCGGCATTGTTCATGAAACTCCCTAGGAAGGCCCATGACACTTGACGTGGAAGGTGAAAATTCAGATACCTAAGAGACAATAAATATTTTAGCTCAAAATCCGGTAATATCTAAATACTGAAGAAAAAACCATATATAGAAAGTAACACGGACAAACATGCAGCATTATATAAAAACTAGGTAATTCTATTTATTATAAAAGAGAGATTATTCTATAAAATGACATATACCAAAGATTCCAGAAACTTGATTCCAGCAAACTGCAAATGAACACCATGATTGCCAGAAATAGCTTGGTTTACCTGTAGCAGTGAAAGTGTTAGCACAAGCCATCACAAATATATAAGGCAAGATACCCTAAAGTGAAACAAAAGTCGCAATCCCAACCTGAATACTATAGTTCACCATGTAAATTTATTTTCTTGGTCTTATCACAATGATGCAATTTTTGGTGTTATATGCAAAAATAGCCAATGTCAGTCGATGAAAGACTCAAATAGGAAGAAGCTATCTGTCAAACCAAAATTGGGAAGGCAGTTAACCACGTTTGAATTGCTTCAAGGTATTCATCCTCATTTTAGTACTTTCGAATCCCAATTTGAAAAAGAAAAAAAAAATTGGGAATAGAGTTTATTTAAAAGCTCCTGTATTTAGTATTTGAATTCTCACATTTTGCAGAGACACAGGGTTAACTGCAAATATTAAACATTTCTACCGAGGTGGGTCAAAAAAAAAAAACTGTTTGCTTCTAGTTTGTTTCATACCAATGAAAACTGCATTGTCATCACGAGAGGTTTAAACGTACAAAACAAAATATTCAGAATTGTAGTTTTATGCTTTACACGGTAATATCAAGTGTTCCATGATTGAAGAGCAAAACCAAAAGATGTCTCCTAGAATTTGCTTGCAAATAAACAAAGAGATAAAACCACACTACTTAAATAGAAGGAAGGAGAAATACTTAGATATAGAGATAGTATCATACCCGCCCGAAAAATGCATCCTTCTCATCATTTATAAACTCAAGCCTGCATAAAGTTGCAAACATAACTAGAAAGCTTTCACATAACACAAGCAAACTTTTCCTTCTTACTTATGATGAGAATTCAATTAAAAATTCAAATAAACACCTGATAAAGAGAAGAGGAAGAGTGCATATTTGCAGTGATGGGAAACAAAATTCATTCCCCAATTCAAACCATTGCACTTATCAGCTAAGTTTGGCCATCCCATGATAAATTTATTATCCTTAAAATCAAGGTAATGAACTGAGACCATTATTATTCTCTACGTTATGTATCAATTTGGATGTCTCCCTTTCCTTCTTGGCTCACAATAAAAAAGGAAAAGGAAAAGAAAATCCTCTCTTAATTTATTTCTTATGCCGGTGTACGTGTAATGGTTTTACATATTGTGGTTCTTCAACAGTTCAAGAAAAAAAATTATGCACAACTTACCAGCCCCTTTTCAACAGTTGAGCAGCCACAGAAGAAACTTTCAATACGACATAACCCTCGGGAGAGTTAGCATGTTGCATGATGTAATTAAGGCAAAAACTGCAACAACATATTTAAGCAAAATCAGATTTACAAGCATAGATTAAGTATAAATACTACGAATAGAGTCATAAAAATTTACAAACATTTTAAAAGTCAAATAAACAAAAAGTATGGGTCAATTAATACTATTATTTCAAAAATAACAAGCATATTTTCAGCAAAAAAAAAAAACAAAAAACAATAACAGGCATATACATTTACATATAAAGAGTAGGCAAACCTGATCAAAGTTTTCTTCTCATCAGAAGTAAATAATGCCCATTCTCTTACAGAAGCATCTCTAATTGCTGCAGCAGCCTGAAACCTTGCATTTGCAACCTGAGAGTTCTCTGAAATCAGAAATTGAGGTCAGCAAAAAAGCAGGAGGCATGCCTTAATAATCATGACATAAAACCCACACAGAGATTGAATCATAGAGTGATTATGCACATAAATTTCTAACAACCTAAGCATGTATGTCTCCTTTTGGAGATCTAGAAATTCAGAACTAGTAGTAAAAATGCAGAGACATTAATTGACTTTTGCAAGAAAAACATTCAGTCTCCCATATGGGCAGATGATAGTGATTAGTGAGGACTAGACTAGGCTAAAGCCTAGTACGAATTTTTGAGAAAAATATTGATATAAGGTGTACAGTTCAATCCTCAAATTTTAGATTAAGATGCAATACACAATAACCATTTTCAGGAAGGATTGGACATTGATTTTTTCTCGAATAAAAAAAGATTTCTTTGATGGGTAGCTAGTGGCTTGCTATAAAATGGTTGCACATCATTTTATCAAATACTCTCATTATTTGAGTGCAACACGTGTGTGTCAAGCTTCATTGTTTTCACTCATTAGTCATTACAAATGATTATATTTTCTTTTACTCATCTCAATATTTTTTAAGTTAATTTGATAAATAAAATAACCCTACAGGTCCCCTGTTTTAGGAAAATATGCAATTTACTCCATAATTTACAAAAGGGCATTGTAAGGCACTGGTTTTATGTAAAAAGTGATTAAAGGTGTGAATATTTCTATTAATCCCCAGTGGAGATACAAAACCGCATAGTTTTAGGTTTAATGAGGTCACCTTGACATGGAGGGAACAAAGAGATTTTGACACGTGGCTGATATTGGGTGGTGGAATTTTCTAAAAGGTAAATTTTAGTCCCAAGTTATTGACAAACATGCACCATAGAAATACAGAATGAATTTTATCTTAGTAATGCATGATTTTGTAAAATTAGTGTCTTATTATAGTTCATTATTACAAAACAGGTGTCCATATGCAAACAGTGACCCGTTTAATGTTAGCCTAGATTTAAAAAAAAAAAAAAAAAAGTTCATGGCTCAGCACTGTTCTCCCATCTCAGGGACTTGTGCTGTTACATGATTCTTTCTTTGTTTCTTTTTTCCTTAACAAGTTATTTTCCTTAAAATCAGAGGACAAAATAGGAACCTCTAAACCTGTTAGCAAGTAGAATATATCCAGAAAGAAAAAAAATAATAAGCATGATGCATCAATAACTTTCGAGACCGTGCTGACTAACCCAGAATGAATTTACAAGCTTCATATGGTTGGGGAGACTGAGAAAGTGACAAGATTGTTGCCTCAGCTGAAGCCGGATTTATATGCATCTGCTCAAGGACAACATCAAGCACGAGTATAGTTGAAGTTCTCTAAGTTCATATGTATGGCATTCACCAGTAGTGAATTGGGCTAAAAAATTGTATCCTGAGATGAATACTTCAGATTAACAGCCATACCAGTACAAAATTTATCAATCAAACCAAGAAAACTTGGGACATGCTTCCAAAACACTTACACTAATAATAAAAAAAATATCAGCCATGGCATATTCTGAAAATCAAGTAAATCCATAAAACATAGCATTTTTTTTTCACATTATTACATTAAATGGTAAAAAGTTCATTAATCCTACAGATTCATTACTTTATATTAAGTTGTGACATGTCTGCAACTGGATTTTACTGGATAAATACATCACAGTAAGGGTAATGTAACTACACAAGCCATAGTCTTAATTTCTGCTATCTGAACTTACCTTCATATATACAAACACCGAAATAAAGAAAGACAACAAGGGACATGACTAATAGTGCGGGCAAGCTTTATGGCTAGCATATTTGACTGAAATAGAATCCCTATAATGTAAGGAACTACATTTCTTCAATTCCTTTCAGTCTTTTCTCCTTCTTTAATCTTTCTTGAATAATATAAGCCAACGGGAAAATGGCTTTCTAATTATTTGTAATTTCTCTTCAATCTTGAGGGATCCAAAACAGAAATCAAGAATTAGACCTGAATGGAAGCGCAGGCTTGCTCGATGGCTTGCATATTAGACTGAAGCTTGACCAAATCCGGCGGCCCATTACCTCCTGGAAACCCTTGCATCTTCAACTCCTAGACGTTCAGCACAAAAATCTGGGAAATTTTTCAAGATTATTTCTGACAAATGACAATTCTTGAGTAACAACAACGAGTGAATGTTACTCAAATACCAGAAGCAAAGATTTTGAGTAACCATTGTTGTCATGATAGTACCAGTCGATATTTGATCAGCACGGCCAGTCAAAGTGAAATGAATATTTTCGTTCGAATAATGTGCTTCAGAGTTCAGAGTTGACAAGAACGTGAAGAGAAAATGAAGGAGCTCAAATTTCACAGCATTCGCAACTATTTATAAGGAGCCTGTTTGTGAAATGTGACTTTGTGCGTCCTCCTGATCTAAGTTATAATATTTAGGCACGTTAATTTCTTTTATTTGGGCTAATTATTAAAAGATTTATTTTATAAATAAATAGATAAATGATAATTATTATTTATAATTTAATTCTCTCTGCAAATAAATATATATATATATATATATCCTTTATTGCAATACCTTTTGCAATTTTGTGCTCTGTTTTGCTTTTACTTTTAGTAAATTTTACTTTATTTAATGTTATTATTAATTATATGAATAAAATTGATAATATATTTTACTTTATTAATATAAAAAAGAATAATATTGTTATTATAATTGTAATTATTTATTATTAATAATAATTTTATTATTAATTATAAAAATATAATAATAAATTTATATATTTTTTATTGTGTTAATATCATTATCTTTATTATTATTTTTAAATATTTAGTGTAAAAAAAAAAATCGCTAGCCTTGACCACGTGTACTTCGTCTGTCCAATTTTTCTGAATTTCAGTTGTTATTTTACAATCTCTCTACCCCATAAGCATAACTTTTCTTTAGTTCATTCCATCTGAAAATTGCATTCACACTGGAAATATTTGTCTTTATTTGCATCAGTTTCCCTCGTTTTCTCGGCATTTCTCGTTTCAAAGCATCCAGAAAGATCTAGGGTTTATTTCCACCCCACTGCTTTATGATTGACATCTCAAATCACATTTTCGAAGAAGGCATAAGGGTAATAGTCCTTTGAGCTTCGGATTTGGAATCTAGGGTTTGGTGATCTGTATACTTGTTTCCATGAGTATGGAAATTGCAGGGGATGCGGCATCATTCGACCCCGAGTTATTGCAGCTTGCAGAGGTGCCTCCTTCGGCCCTCAAATCAAATCCAACTTTCCTCGAGACTCTTTTCGAGCAGTGGCTTTCGCTTCCGGACACTAATAGACTGGTACTTGTGCATGAATGACGTGGGCAAGCAATTTTGTATTCGTTTTCATTGTTATGGTCACTGAATCTCATTAATTTCAATGACTTTGTTGGGTCTTGTTTTGGTTTCTGAATTCGGAGTTTTTATTTTTATTTTTAATTATGTTTATCATTTGAGATATATATATATATATTTCGAATTACATACCATTTGATGTGTTCATGCTGTTACGATGGCATTGAATTATTCTTTTTATATGATTTTTAGTCAAGGACATAATCTAATTGGTTCTTAAAAAAATAAGATATATAATATTGGGGACAAATTTCTTTATGAATATAATATAAAAGGACATATTAGTTACGTTAAAGAAGAGCAAATTGATATTGGTGTCTGAATTTCCTTTCATGGAGGACCTGGGAATCATGAGCTCTCTATATTAGCATCAGGTTGAAATTTAAGAAAAATAATCTGTTTAACATAGGCTACAAATGCTATTCCTGACGTGATAATTCATAATTTAATATCTATGTGCTACAGATCTGTAAACTTCATGCTTTGCATGTTTTATAGCCTTGTATTGCCTTTTCTGGATTTCAATTTGTGGATAATTTGGCGATTTCTTCTTGTTTACTGACATTGTCTAGGTAACATCTTTGCTTACTGATGCAAAGGCTGGTGTTCCCTTGAGTGTCACTGGAAACTCTTCTAGTCCTCATGCTAATGCTGGAAATTCGTTGCCTTCCATGTTTCCAGCTGGCAGTGCACCTCCACTTTCACCAAGGAGTACATCTGGCTCACCTCGTGTTATGAGACAAAGGGCCGGGCCTTCTCATTTAAGTTCTCCGTTGAAAGTAGTTAGTGAGCCAGTTAAAGAATTGATTCCTCAGGTTTGACAGAAAGTCTTTGATATAATCTGTTTTACAGCTCCACTTTTTCTGATATCATTATCCGTTCTTAAATCTAAGTTAATTGCTGTGGCCCAAAAAAAGAAAAAGAAAGAAAGAAAGAGAAAGAAAAAAAAAAACCTCTTTAAGTTAATTATCTATGACAATCTAGAATTTGAATTCTAACATGGAAAACTTTATTGCATGAAGTTTTACTTTCAAAATGGCCGTCCACCTCCAAAGGAGCTAAGGGAACAATATTTATCTAGAATCAATCAGTTCTTTTATGGTCATCCAGATGGACTACAGGTGCATGGTGAGTGTACTTTAAAGTAAATATATATGTATATGTTAGTCTAATAACTGAGTAGTTAATTTATCTTTTGCATATCAGAATTTAAACCAATAACCAAAGAGATTTGCAAGCTGCCATCATTTTTCTCTGCTGTCCTTTTCAGAAAAATTAATGCTAATGATACTGGATATGTGACAAGGTATATACTTCTTTTCTCTATTGGTGATAGTAGTTTTAATTATAATTTATACTTCTTTTCTCTTGGTGATGGTAGTTTTAATTGTAAAGTTATATGTGTCTTTGCTATGTTATACTGTATGCACCCAAATGTTTTGGATACTTCGAGGTTGGTTTCCATCTGAATGCACAGCCTCTCAGCCATCGAACTTGATGGAAGTCCTATCATTTGAATGTCTTTTCTCTGCTAGATGATCCTTTCTAGTCTTCCTGCCTAATACTTCTCAACTTTGAAGGCCTGCATCCTTCCTGTGATGGAGCAAACATATTACCCTCTCTTTCCTTCCCCTGAAGTCCCCATAATTATCTTTTCAGCTTTTAATGCTGCCATGTTATAAGGACTTAGAATACGAGATGCTAAGATGTCTTGATCCTTTGAAAAAATAAAATTTCATCCTCGGGTAAATGAACTCTCCTCTCTCTCTCTCACACACACACACACATATAGCAGTTACAAAAAGAATGATTCCGGTTATACCTGTTTGAGAGATCAGTAAAAATGGCCTATTTATTGTGTAATTGTCGACTGCTATGGTAAACAGACTTTGGATAGATTGTCTTATGACTCTTATCTGCTAGCTTTTGTGCAGCTGAAGTCTAGTCGTGTTTTCCCTTGCAATCAATCTTACATTTCATTTTTACAAACTTCTTATCTAACTTGTCTTCAGGGATGAATTTGTTGAGTATTGGATCAATGGCAACATGCTGACAGTGGATATAGCTACCCAAATTTATTATATTTTAAAGAAACCAGATAATAAATATCTGACTAAGGTTGTTGTACATTATTTTCTCATTGTTTATGTTCCAAATGGGTGGTGCTATTACATTTTTATTTTATATTTCTTAAAAAGATTAAAAAATAGCTCAACATCTCCAAGGATGTCAAACTTATAGAATTCTGATAAAGGTAAAAGTTAACTTCAAACTAATATTGCTACAATTAAGTCTATTATTACTATTACTCTAATTACACTGTTGACAACTAAAGGCACAAGGAAAAGAAAAAGAAAAAAAAAAACCATTGCTGACGCTTCTGTTGATGAACCCATAACATTTTTTTTTTATTTTTTAAGAATGAATATTTCATTACATGGATGATTACTACTGCTCTCTGTTTAATATCAGGATGATTTTAAACCTGTGCTTCGAGAACTTTTGAGTACTCATCCAGGATTGGAGTTCTTACAGAGTACACCTGAGTTTCAGGAGAGATATGGTTTGTGCTTAATTTATTCCAGCTTTTAACTTTTATTCCTTTTCCTGTTTTGGTGCAGATATAGGAAATTATAGTTTTTTAATTATGTTTTTTCTTATTCCAATTATACTTTCTGTGTCAAATATAGGTTTAGCAAAGAAAACATTTGCTTAGGTAACCCCTAAAATTAATAGATATCCTAATATTAATGTAAATTACAAATTTAATATATCAAAAAGTTCTAAAGGTAATCTTCATATTTATTTTTCATAAACATATATTTATAGTATTTTGTCATATGGAATAATTCTTGGAA
This sequence comes from Elaeagnus macrophylla, assembly GCA_029378325.1. Lineage (NCBI taxonomy): Eukaryota > Viridiplantae > Streptophyta > Magnoliopsida > Rosales > Elaeagnaceae > Elaeagnus > Elaeagnus macrophylla. Next base: position 20,247,607 of record CM055647.1, on the reverse strand, counting down.
TTTAGTTCTAATAATCAACGTTGACAAAAGGATTTTGGGAAATATTCTATCATGTGGATCACTTTGAGCCTGTAGTGTCAATGTATTTGTGTTTCTAATGAAATACGAAACCCTTTGCCACATATACTTTTTTCTAGCATACAACAAATGTAGGTACAACTTTCAAAAGACAGATAAAAATTATTTTGTGATTTTCTCTCTCCAAATGAACTTGACTTCTGATACTACTTTCAAATTCTAAAAACTACTATTTGGTAATTATATCTAGTTTACTTGTGTCTTAAGAGGAGATGAGAGGCTTGGTGGGTGGTGGTAGGAGTATCAAAATTTGACTGATTAGAGTCTTAGGTGGCGTTTAGTTCTTTGAATGTAAAAGTAATGAGAATGGTAATTGTACTGAAATTGAATTGAATGCAAAGGAAACAACATTACTATTACAATATTTGTTTAAACAGTGTAATCAAAATACATAATAATATCAAAATAAAGATTATAAAATTATAAATGAAATAAACTTTTTTTATTTTTAAAAGAGATAGAATGAGTAAAAAATCATAAATAATTATACAAATTGTGGAAAAAATAGAGCATTATAGCGTATTCTTAAGGGCTGCAGGTCTAATGAGGTTACATTCCATTACAGAGTAAATCAAACCAAACACAATAATACCTGAATGATTTCCATTACGATTACTATCTACCAAACATGTCATTAGTCTTTAGGTTGTGTGGATATTAGTGTATGAACAATTAGTTTGTAGTATTCACTGTAATGCTATATTTTGCTCGAAATTTTGAGATTGAAAATGCTTAATGTTCCTAAGATTTTCTTATTGCCAAGACCATAAAATTCATCTTGAAATCTGGTGGTTTTTATTAGTTTAAAGCTGTAATGAAACTTTATTGTGCTGATATAAATGCGGTTTGTAATATATGATGTCAACCTTTAACTTTTGGTATATTTATTGCTATGGACCAGCTGAAACTGTAATATACAGAATATTTTACTACATAAATAGATCTGGGAATGGTCGTCTTACCCTAAAGGAGCTCAAACGTGGAAACTTGATTGATGCAATGCAACATGTAGATGAGGAAGAGGATATTAATAAAGTTTTGAGGTAGATATTCCAGGCAACTAAGTGTCTTACTTTGACTTAAGATAGATATATCATAGTTGCATTATTGCATTCCACTGCATGGTTGCTAGTTTCAAAATTCAAACATCCAACTATAACTTCTTACTTATATTATTCCAGGTATTTCTCTTATGAACATTTCTATGTTATATACTGCAAGTTTTGGGAGCTTGATGCAGATCATGATTTCTTGATCGACAAAGAGAATCTTATAAGATATGGTAACCATGCACTTACCTACCGGATTGTTGATAGAATATTTACCCAGGTTTGTTTCATCAGAGGATGCTTTTATTTTTCATACCAAATCATCTGCTGTTAGTCTCAATTTTTTTCCATTTGTTTTCTCAGATCCCAAGAAAGTTTACTTGCAAGGTTGAAGGAAAAATGGGATATGAAGATTTTGCTTACTTCATACTTTCTGAAGAGGATAAATCATCTGAGCCTAGCCTCGAATTTTGGTATACTTTGAATCTGTATCCATTTCATTCATGTGAATTCTTTCCCTTATCTGGAGTCTGGACTTAGGTCAGTGTTCTGACCCCCATTCTCCTCCTCGCCCCAAAAAAAGAAAAAGAAAAAACAAAATATAGGAAGGAAGAAAAAAGAAAGAAAGAAAAGAGATAAGTGGTGGAGGGAAAAATTGGGGTGGGGGTATTTGTGAGTGTTGAATGGGGGATAATCTTAACTATTAGGCAACTGATGTAATAATTGAATAATGGGTAGAATCATAGAGCATTTTTCGTTGCCGTATTTTTATCTGTTATGAACTACTGTACTATGGATTATTTGTTTATTTGAGAGAGACGTCAATTATGATACTTTTTATTTTTTAGGTTTGTTGACATCACTTTATCTGGTTTTAGGTTCAAGTGCATAGATTTGGATGGAAATGGAGTCTTGACACGGAATGAACTGCAATTCTTTTATGAGGAGCAATTGCATCGAATGGAATGCATGGCTCAAGAGCCAGTCCTCTTTGAGGATATATTATGCCAGATAATTGACATGATAGGACCAGAGGTTTAATCCTATCTTCCTCTGAACTTTCTCCCCTTCATTTTTCTTTCTATTTGTTCTGGTTCCCAAGGAATTTTTTGAAGTAATATTCTTTTTGGCCACCAATACGTTTTGCTTTTACTTACATATATTCATTCCAATCTTCACAATAATAGCCACACTTAAATTTTTATTAGGCCATCAAGCACAAAAATCTGGTAAACAAGCTTATTCTGTTTCTCCCTAGGATAAATTGTATGATATGCATTCTGTGACGGAAAGATAGAGGGAGAGAGAAGTTTTATAGGTGTATTATGCTTCTAAAAGATTAATATAAACATTTGCGATGTTGCACGAATTGAAAATTGTTTGTATTTCATGCGCAATTTCTGTCCGGATGAAGCATGGAGTATATAAAATGTAATAGTCCGTGCTCTGTCACATGAATTGATTACTAACTTTTATGTTAATGTTTCTCTGAACACCATTAGGTGGTGGGTTTTCTGTAGTTGACATGAAATTACTTTTTTACAGAATGAGAGTTATATCACTCTTCATGACCTTAAAGGCTGCAAGCTTTCAGGAAGCCTATTTAATATTCTTTTCAACCTTAATAAATTTATGGCATTTGAAACTCGTGATCCATTTCTAATTCGTCAGGTATGTGCAAGATTTAATGTTATAAGAACTTATGTACCAAATGCATTTGCCACTGTTAGTAACAGCCTTGGTTAAATGGGATCTGATTAGGAACGTGAAAATCCAACCTTGACGGAATGGGATCGATTTTCCCACAGAGAATATATCAGGCTTTCAATGGAAGATGATGTTGAAGATGTTGTCTCCAATGGAAGTGCAGAAGTTTGGGATGAATCACTTGAGGCTCCCTTCTAACTTTGATTTAAGTAAGCAACATCTTTTTGCCTGGATTAATTGAGCTACTTAATTTAATGGTAAAGTTGATGATTTTCAGTCATAGCGAACATCTCAGTCAAGTTTGTTTATTGTTTCAAAATATGGTATGGTCTCTTAAAGGTATAGATGCTTGTATATGAGAAAAATATGCCTGGGCTTTTACATGATAGCAAAGGAACAATATATTGGTAGTTTATTTTCTCAATACAATACAACTTCAGGTATAATATGTACTTGATTTTCATGCAATGTAATGCCTCTTATATAATACCATTTAGTGTAGAAATATTGCATGAGATGACACTTGAGGTGCTTTAATTTTTAAAACCCCTTCAGTATTTTTAATTACATGTTAAAAAATATTTTACTTTTATATGTGCGTTCAAATGCACAAAAATATTGAAGCTCTAGCGACCCTGGTGCTAGCCTGGAGCACTAATGAATCTTGATATGCCTCCAAAAATAAGTTTTGGACCGTGGACACTAATATTGAACAAGTTTCATTTGGAACATGTGTTTAGTTTTGAGTGTAAATTGACTTTTCAACGATTAAAAATAGTGTAAAGGGGTTAAAAATGAAAACTGCTCTTAAATTTATGCATGAATGTCTTTGTGATTTTAAATTCCATTGCTAACTTAAAGATGAGTTCTACTACCATAAATCGTACTTTGCAGAAAATTATTTTTAGAAGTGCTATAGACTTTCATTTTTGCCAATTTGCTAGGTGATTGTATGTTGTTTCAATATGAAGCTTCTCCTTTATATATTTTGTCATCTATCTCTGCAGGCTATGAAGGAAACTTTTAAGATTTTTTGTTTAACTGGCCATCAGAAAAGGAAAAATGCAGTTCTGTTTTAAGAACAATTTTCCAATGAGCTGTTGCCGCATAGGTGCCTAGAATCTTATTAAGGAGAAATCTGATCTTCGCATGATGGAAGGTTGCACGTGCCAGCAGTGTCATTGTCCTGAGTTTTGTGTATTGACAAATGTGAATTACGACCGGAACCTCATTGCCGTATTTGAGTTGCGGGAGGGTAAGCTGTCTGCGGGGAAGTTGACTTAAACAGAGCCAGGTTAAATTATTTATGAACTTTTTTATTGTCCTCATCACATCCTCTCTCTACTTTTGCTGCCTCTTACTGTAAGTTGGTAACTTGGTATTGGTTCTCTATTTACTTTAATTTGTAAGGTTTCCTTTGTGGTTCTAGATTTTCTTTCTGTCCAGAATTTTGGGCAAGACTGGTACCAGTAATTTAATTTCTTAGTTCAATAGTTCTATTGTATTAAAAAGTGATTGCACAATAACAATATTAATTTTTTTTGTTTTTATTTTTTTAAGTATAGTGGATAGATATTGTTTTATCTTGAATATATTGTAACTGAAACAATTGAAAAAAATAATAATAAATAAAAACATAAAAAAAATAGTCGCTTGTTATTATACAATCACTTTTTAATAACAATAGTACTAAACTGACTAAAAATAAGTATAGAACTTAATTGTCATTTTTAAATTAGGTATAAGACTTACAATCATCCTTCCTTAAATTAAAGGGTAAATGACTATGTTAGTCTTCAAATTATGTATCTATTGACTTAAAAGTTCTCAAATTAAGAAATTTTGGGGACTTAATTGTGAAATATAAATTATACTTTGGTTTCAAATTTTTAATTTAGGACTTATATATTAAAAAATAATGGATTGAGAATGAAGGTGTTAGGTTTTTCAGTTTGCGACTTTTTGTTAATGAAAACATAGTTTATGGACCAACGAAGTGCTAAATTAAACTGTTGTTTCATTTTTTATTTTGTTTTGGCACTTTGGATGGTTCACAACTATGATACAATATATATTCACTGGTTCAAATTGTTACTTGTGTTGGTTTCTTAAATTTCAGTTTAGTTAATTTGTTTAAAGTCTATATAAATTAATAGCATCTGTTACATACAACCGTAAAATTATGATCGTAATGAGTTTTTAGTTTAATTAACTTGAGAATTTGAATTAGATTAACTACAATTTTACTTTCAAATAAGTAAATAATATAAATTTTGGGTCATTTATTTTACATCACAAAGTGACAAATTACAAAATTTAGGTTAAATTATTAATTTGGTACTTTATTTTAATGATCTGATCTTAAATGTTTTAATTTTATCTATTTAATTCATAACTTTTTTAATTTGATCAATCTAGTTTTCAATTTGTTAGTATTGGGCTAATTTAATTTTGACCAAATTGGTCAAAAACAGTTCAACTTTTTAGAAAAATGTAGGGTTAAGTAATTAAAAGTTGTGAGAAAAAATGATCAAATTAAAAGACTGAGGAAGGTCTATATATTTTAAAAGTGAATGCCAAAGACATTTCACGCACCCTCATTTTTTTTTAGTGATAATGAGAGGAATGGAAAGCATTAAATTACTCTCAAAACTTTATCCTATTCCAAATTTATCCCAATTTTGATTGCATGCTCCGATATTATTATTTTTTCCTTCTTTTTAAAATTTATTTATTTTCATTTTTAATGACAATCTTACGTTGGTAAAAAATTAGTATGACAAAAATAAGACGTTGTATAGAACTATAACTAACTAAGAAAAATCAAATTTAAATATATCTAACTTTTTTAATTTAATTTTTCACTTTCTGAATTATACTTTCACTTATTCAATTATTATTATTTTTGGTTACAAATAGAATACTTATTTAATTATTTAATCATACCATTCAATTTTTATCTATAAATAATTTATTTGAAATTTGTATCGTATTTTTTTTACTGGTCCTCGAAACATGTACTTACTTCGTGTCGAAGTTTTAAAGCCAATAACATCACTGGACTGGACCAGTAGTTATATATTATTTAAAGATTCCTCTAAATTATGAATTTTCATAATTATTTTTTATATAGCAGAAAACTATTAATAATAAATTAAAGATAAAATAATAATTAGTTGAAGACCAATTTTATAATAAGTAATTTAATTCACAATAATTCTCTTCATGCTTTACATTTTAAAAACAATATGTTTCTTGTCCGTTATAATTAGAATTGCAATTGGAGAAAATTTAAGCGGGCCTAAAAATAATATCGTCTAAATTAGATCAATTTTAATTCAATTTAAATTTAATTTAAATTATTAAAGATAAGTTCAAACTCAAATTAAATACAAATGAATTGGTTCAAACTAACATAAATTGTTAATTATATATTTTTTTATTAAAAATATATTTAATGATTAAAGCTCAAGTAATATTACATGAAACAACAAAAAAATAAACGGTAAACATAAGAGAAAAAATTAATTTTTAAAACAAAAGGCTCATTTCTAAATCAATTATGCAAATGATAAATACCATCAAATTTCACCTATTTAAAAGTCAGAGACGTTCGTGTTTTCATGAAAACTCACTGTTAAAATAAATAGTTCTCAAGTTTTAATAGAATTTTCTATAGCCACTACATAAAAAAAAAATAGAGTTGAGTAAAAGTAAATAAATATACTTATCGAAATATGAATAGTTTAAATAACTTAAAATGTCATACGAAAATAAAATTTTGACTATTACCTAATACATGATTCTTAGGATAATGTATTAGTTGAAAAGAGAATAGCATAAAATAGGTTGATAAAATGTTTGAAATTTTACTATAAATACTAATGCCTAATTGATTTAAAAATAGAATTTTCATAATACTAATTAAAATTAAAGATGTATATATATATTTAAAGAGTTTGAAAGATTTAAATATTAAAATGATTAACATAAAAAAATGTAAATTAATAATGTGATAAAATGAATAAATTATAACTATTTATTTATTTATTATAAATTTATTTTTCAAAATAAAAAAGAAGAAAAATAATAATATATTATAAAAAAAATAGTAAAATATATGAAAAATTATTTTAATTTTAACATAATCTTTTTGTTCTTCTTCTTCTTTTTTATTTTTTTTATTTAAAATTTAATTTAATTTAATTTGGGGCTAATAGGCTGGCTCTAACCAGTTTAATTTTTTTTTTTATAGTTATTTGAGCTTAAATTTAATTCAATTTATATTCGATTTGAATTATTTAATTCGGTCAATCAAATTACGGCATAAATTATCACCTCTAATTATAATGTCAAAGAATTGTTAATAAACCTTGTTAATGAAAGCAACCCTTATTTCATTTCCTTCTTATCTCAATTTATTTTGGGTAAAAGATACTACAAGTTTAATAATTATAATTAAAACGTATAAAAGTTCATTAACTTTTGAGTGAAATATTAAAAATCTACTAACTATTAAGAATGACACTAAATTTTAAAAAATTTAAAATTGTTAGAATTTATCTATGACACCACTTATTACATGTTACGTGGATAAATTTATTACAATTTTAAAAATTTTGAACTATTAGTATTATTTTTAATAGTTATTAAATTTATAGTACTTCATTTAAAAGTTAATAAATTTTTATGTCTTTTAATTATAGTCGGTGAACTTTTGATATATATATTTTTTTTTTGTATTCTTATTAATTTTAATTAAGAATTAATAAATAAATTTTAAATTGATAGAACAAACCTGTTATAAAATTCTATTTTGAATATATATATATAAACTCTGGCAAAAGTCTTTTATAGCAAAAGTAACAAAAATCAGTTTCTAAAAAATTGTGGTTGAAATTTTTTTTTACATGGAAGCAATGGGCGAACGTCACAAAAGTTGGAGCATTTGTCCAAAGAGTAAAAAAAAAAAAAAAATTAAATTAAAACTCCATTAAAAAACATAAAAGAACCTTAGTCAAATTGCATAATTTATAAATTGAAATGACTTTCGATAAAATATCTTACTATATTTAATTAATTTAATTTTTAATTTTTTTAATAAAAAAAAATATATTTATTTTTTTAATATTAAAAAATATATATTTATTTACGTTATAAAAAATGAACATATATTTTTTAAAGAGTTAAAATAAAATTTTATGTATAAAAAATTTATACCATATATTAAATATTATATTATAACTTTTTAATAATAATAATAATAATAATTAAAAAATATATAATAATTTAAATTATAATAATATAAAAATATATTAATGTATTCCAAGTTTTTCATCCGGGTCCCTTTTATTCAAATGCCGTCAAAAGTGGGAGGACTGAGGAGGAGAAACTAAAGCGGTAAAAACTCGGTTTTCATCAGATTAGTGAAGAGTCCGAGGAATAAAAACGATGAAGGTGGTGGCTTTAGTCAGCGGCGGCAAGGACAGTTGCTACGCCATGATGAAATCCATCCAATATGGTCATCAGGTTTCTCCCTGTCCTTTTTTTTCCCCCTCTTCATTTTCTGTTCGGTTAAATTTAGAAACACTGATTTTTTTTGTTATTTTTCTTTGTCTTCTACTTGCTTGTTTCTTTTCGTCAAATCGAAGCACCTAGCTCTATTGAGCTAAATGAACAGACTCTTTTACCCGAGGAAAATTAGTAATTTTTGTGGCTGTTTAGAATTTCTAAGGAATCTCAACTGGTTTCAATTTTTTAAGGATTTAAGAAGCTTAAATTATTGGATTTGGTTGCCTTCGTGATTCAGATGTTTAGCACCTTAATGCTAGAGATTAACTTTAAAATTTAAATTCAAGACTTAGAATTAGTAATCTTACTGCTTTGTGGCACTGGGTTTTATCAAATCAATGTTTAATGCGAATTTGTTGGAATCTAACAAAGGATTGGATTGTTTTATCAATTGAATTTGTAGGCTTTGACCTCTGAAAAGGCTAAAAATGTTACTGAAAGCTAAAAGTATGTAGCAATATTTGTCTCCAATTTGGAAAGTGATTGATTAACTTTAGGTATTGTATAGATTGTTGCATTGGCAAATCTTATGCCAGCTGATGACTCTGTGGATGAGCTTGACAGCTACATGTATCAAACTGTAAGTTCATTTCTCCCTTCTCAACCCTCTTCTCCTGAAGTCTTTCTCCTCATCAGTGTTTTCAGACGAGGCTTTCCAAAAGAATTGTTCCCTTGATTTAATGAGGTGTAAGCCTTGAAATATTGAAATATAAGCATATTCTAGTGTTTGTGACAAGTAAACAGTTAATATAAGTTCATAACTTCATCTTTGTGCAAAAAAAATGATTTTTTATAGAATAAGTTTTGACACCCAAACAGATTGACAGAAGAACCAATAGGACTTCTCACTGATATTCTTATTGTTATCTTCAATATAAGTATCCTGTATATGTTATATATTATGAAATGTTTGATGTCATAGATGTAAATTAAACAAGGCAGTTGATACATAAAGAACTCAATTAATTGCAGTCAAATTATACTTCTCAACTTTAGTGAAATTTTTGTCAGTTCGTTGACATGTATGTTCCTTTTGTCCATGCACTGACATTTCTGCTCTAAATTAGCAAATATATTTTTATTTTTATTTTGTTCTCCGTTATAAGTTCTCTAAACTTATTTTCCTTCTCCCATTGATAATTTGTGTATAAATGAAATCAGAATGCCCTTTGCAGGTTGGACACCAAATAATTGTCAGCTATGCTGAATGCATGGGATTGCCATTGTTTAGAAGAAGAATACAAGGTTCTACTAGGCAAGATTTTTAAGTTTGAATTTTTTATTGAATCATATATCTTAATTTGGGCAGTTAAAACCTCCTTTTTTTTGTTTTTTATAATCAGAGCGAGTATATGCATGTACATAAGTGTGTGTATGTAGTTTTGTTTTTTATATTTGTTTTGATTCAGTATGTTTCTTATGATGTTCTGGTGTGTTGTGGGTTCAATTTCAATTTACATGGAATATATATATAGGAAGTTTGATCTAGAGGAGAATTTTCATACTCGTTTGGCACTACCATTATATGCTAAAAAAGTGGATGCTTTGATTTTAATAAATAAAAATATAGCTACCTAAGAAGTCATTGTGACTTGGAAATATAAGAAAATTTGTGGATGTAATGCTGAAAAAGTTGGGATCACCAAATATGGTTAGCTTTGTGGTTAGAAATTTGCTGCATGAGCTTTAGGGAATGGAAAAGAAAGACTTCAATTCTTACTTCTATTGATAAGCTATTTTGAGCATTAATTTTCTTGTTGAAGAGCATAGATTAATTATCCCATTGAAGGTTGGGCCCTTTACAAAAAAAGATGATATTTAATCACTAAAATATTTAGTTTAGAAAAAAAGAGCATATTTAATCACTAAAATATTTAGTTTGGAGTGAGGTTTATTTTGACTTCCCCATGATTTTTCTGGATTTTATAGGCATCAGAAGCTTAGCTACAGTATGACCCCTGGTGATGAAGTTGAAGATATGTTTATTCTGTTAAGCGAAGTGAAAAAACAGATACCTTCCATTACAGCAGTATCATCTGGTGCTATTGCGTCAGATTATCAAAGGCTACGAGTCGAAAGTGTCTGTTCAAGGTTAGGGATTGTTTCTCTAGCATATTTGTGGAAACAAGATCAGGCATTGCTCCTGCAAGAAATGGTAATTTGTACCATAATAATGTTATGCAGTCAACATCATTAAGCTTATTTTCTAATTATAAAACTATTTTTCTTTTCTTTTTTACCAGATAGACAATGGGATTATGTCCATTACAGTTAAGGTATATTTCAAATATATTATTTCTCCTTTTGAGTGATCATACATTTCATGCATATTGCCCACCAGTTCTGTAAAAACTTTAAATAGATTTGGGCCTCATATGAATGATAAGATATTTGCAGCTTTCTGGATTAATCTGAAGACACTAGTTAGCAAATAACACTTGGTTCCATTTTAATATATATATATATATAGAAAATGTCATATCGATTATCTTTCCATGGTGGAATAAGATATTGTAATGTTATGTAGTGTATATACTGATTTACCCTTCTATAAGAAAAATTGGAAAAGGTAGCAATATATCCACTTGTCATCCATTATATGTATTTGGATGGCTTGTTGTTTGGAGGTAACAATCTATGAATGTTGTAGGTTGCTGCCATGGGTTTGGACCCTGCAAAGCACTTGGGCAAAGAAATAGTTCTATTGCAGTCCTACCTCCATAAGTTGAAAGAGTATGCTCTATTCTCTCCCCCCCCCCCCAAAAAAAAAAAAACCCAATTGCAGGGAGTAATTCTCAATTATAATTGCAGAATTAGCTTTCTGTAATTCATAATAATTTGCAGGTTGTATGGGATTAATGTATGCGGCGAAGGAGGGGAGTATGAAACTTTGACTCTTGATTGCCCGCTTTTTGTGGTAAGTTTGTACCTTTTATCAGTATTGGTATTTGACATAATTGTCTATTCATTATAATAAGGAAGGCCTGTACTTATAAGATGATTTTAGCATCCTGTGATCCTTCTCAAATCTTATTCAAAGTTTTTCGTTGTCCTTCTCCAATTTTCATATTTAACACTTAATTCTGATATCAAAGTCAAAGAATTTTCTTGTATTTTACATAATTAGGGTCATTTTCCGTTCCCTTTTTCATTCTGTGCACTGTTTGGAGTTATAGAATGCTCGAATAATTCTCGACAAACATCAAGTTGTACTGCACTCTCCAGATTCCATTGCTCCAGTTGGTGTTCTTCATCCATTGTCATTTCATTTGGAAAAGAAGACAGCACCTTCTTCTCTCAGTGGCAGTGACAAAACTGAAGAAGTCTTTCAAAAACGAATTGGCTCTATATTTGAAGTCGAAGGGGATTCTTCACAGGGATGTGATTCCTCATACCTAAGTATTACTGACACAAATTATTCTATTGAAGTCGAACAGCATGAACTTTGCATTTCAAGGACCCAAAGGAGCGATATTTTTTCTATTTGTTGCTGGTTGCAAGATCTGGGGAAACCTTCATCTGGTATATTTTTTCTATTTCTTTCTTAGTTCAAATCCTGCAAACGTTTTTTCCTCTTATTTTATTTCTCTATGGAGACCTATGCCATGATCCATAGCTGGATGAAAGGGACCAAAAAGCCATTCATATTCATACCTCCGAGACCGAGAATAGAAGTGGTTTTTACGCAATAATAACTTTTGTGCTCTTGAATATTTGATTGGCAAATGGCAGGTTTGCAAGAAGATCTAAAGGCTGTCCTGACAAAAATTGAATTACAGCTAATCAAAGATGGTTTTGGATGGGAGAGTGTTATATATATCCATCTATATATTGCTGACATGAATGATTTTGCACCAGCAAATGAGACATACGTGAGGTTTATAACACAGGAAAAGTGCCCTTTTGGTGTACCATCCCGCAGTACAATTGAACTGCCGTTGTTGCAAGAGGGTTTAGGTAGTGCTTATATTGAGGTTTTAGTGGCAAATGATCATACTAAAAGAGTGCTACATGTACAGAGCATTTCTTGCTGGGCACCTAGTTGCATTGGGCCCTATAGCCAGGTAAATTACGTATGTTGTCATAAATAATTTGTTTAATCAACGCATGAGCTTCAAAACAATGAACTTTTTTCATTTACCATTCTGGCTAATTTCATGTTGTTTAGCTCCCTCATGTTATAGGCTTCATTGTTTTGATTGGGAACTAGCATTATACTGTTTGAAAATAAGGATGTGCTCCATAAACACTTGAATGCTTATTTGATTCTCTCTTTTATGTATATGGTCATTATTACGGGGCATATCGTTTGCCACTTTGTTGATTTTTTATTCTATTAATTTATTTATTCCCAGGCGACATTGCATAAAGAAATACTTCACATGGCCGGGCAGTTGGGGCTCGATCCTCCCACAATGACTTTGTGTACTGGGGGCTCTATTTCTGAATTGGAGAAAGCTTTAGAAAACAGTGAAGCTGTGGCAAAATGCTTTAACTCTTCCATATCAACTTCGGCTATTGCCTTTGTCATTTACTGTTCATCACATATTCCATCAGGAGAAATAGTCAGGATTCAAGACAAGTTAGATGTGTTACTTGAGCAAATGAAGCGCCAGTTTTGTAATGCATCTCAATCCATTGATCCAATTTTTTTATACGTTCTTGTACCTGAGCTGCCTAAAAGGTAGGTTCTATATATCCATGCACCTCACTTATCTCATGTTTATGCAATGGAAGCGAATCATAACGTTCCTTCTTGCTCCTCATAATTGGATTAAAAATATGAAAACCTTAACGATGGTATGAGGGTCTTTGTTTATATCTCTGTAGTTCATTCTGATCATAGTTCTTCTTTCTGAATGCGGTCAAGTTCTGATAACACATCCTCCTCCTTTTTGAGCCACAGAGCATTTGTTGAAGTGAAGCCCATTCTTTTTGTTCCAGAGAGCAAGGACGCAGAAAATGTAGCTTTGCAAGAGTTACCTTGCATTAATGGCACTAATTGGGGTTTTCAGCATGCAGACTGGCATAATTCTTTCATTCAAAAAAGCGTGGTTCATGGAAAGTTATGTATGGTTGTTTTGAATGTTACCAGTGAACTTGCTTTGACCATTTACTCCGACTCTTTGGGTACCGAGGACGGGAAAATGGATGATAAAAAATGTATCACAGAGGTTCAAATGCAGAAGGTATCAAGATTCTGCATTTATCTTCTTGATAGAGTTATCACTGAGAATGGATTC